>CM071636.1:11094178-11578718 GCA_036419045.1 Scirpophaga incertulas
TGCTTTCCTCAAAGAGCAGAGTATGTTAAGACGTATTACAGCGAAGTTTACCGCCTTACCATTTAACAATTTTTTCGCTTAATTACTACGCCACGCCATTTTACTACAATTACACTGCAATCACTCATTTTATAATCAAAGATGCCCTTTACTGCTTAATATTAAAACCTGTTTAACTGAAATTATTGATACTTCTTTCTTATTATCAGTCGGCGTAATTTGTTAGTAATGTTTCACATCATGTCGTGAGCATTGTCGAATTTTTTGTAAAAAATATTGCTTGTTACTTATAAAAAATAGGTTATTTTTCTTAAGTTTGGAAATGATAATAATAATATATTCAGCCAGCGGCATACCTCATTAATTCAACGACATCGGAAGTGAAAGTACATTTTACACGCTGCAAGTTTAGGGACTTTAAATAATTAACTATAATTATGTAATTTAATATATGATGATTTACAGTTAGTTAAATACAACCGTCAATTTTCATCTAAAATGATCAGAATATAAGGCGATTGCAAAACGGTAAATGGCTGAACCGATGTAAAGGTACCGTGTGTGACGGATATTTGTGTAAAAACAACATATTTGACAAAGATTATCCAATTATACTACGAGATCGAGTTATATCAAGATCTATTGTCGCAATAATCTATTTTTAACTTCACCTTTGGTATTTTTCCTATTTTTCTTTCTAAAACTCAGTTGTTCAAATACTGGTTCGACGATCTTTCAACGTTTTGCTATAGTTAATTATAATTAATATTTATAAATAGAATAATAATTATTTATTGTAATAGTTTTGTTAAATATCAGCTAAATGGGTTTTTATATGACGACCAAAACTGCAACTTATTTCTATACAAAAGGAGAATAAATTAATACCTTATGGCCTTGTCGATATTATAATGATAAAGTGATTTTAATTATTTTATTATAATATATTTTTTACATTACTACTCTACTTGTATAGCAATGAGACTTTTTAAATTCTACATTACTGATCTTTCCCATCGCAGACGCAGTGAGTAACTGCACTAACAGACAATAAACGACAAACTCTACGGCACAGTACCTGGTGTGTGGCGGCTAGGTGAGGGCTATGTGCCCCGCTTCCCGATTGATGTAAGGTCGGAGATTTACCTGGGAGACAAACGATAATTCTAAAAAATACCCCATAACAACTGTACATATAGTAACGCGGCATATTTCCCATGTTCCCTCAAGACGACTCTTATGTCGTTCATAATATCGGCGTAGTGCAATTGGAAATAAGTACAAAAGAAGTAAGTTGGTTTACCAATACTTCTTTTGTCCTTGATTCCGGAGTTTCCATTAAAATTCCAGCCCCAATAATTAATGTAAGTAAATAATTGTGAAGTACGCACGTTTGAAATGTTTTGAAGTTCCTCCTAATGGCATTTTTTCTCTTTAAGCAAAGGGAATTAAGGCGAAACACGGTAGATTATTTTCTATTTCTATTCTATTTTCTATTGTCACGGACACAGCCATTCTATCAGTAGATACACTTTGTCTAGCATTTTTCGATAGAAAACGCTTAGACTATTATAATAGTAGAAATAGAATAGAAAAGACGCGCGTGCTTTTTGTCTAGGGCTACAGGGCATCATATTATAATTAACAATAGGCTATTTGACAGGTTTTTAAAATCCATTTTATATTATGCAGTAGAGTCTAAGAAACCCAGTAAAAGTTGTTATTTTTAATTCTGGTATATATTAGCTGAAAAACATCGAATTAAAAATTCAATACTTAAATAGTGCGCCAAAACGCTACTTTGACAATATGGCGCTGCAATGAGGTCGGTGACGTCACTTGCCTGTATTCTGATCTGTGACAACTATCACATATATTTGTTTGTTGTAAACAAAGCGATTGGATTTACTTTTTATCAGTGATTTATGTAACAAAATGAGTTACAAGTGGTGTGCAGTTCCAAAATGTACAAATACGTCGTTAAAAACTCCGGAAAAACTATTTGTAAGTGTTCCAAAGAACATCGAAGTGCGCCGAAAGTGGTTGCTACTTTCTCGGAGGGATCATAATGACATAGCGAATAGTACAAATATTTTCTTTTGTGACCATTTCGATGTAAGTAAACATAATATTTATATTTTGTAATAATTAATTACATTCAGAATGTTAATATTTTCGTTATTGATTTGAGGTTATAATACTTCTAATGTTTTTAACAGAATGTCTCTTGCAACTCACTTCGAATATTTCCGCTGTTTTCCATAATATTTGTTAAAATTTGTAGCTACAGAGTCCTATGATTTCAATAAGCAGTACACTAAAAGATCCCGACTAAAACTTGTTTGTTCGTTACAGATGGGAAAATGACATGGCAAATTACTATCAGTACAAAATGGGTTTCGGTCAGAAAATAATTTTAAAAGATAAAGTTCTGCCTTTTAAATTTCATTGCCAGCCAGATCGCATTAAAAGAATGTGTGATGCTGGTACTTCCCGATCAGCATTTGTCAAACGGCAAAGAATGGAACTTGTTAAACAATGTGAAGACATTCAGTAACCGACGTAACGTGAACAAATTATCGTTTATGTTCACGAAATTGTGCCAAACAAACTTAATTATTTATAACCTATATAAGTTCATGTGGAAGTTCATCATTATTTCACTTTCTTATGATATAATTTAAGTTACCGGTAAAGTGTAATTATACTTACTTTGCTGTTTTTACATTTTTTAGCTCCGAAGCATAAAAGTCAGAATTATTTTTGAAAAATAATCCGACCATGATTGCGTCGACTTGCGGCAGGTTTCTGCTGTCTGCTTTTACAAAATCGTTGTCCATGGTTGAAAGTACTTGTAAAATAGTGCAAATAAACAAAAAAAAAAACAATGCATAATAAAGAAAATCTTAATATAACGGAGATAATCTACCACAACTAGGCGCAACGCAAGTAGGCAAACGAAGTTTACAAGCAAGTGACGTCATGATAAATTCGACCAATCAGGAGCGTTTTGTGTCACGTGACAAACGTTTAAAAAATGCAATTTTTATTTACGGATTTTAAAATAAATTAATCATTATTTTCAACTTACGTTAATAAATAATCATTTTTTAACTTTTAATTTATACTGTTAACAGTAATTGACACTTTATTTTTCGCATCGTCAAATAGCCTATTATAGACAGTCATATATTTATTACATACATTGTATGTACTAATGCTACACAAAATATATATCAACAGTTATCCAGAACGGGTTTTGTAAATGTTTATATCTTAATTTTAATAATAACATTTAGTTAAAACTTAGACTAGTAATAGTGAGGGTAAGACTAAGTAAGTTCGTAAGACTGACGGCCATTTGGGCGGAAATGTCGTATGCCGGAAAATGCAGAGTTAATTGAACTATTGCGATTTCCACCATTTGGTGAGAATCGTCCAAGTCCAATCCGTCGAAAGGGCAATGTCCAGTATTGGACGTCCCACGGCTAAAATGATGATGAACCATGACATATTTGGTAAACAAAAGTAACGTCGGTATCAGGGGCTACAGAGGCCCCTGACGTGTGTAAACAAAAATTAGTGAAATGTTATCCCGAATGTCACTTAATCTCGTGTTTCCCGGAGAAAACATATAAAAACCGACCTAGGATGATAAAAAATTACCTAAGGACTTCGATGGGACAGGAACAGCTAAGGACTTGTCATTATTCTTTATAGAGGCAGAAATATTAGAAAAACTGAAATCGTTATCAGCCATAGAAGATTTAATAAATCAATTTGCCGAAAAAAAATGCAAGAAAAGTGTACATTTAATTGGAATTGTTTGGCTAGCGCAATTTCAGGAGGAACCGATAATTTATAAACAATAAATATTTTAATTTAATAAAAGCATTTTTGTTTCTTTTGTGAGAAAACTTTACCCTTCATTTGGGCCCCCCAACTAATTTTAATACAGGGCCACTCCAAAGCACGCTACGCCACTGGTCGGTATGTAAAATTACAATGGCAATATATTTACCACCATGGGCTGAAGTGATCGCCGCCTGGTCTAGGACATCCCAGGACTTCTGTCGCCTACTGGAACAGCTCGAGTGTGTCGATGAAGGCGGATGTATCAGCATGGACTGAAAATAAGTGTATCAATGAGTAAAAATTCAATCTTGAGCCAAACTAATTAATGTTTACCAGAAATATTAAAATTTTTAATAATAATAACAAACCTAGAAATACAATAATATATAACTTTTATCTACTATCATACTATTAATCCTTTATAAAAGAACCTATAACAATTAGCTTATTGCCAACATTAAAACACTCAATGATATTATGATCATTATAAGTATCATCAAAACGCGTGATATTATGAATTTCAAAAAAAAGAACATTCTCATGCAATGACATTTTCACCACCAGATCGCAAAATTTTTGAAAAAGATCAATATATTGTAGATTAATTCGTAATTTCGGATGATTGGACAATCCAACATGGAAATAATTATTACAATAAATAATTATTTTACTTATTAAGGTTTGTTAATTCTACATGCTTCGCAATTAGACTTTTCTTGAATTTACATAGTTCTTATAACACTGTACAATACCCTATGGTATAAGAATCTTTTATAGAGGATTCACATCATGATTGTAGATAAAGTCTTGTATGCAACTGTTATAATTAGGTATTAAAACACTCATGTGATACTATTATCGATATCGCACTCGGCTACGCCTTGTGTGATAAACCCAAATTCGTGTTTTAATACCCCTGATTATGCAACATTTGCATAAATAACTATTACTTTAATGGTAAATATAAACCTTTTCATTTCCCAGAAATTTGTACATTATTTGTTGCTAAGAAAAAACGTAGTAGAAATCATAGTCAAAACGTTTTTGTGTGGGCCATAAAACTTAAATTTCTTATAGTTTGACTTATTATATCTAAATAATGTTACTATATTAATAAATTTAGTATGATTTAACGCCATTTATAGTTCTTCAATATGTAATGTATTAAGTGCAATGATAAAAAATATGTCACCTACTCGCAGCATAACTGCCATCGATAGAACATACTGGCTAAGTAAAAAAGTAGGCATTTGTCTCGCCTTACGAAAATTAATATATTTATAATAGAAAAATAACCGCAAAATAATTGTAATTTAATGCAAAATATAGTGACAATATTGGATTTACATCATCAAAAAAGTGAATAAATAAAATTTCATACATTTAGACGAATATTATTTTTAGTTATTTGAACAATACTAAAAATTCACACAAGGACTTTCTTATTTCATCTATGGTATGGTTTTGTTTTAATTAAACGTTGTCTCGTACTACGAATTGTATCCTGTGTCGTGAATGCAGTCACAAACATCAGACCGGAACAAACTTTTGCAGGTTATACAAAACATTTGTCCGACAGAAGCCAATCACTGCACCAAAAGTGTTCAATGTATATGATATACGAGTATATCAATGTATTTTAATTACACTTTTTTATTCATTTTACTCTCGTTACATTTTTTGTCTTTCTTCATCTTTCAGTAATGCCTAGTAATTACTAAGCTTACCTGATGGTAATCACTCGATGGGCAGTAGTGATCACAGTTGTCCGGCAGCCACTTTGGTAGAGAATGCTTCACGTGGCAGCGAGAGCGTACCTCTTCGCTTACACACACCAACGCTGAAGATATATAAAAAATTATTTAGACAAATAGTTTGCAGTACACCCTTATGGTAAATTGGAAACTCCCTATGTGAGAATATAATATAATGCATGCGAAGTATATGATTTGAAGCAAATGATTCAAAAATAGACCGTGAGTGTAACCTTAGTGTGTAGGTATTTACTAGAGATGTGTCAATCTTTACAGAAACGACTAAGTTTCTTCCAAGTGATTCACTGATTCAAATCTCTAACAGCAGCGCTTCAAATGAATCATTCGCTCAATTGCATCACGGCTTCAATCGGCACGCGGCGCTCGCACGATTGAGATAAGTAAATAGTTCAAGAGTCGGAGCGCTTAGGATCACGTCGCTCAATTGCATCTCGGTTTCATTTGATACGCGACGGTTACGCGATTGACTCAGAGTCACTGATACAAATGAAGCACTTTACTGATTCGGATAGTACATGTAACATTGTAACGTATATATATTTTTTATATCTAATTAATAATTAAATATGTTTTTCTAAAAGAGATATTATTATAATGATAATAAATATAAAATAATAATATGTAAACGTCTCGTTGTCCAACTGGCGCTAAGTCTCCTCTGTGGTTCACAGATATTATTTTATACCGTGGCACCGCAATCCTGTTATTGTTTTCGCTCCGTCGACGAATAAGCAGGCGGCCGGTAACGGTCACACAGAATCATTCTAGACACTTACCGAGATCTACGTTACTTTCTTCTCGTGTCAACTTTTAATTTTATAAACGTTCGTTTTAATAGCGTTCGTTGCTTAATTATTATTATCTAAAATTGTTTTTATATATATTAGCTTTTATGTGATAAACCCTATTTATGTAGGGTCCAAATTCACGGTTGGCCAACATAACACCCTTTGTTCTTCAACTACCTGGGCGTCCTTGTTCTGTTGTGAAGACACACCTCGCATTGTTGGACTTCATCGCAGGGGAGTAATAGGCGTATCTACCTTCCACCAGACATAAAGAAATTGTGACCAGTATCTTACTCCGACCCGTTAATAAATTTGTGTGGGAAGGAAAATCAATCTTTCTTTTTTTAATTGATTCCCTTAACTGGCGCCCAACGTGGGCCAAATGATCCAATGTCAACAAAGATACGTTTTTTCCATCATTAGTGAGACTCACCCGTGAGATAGGCCACGGTGTGCGGCGTCACGTGGAACTTGTCCTGTCTCGGCCGAGCAGTGATAGTCAGCAGGGCGGCTAACACGCGACACGTGCGGGATACGGTTCCCGCCGCAGGATGGCGGTAGCCCTTGATGAGGTGGCCTACCAGCGCGAAGTGGAAATTTGACCGGAAACTGGATACAAGAGAAAAAGGACCAATGATGTTAAGCTTTCACTTCTGATATTAGGTGTAGGTAAACATAATATAACATATATAAATAAATAAAACTATATTGACAAGCAAGCACACTGCCTACCTGACGGTAATTTGTTACTGTCGCCTCTGGTACATGCGGTAATTGTAAGATTTGCAGCAATCTAAAACCCCCAGAAGAACTACAGTGTCGTTAGCCAATTTTTAATATACCCAATAATTTCCCTGACACATTTTACATTAATTTAAACTAGAATACAATAATATAAGTACTGCTACATTGTAAAAAAAAGCAGATGATTCTCCTTGGTTTGAACACCTAAGGCATAATATACAAATGTATATTATGCCTTAGCAAGCAAGCAAGCTTAATAGCAAGCTCGTATAGTCTTCCTGGGATAAGTTATTTAAAACTATTTTCGGGTACGAATTGATTCTGTTATAGATATAACTTTTAGTCAATACTGCAGTCGTCGAACAAAAAAAATTGGAAGACGAAAATAAAACGTTAATGGTTTTCTCGGATAGAATACTTTGCAGTTAATTAATAAATAGATCATCCTTACAATGAATATGTGCCTGAAACATATTGAAGAATATTGTACCACTGATTATCAGTATAATCAATGGTACAATATTCATCTGACTCAGTAGTCAGCATAACTATAGTTATTTTGTTATCGCACCTCAATCCTACAGCGTGGTCCAATTGCTTGAAATGCCACTCCAACGGTTCTCTTGTTTCCATCATGACTTGCTCCAGAGTCTAGGGAATACAGTCACTATTAATATGAGGATGATAAAATTTTGATAACATTTCTAAATGGCTAATATGCATAAACGGTAAACTCTTGGTTACTTTGTTTTTATGGGTTACTAGCGACTCGGCGAACTTTGCACCCTCAACATACAATGACGTGAGTTGTCAACTATGGCAGTTTGGCAGTTCCATAATATTTGTTGAAGTTACTATTCGTTCAAAAAATTCGTCCTTGACGGATACACATTTGTGATCCTTTAAAGCTTCCAGCCTTTCTCTATTTACAAGAGATGTAATCACGCGATTTTTTATGTCTAAGACAATTAATCTCAATAAATAGTACATACGATGTCATTATTCAAATATCTCAATAGAAATGATAATTAAACAAATTTGTTAAGTTGTTTCATAAATAACAAAATTTCAAGAAATATGTAAAGATTTTATTCTTGAATGTCGATAAATAGTTATTACAAGTTAATAAAGTATATTTTATATTAATTGATAAATAAGAGGTAAACAATGCAGTTGACTGTTCAATTAGTCGCATAAATACTTGGTGTTTTAATTGATCAAGGGGTCAACACATGTTGCAGATGAGGGTTTGAATCCCGCCCATTTAGCGTCCGTTATATTAAATAAAATGTAAAATCACAAAAACATCTCGATAAATTCAAAAATTAACAATATCCTTTCACTAATAGAATTACCTTGTCATCGAATTGTCCTTGAGAATCGAGAGTGTGAAGATTCTGTTCCATCAGCGCCAACCCAGCTGCGTATAGAGTGGGTTCATCTAGTTGAAGCACCGACAGAGCCACCCAGAACAGTGCTTTGTGTATTGGCGATTCCTGAAGGCAATATATTGAATTTATTTATTTTAAGTCCAAGCCACTTCCATTTCTACTTTGTAGATTCTTATAGCTTTTTGCAATTTCATTAATAAAAAAAGCAGTAGACGCTAATATCCCACTTACCGGATGTAGCAAAGGTTGCAGTCTTGTAAGACACATAATCAGCGCTTCAAGCAGAGCGAGATCGTTAAAAGACTCCAATGCTTTTACTAGGATTCTTAGTAGTTGCTTCATATCATCATCAGTAACATTTTTACCTTAAATAAAAGATATATATTATAAGTAATTATTGTACCGGCAGATGGACCGACGACCTAGTGAAAATCGCTGGGTCTCGTTGGATGCAGGTGCCAATGGACAGATCGCGCTGGAAATCGATTGGAGAGGCCTATGTCCGATAGTCGTCAGTGGACGGCGATAGGCTGAGATGACGACCGGCAGATCAGAGGCAATGTGCTCTCGATACTGGTTTTCTAATCGGGAGGCCCGGGGTCGATCGAACTGTGTATTAATGTGTTTTTCGAATTTCATATGTACTATCGGGAACTTTTCCACCTGACAACTTAGCTAAGTGGTATTTTCGTCCGATCCTGCGTTAGCACTGCGCCACGCCCCATCACGCTTCTATTAATGTTCCGGTCAATTAACAATTCATTAACATTTTTTGCACTGTTTCCACACAATCAATGTTACTCTAATCATTTACGTGTTTTATACCTTCAAATTGAATTGAAAATTAGATTTGATGACATTTAAGAACATATTAATATGTGTGTGAAAAGAACTTATTAAGATGCAGTCGACGACCGGTGAAATGTCTTACCGACGGCATTCAATGTATCTGTCATTTATTTCAATTGAATGACATCCGGATCTACTGTCAGGTGCAAATGTCCGCGATAGCACATTTATCAAAAAGGGAATCATCATGAGCCAGTCTGCATAAAACTGTCAAGAAACTCAAAGATGTACGTAAAGTACCGTACCTTTTGATGGGGACGAATAAGATCTATGATGATTGTAACGTGAGATTTGGGGCTAAATAAAATATTACAAATAAATGTTAACAGTTTCTAAATATCTTTTGAACAACGCAACGAAATGTTATCAAACGAGTGATTTTAAAATATGATGGTTCTCTTTACTTCACTTCCCCAACTGGTGTGCCTTATAGACATATATCCCTTATATCTGTAGAATAATGGGAGCATTATTTCTCATTACATTCATAAAAACAGGAAATACTAAATGAACCTAGTGGCTATTCCCGTAACACGAGCAGTCTTGTCAATAATACATATGAATGTCTTATTTAAAGTTTTGTTGCTAAATCACAAATAGAAATGCATTGAGCAGTAATTTTAAAATAAATGATCCTAGTGGTAATTTCAGAAATAGAGCCGTCATGTTAATAATATATATCAACATTTTGTATAAAGTTTTGTTGCTAAACCTAAAAATGATGCACATATTGTAACTCAGACTATAGATACTGGTCTTGAGAGTTTATATATAATAAACTTTATATACCTTGACGTGCTGCTGATTGTAAGTTATATTAGTAGGTAACATCAAAATCAATATTTATTCTTCAAATAGGATTTTACAATCACTTTTGAATGTCAAAGATGCTACGCCATTGGTTCACAAGCCTACGGAGGGAGACCTTGTACTAAAAGAACCAGCAAGAAAACCAGCAAGAGCAATTTTTTTTCTTTCCCTGTATCATTACAGAGTCGTCAGTTGGAAGCTGGTTTCAGATACACAGTCTCAACCCAACCTCCGATACAAGTTAAATCAACTAACAAATATATACACTTCTCATCAAAAAAATCGAAACACTTCCGTTTTCATTGTTTCTGTCCGAATTTAACACAAAAAAGAATTCATACGATGAAAAAAAAAACATAAATGTATAGCTGGCAGTTTGGCCATTACAGTAATAAGCGAAAATTCTAAATTTAAAATTAGAATTTCATTTGTTTATCTTATAAACGAAATGAATCACTGTTTTGAGACAAATGTGTGTTTAGGGTTGGAGTACATTTAGCGTTTTAAAAACTAAAAATTGGCGCCTATCCTTAAACTTTTTGTTTTTTTATTTCAATACTGTGACTTTGGGACGTCTGAAAAAAGGTTATTTTTCTAAAACGTATGGATACTTCGCCCACAGAAGCCGCCCAAGTTGTGGCATTGCTGGATTCTGGCCTTAGTCAGCGTGTTGTGGCTGCAAGACTGCATCTAAGCCTGTCATCTGTTCATAGAGTCTATAAACGTTATCGGGAGACTGGTTTGTTCACGCGCCGTTCAGGATCTGGCAGGAATCGGGTCACTTCTGAGCGAGATGATCGATTTATTGTAACAACTTCTTTAAGAAATCGACGCCTTAACGCTTTTCAACTGCAGCAGCGGCTTCGTGTTGTACGAAGGGTGGCTGTAAGTGACTCTACAATTAGAAGAAGGTTGAAGGATCGTGGACTGGTACCGCATAAGCCAGCAAATGGGCCGAAATTAACTGCAGACCATCGAAGAGCGCGCCTTAACTTTGCACGTGAACACCTAAATTGGTCATACCTACAGTGGAGCAAAGTTCTCTTTTCTGATGAGTGTAAAATTATGCTGTATGGTAACGACGGAAGGAACAAGGTCTACAGAAGAGACGGAGAACGCTATGCAGAATGCTGCATTGAAGAAAAGGTCAGCTATGGTGGCGGTTCGTGGACGGTTTGGGGAGGAATCAGCGCCGACGGTAAGACAGAGCTTACTTTTGTGTCTGGGCCACGTCTGCCTGCACTAAACTGTCATCGGTACGTCGAAGAGTGTCCCGAGCCTCATGTGATGCCCTATGCACATTTTATTGGCAACGGCTTCATATTCATGCACGACAATTCTAGGGCTCACACCGCGGGCGTCGTACGAGATTATCTTAACGAAGTCGATATCTCTATTATGGAATGGCCAGCAAGAAGCCCGGACATGAATCCCATTGAACATCTGTGGGATGAATTAAAGAGACGAATTCGAGCAAGAGATCCTGCCCAGAAACACTTAGCCAGCTGCAAGATGCAATCCAAGAGGAATGGGACAATATACCACAGCATGTGATCGTGACTCTCATCCGATCGATGAAGAACCGTATGGAAGCAGTAATTAGAGCTCGGGGAGGGAATACAAGTTATTAAATAAACGTTTTTAGAATTTTTTAGAACTTTTTTTTTCATTTACGTGTGTTGTTTTATCCATTTCCTTTATACTCCATACGGAATAAAAATGACTCATTTAACAAAATACGAAACCTATGAAAAATTCATTTAAATTTAGAACATTAACATTAAGATTTGATAAGCTCATATTACTCACTATTAAACGACATTTAACATTTATTCCTAAATGTACACATTTTTCTGATAATCCTGACAAAACGTAAACTTGCAAGGTGTTTCGATTTTTTTGATGAGAAGTGTATTTCCCCCACAAAAGTCATATCGCATTAAACAAATCTGATATGTATATGTCCGGTACTAACAAAAATATTATTTATTATAGAATCATTAAAATTATATATCGCAAAATTTACAACCAAGCATGTTTAATCATTCAGGAAATTAAATAGCATAAAAATTACATACAACCATTTTTATCATTCAAGAAATCATTGACCTTGTAATACCTTTTTTTCATTAGAGTATTTTATATATGTGCTTTAAAATTCATGAAACGGTAAAGCAGTAATATTTTCTGGAAGTGTGTTTAAAAAAGTTACACATTTCCCTAAGAACGAACCTCTAGTTTTTTGAAGCCTGTATGTTGGAACGGCAAGTTTATTTTTATTACTGATAGGTACTTACTGATACAGCCAAAAACTATTAGCGCCCGAGGTTGAAGAGCTGGATTGAAGCAGAACGCAAAGCTTTTCGCCAGTGAAGTCCTAAAAATGTCAAATCATTTTATTGTACTGGCGACAATAAACAAAAAAAGGAATAATTTAAATATGTGATTTCAATTTGATGGACTACACTGACAGCAAGGTTACATACAGGAAGATATAATGAAGGTCTATCATTGTTCAGTGACAATTAACCACTGTACTCAAGGAGTTTTCTAACAGCCATTAAGAAAACAAAAATTTCTATGAACATCTCGTAAATGTTATTAATTCGTATTTGTATGTATGTACATCATATAAATGGAGTATAATAATAACTTGAAATTTGCAAAAAAAAATGGCTACATAAGATAAATTCGAAATTTGGTATCCCACTTAAACTCACCAAGTATCCAGCCAATCACAATCCGGTATATCTCGCATACACGCCTCCATGATCTCTAGTAGTGCGTCAGTTATCGTCTCTAGTGACTGTAGCGGTAGTCTTTCTCTGTCGGTGTGTGTAGGCGGGAGCGGTAGAGCAGCGCTGGCTATAACAGCACTGCCGCTAGACGAAGTTGAGTCGGTGCAATTCGTATGCGGATGTTCAGAGTACCTACTGCTGTGGACGATAGGTAGTTTACGTTAGTACTATGATAGATATAACGATTTAGGGCTGGAGAAATGCTATAAAAGGGGCGTATAAATTAGATAATAAATGAACCCTATGTGTTTGGGTAAAACATGCAAGCCTAATACTTTGAGAGTTCATATTGAAAGCAAAAAGTTCCAAATCACACCCCAAGTCAACTGTTAACATAAAGAAATTGCTAGCTAGCTATATACAGATACAGCAAAAAATAACCCTTATGATGAAGCCTTCCGATCGGTATGATAAAGCTAACAGGGTATTTTTTTTTCTTGTGTAGCGGGTTTGATTTCCGGTTCACACGTGTAATTATTCAAAAATCTATGAACTCAGTTAAAATTGTTTTTGAAATTAAAATAATGTCTTCTTTCAGTAAAATGTTCTATCTACAATATTTAAGGTACTTTCTCTCCATGTGGCATGGCCGTGGGACACAATTGCATTTAAAAGATTGCTGCGTAGTAGTCCTCATGTAACGCTGGCAATATTTAAGATCGAAAAATAATTTCTTTAGTTTGTAAGGAAAAAATGGCCAATAAGCCTAACGTTTTTCTACAGAATCTTCACTTCCTTCCTTCACTTCCGATCTTCCCAGCATCTGTTGCTGTGGATAACATCCAGCTTCCTTAAAAAATAATAAAGATGGCGACACTATCGCTAAACGAAATCGAGTCGGCGTAGCTCTATTCAATATTTTTCGTATACCTGCCGCTGTAGGTAATTGATATCTCACCTCAGTGATTAGCAGTGTATTTAGCTCGTGTATAAACTCATTTAGTGTGGACTGTCTAGTTATAAGGAAGATATTATTGAAATGTTTATCTGTCGATGTGAAAACTATTACAATCCGTTACTTTACTCGCAACGTAAGGTACGGTTAACGATTGAAAAAAGGTTGGATGCGTCCAATCTTACTCCAATAGTATACTGCGGTATTCGCTGTATAATGTGCCTTACCTGTCACGGAAGTCCTCGATAGGTGGATAAGATATTGTTTAGCGACAGTTTCAAGTCACATATTCAATAGTTGAATATGTATTTATACTTATATGCACATTCAAAAAAGTGTGCAAACCAAGGTCTTGGCATACCAAGGGCATTTCCCACTCACTCAATCAATAAAGCGCAAAGGTATGAAAATTATACCGACATGTATAATAAATAATGTAACGACTACAATATTCAATAACTAATGCGTGTTAAAATAATTGAAAACTAGAAATTTCAAGTTATAACTACAATAAAATGTTTTACTCACCATTCCGCAGAATGGCTGCATTAAGAAGAATACAAATACTTAGTATAGCAGTATTGCTCTATCGATAATAATTATTTATTGTTAAATGCAAAGTTGAATAAATTAACTTAAATATAGACACATTTCAATTATATATTTGTTTATTTATTAGCATACACAAGGTATAAAATGACTCTAACGGACTATGCATAGTGTATTATAATAGGCACTACTTGTTTTACGTACTTTATGTTTGTACTAGGAAAATCGTGTCAATTACAAGTAATACAAAATTGGTCCATAGATCAAAAAGTCTAGCCTGACATGGCGCTTAACATAGACAGAACATAAAATACGGAAAATACATGGAAAAATTTAATACAATGCAATGTAAAGCTTACAACATCGGTGTCGCGTATGAAAAAAAAATACGCGTGCCAATAAACACGTATAAAATAATTTAACACCGGCGTAAATAAAAAAAAATACTGTACACTAGAGTGTTAACTAATGTATCATCGTCTGGCATCCACGGCATCGAACTTTTGGGAGCGCGTGTCTCGTGTACTGATCACAATATATACTTTGTCTGCACTAAAATACTTTTAAATTTAAAAATAAAATGATACATTTGAATTTACCATCTGTAATTCCTTATGAATATTCTATATGAATTTTCAAAGTTGTTCCACAACCAAGAATGGTCCTTTCAAAGAGACTCAGTGCCGTGTCATGAAGATCGACCCACCAAAGCTTGGTTGGAAATGAACGTAGTTCCGATCTTAATCTACTAGTTTATGATTTATAGATGATATTAATGTATGATTTGCTCTAAACGATATGATTCGCTAAAGCAATCCATAAGATTGGCAGTGAGGATTTTATCCATTGAAAGAGTGCGTAACATGCGCACTTTCAATGAAAAATCTTTTAATAACTAGATATTAAACGATTTTAATATCTAGTTATTAAAATACTAAATTTGGACTATTTTTTTTTTATTTACTAGCATACTTTAACAGTAATAAAAGTTACAAACAATATTTATGGCAAGATTAAGTAAAATAGAAAAAAAGGGAATTGAAAAATGAGATTTCTGTCTACGATTAGATTCCACGGAAATGTTACAAAAGTATATTTTTGTATGTTTATAAATAACATGTACCATTCGGTGGTGTGCCGGTTGTATGTACTTCTGAATGCAGTGACGGCCGCTGACTTGACCTTAGATATACCGAACATCTGGTAAAACTTAGGTAACGCAAACTCGTCCAGGGACAGCATTAGAACACGCTGAGTTTCCTCTGCAAGAAACGAAAAATTATTCAACAGATTTCGACGAATCTCGGTAAATACTGAGTTTCATTAATCAAGACGAAAGCTAATTTCATATTGGATGTACCTCGGGTTGACGGGATAAACAAGTACTCTAGTAAAATTAAAAATAGTGATAAGGACAGGATAACAGGAGAAATACCTGAGAAACTAGGCGTAGTGCAAGTGCACAGCGAGTGTATGATGTTAATAACGAGCCCGTGGGTGGCGGCGCGCATTGATACCGTTCCGGAGCATACCAGAAACGTGACGGTGTGGAACAGGTACGGCAGGTGGCGAGCCACGTCCAGGCAGTTGTTAAACGACAACATCAGCTGTCAAACGACAAAATTGATAAATGAATGTATCTAGTTAAGTAATTCCAGAAAACGTTATTCCCAAAAATAGTAAAAATAAATAATGGCACAACAGATAAGTGACGAACATGAATAGGCCAGATGGTGTCGGCTAACGTTCAGGCAGTTATCGAACGACAGTATGGTTGAGTAAACGCGAACTGAAATAGAAAAAAAAATGCTTCTCAAATAACAAATACAACTTACCAGATATCTAGCGAGTATGGCGATGTCGTCCCACATCATGTGCTGCTCCAGAATGGCAGTAGGCGCGTGACACGTTTTGTCCACCACCTGTGTACGCCTGCTGTCATTACTTGATACTTCGATACAAAGAATACAGAAATCTATAGAATATTGCCAACTATAAAATAGTAGATTAATTATAACTATTTTATCAAATGTAATAACATAGGTTGTAATGTAATACAAATTATATTTATTTGTAACCTGTTTATAACTGTGAAATTTATCAAAGATCAACTTTAGCAATCGGCGCTGGATCACTGTAGTTGATTTAGGCCTAAAATCACCCTAACTGTTAAGGTAATCTCGAATATATGGATGGAACTAATAGCTGTGAAAATATAAATATAACTTTGATGTATTTCGAAATGTAATAAAATCTGATATTAAGAAAATATACTTATCAATAAAGGTGACAACAAAATAAGAAATACTATAATTCAGACGCCGTGAGAATGAACTTTTTAAGTGTCAATTTCTTATGCTTCGTAATTAATGTTGCATTTCGGGAATTGTGGTTACGACAAATCAAAAATGAATCTTATTGCATGTACATAAGGAACTGACGGCAACTGTCACACATGCATTCTCTTAGGGGCCCGAGTTTAAAGGCATTTTATAATAAGGGACTTTACAAGCGTATATTGATTGGTTGGTGCTATAGCTTAGTTTAATAACCATATGAGGGGGCTAATACTACAAGAATATAATACTTTTCACTTCTAGTGCGAGGAAAAATAGTATATTTAGTATTCTAAAAGATAAACTAATCAATTTACATTAAATTACACTCGATTTCATACTCTATTATGTTTTCGCGATATCTATAGTCTCAACCAGATACAGATTAACAAAATCAAATCGCGAAGATAGAGGATAGACAAAGTAGTGGGAAAAACAAAGTGGTGCTACATTGTTTTGTCTTAGGTTGAAAAACAAACAACCAAATAATACACTTTAACATTTTCCTAATGAATATGGCATTTTTTCATATTCTCGTGTTTGTTTAAAAACAAATTACCTTTTACTCCTTAGGGACTAATTTGATTCCACTCCGTAAAGCTATGTTGACGTACTTTTAGAGCATAAGAAGTGAAAAATATTTTATTGTATTTACTATATAAACACACACTTGTTTTAATAGCCCTCCGTTATATGACAACTGCTTAATTATTCAATAACATGCAAATCACATCAATAAAAAAAAACTTACAGTGACTGGGGTGACAGGACTGAGGATATTGTTTGGCAGTTTGATCAAAGCCTGAGGGATATAACATAATCAATTTCTAATCGACAAAATAAAAGTCTAAGCATGCACTTTAAAATAAATAATAATAAAATGTAGCAGGAAACATAAAACAAAATTTTAAGGTAGTTAAAATATCAAAATGTTCGCGATAAGTCAACAATCAGATTTTTGAATAGGATGATATGACCGGTTTATAATATTAATACTTAGGAGAGTAGTTTTCAAGAGTGATAATGTGGAAAGTAACATACAAATGCTACTTGGTTGGTAATGAGTCCACTTTCTTTTCAACTAGTCATCGAAATTGGTCGGTTTATATATTTTTCCCAGTGGAGAAACCTAAAGGCTAGAGTTATTAAACCGACAATTAGAATGCTAAGCAATCCGATGTACGATGTTGCATCGAGAGCATTTATCGATTTAAATATTGCTTTCGTTATTGCTTTTAGTTTTGTAATTAAAATGCAATGTTGACCAGTCGCGAAATTTAAGCCTGTCGAGTGCTGACTGACCCGACACATCCGTCCGATGATTTTCTTTGAGACTAGCTGCACGTTTGCCGAAGCTAGAGCGACTGCTGTATCAGCCATTATCTCCACCATAGGCGAGCCCAGACCTATACATGGGGTTTTATTTAATATTTCTATTTTAATATATGGTTGTAAGTACATTAACTGTGTTGCAACTAAATCTCGGAACCGATTAACTTAGTGCCCGTTATAATTACGACTTTTTGAATTATGGTTTTTACTTATCGGTTAAGACAATTTTGATTATCGGCTAACTGATAACGTAATTTACAGGTTCCTATTAATTGGATGATTTCTGATTAACTTGTTGAATTCTAAACAACCAAAGCGCAATACGTACGCGCAATATATAATTTTAGGTTATTTCATTGATTCTTGAAGTATCAGATTACGAAAGTAGCTTCAAAATTAATAATTGCTCAGATACTAACAGTACTTTGAAATGGATCTTGATTCCATAGCTTCTTGGGAGATTCTTCTAAATTTAATTTCTAGACTTAACACAAATAATTGTTATCGTCCGAATGTGTTTCTAAAACGCGTAATCTTTTGACTATTCTATACGTAGTGTATAATATAATAGCTAGGATACCTACAATATAGAATTTTTATCCAATTGTACAATTGACGCCTAAATTAAGTACTACCTCCGTTCAAAAAAGATTGTCCGTTTGGTGAAAATTTTTGTTCAAAAATGTTTGTCTCATTAGTTTCAATTTCGCTTAGACAACTTTTTTATTTATGAAATAAATATTTTATTACAAACTGTGTTCTTATATTATTTCAAATATCTCGTAATACATTGCGAGCAGTTTCAATTGCTTCCAAATTACATGTTAATGTTTCTGGAAGTTGATTCTTTCTGCACAGTGCTTCTTTCTCAATATGTGCTAGTTGGTAGTTATTGTTAGATCGCACTAGAAGTGTGTGCAAAATGGCATTTCTCTTCTCGTTACTTAAATTTTTTGACTTTACTCCAGAATGTTGGATTTCCATAATTTAAGGCTATTTGGACCGCGTAGAAAATAGCAGCGGCTTATTTTTGTATAGCGTCAAAATTTAACAATTTCAGACACTGATGGTTATTGGTGAAATTATTATAAACAGATTTTTACTTTTTAACATTATAAAAAATATTTAAAATATAAATTATTCTATGATTCTACTCTGCGAACCGTAGTTCATACACAAATGTCAAATTGACAGCTTATATTGTTAAGTTGGCAAAATGTTTCAATGGAGACAATCATTTTTGAACGGAGGTAGTATTATAATATATTAGTCAACATTGACACTTGCCTAGTTTTCTTTTTTGATATAAAGAAATGAATTGATCCTTTCGCTTCCGTATATTAATCAGAAGGACAACCAAATTAAGCTTTTAGGATATTGATAAAAATAATTTTAAAGAAACGAATATTTTGACAAATCATTTGATGAAAGTGTTTTTTAATAGAACGAACATTCTGATAACGTACCATTCGAATAGGAGTTATTTAAGAAAAAAAAATCAGTCAGAACATGGATGCCGAACAAAAATCGCCACTTACCTGAATTGACACTTCTTTGTATGAAGCTATCCAGTACCATATCAATCAATTCGGGCACTTGACCAATAGAGCCCCAAATCTTTGCTTGGACTGAGGGGTACATCTCGGTTTCCTCGATAGTTAAAGTGATAAGCTTCTCTAAGATCTGACCTACTTGTTTTTGACGGCGCGACTCGTCTTTAACGAACCTTTAGGTGAAGATAACTGATAAGTTGCAATATCAAATAAAGTAGAAAATTTTTATATTCCATGATGGAAATACCAACATATTATTACTAACCTCACGAGATTGGCGAGCCACGGTGTCATGTATTCAAGACACAAGTGCTTTAACTCTATTGTTGATCCCCTGAAGCCCTAATATAAAAGAAACAATATGATCAAAATGTAAATAAATGTGATCAATTGTATTATAGCAATAAGATATCATTCGATATTTAAATTAGATTTGTTATAAAAAATTAATTAACAATTGAAAACACAAAAGATTTATCAATCTAACCTATAACCTATTCGAAAGCTTGTCACAACGATGTTTGTTAATTAACTTACGTAAATGCATTCAAAATAAAATCTGTTCAAGGTTTTCTTTTGTTTTATAGATTTTCCGTGATTACCTGTATACACTCCTCCAGGAATTCCAGCGTCAGATGCGGCTCATTGTGAGCTAACTTCTCGCTTACGGACTTAATGAAGATGGTGTTGTTTGATGGAATACACAAGCCTAAACAGAATACGGTAACCGGCTTTATTTTAGGATGTAGCAAGTAAACACATTGACAATGAAAACATATTCCTAGAGCTTTAACGCCGAGCTTGACACTATTGATCCAATAGTTAATCCGCTATTAACTTAAAAGTTGATTCGATAATGATTACGATAACATTGATAATTACGAGTTAATGTCCGGATATGTGTATATGGTATTTCACTTAAAAAAGTCAGTTAAAGTTTATGAGGTAAAGGTAAATTATAGAGAAAAAAAACTAAAAATTTCATATTCAATAGAACCACGGTAGGAACTAAGTTCCTTTCGCTTTTCGTGTTGTCTGTGTGCTGTGTCACTAGATGTCACCATCAAGAATAAAAACAGTCAGTAAAAATGTCTTATCGCACTTTTTCGATGTAGCTCCCATCCGTTAAGAAGTAACAAACTAACGTACCCGAAGTCTCCAGAAGTTGGCCTTCGATCTTCAAATGGAAGGTGGCAGTTAGCGCACAAAGTTGATTATAAGCAGCTGTTCTTAGATTAGGATCGCTAGAGCCCAAGTTAAGTAGAGCCATGTTTAATAGAGTTCCCGGTACATCTTTAGGTCTTATCTTCTGATGGACAGTCACTGAATCCTAGAGAAAATAATAATAATAAAGACCACTGCAACCCATAGGCAGTATCGGTTAAAAACAATCACAAATTAAGATATTAAATATAAACTATTAGAAAACCAATATAACATACTGGCTGACTCAGCTCCCATCTGTTCCGTATGTGTATTATTGACTGAACAATATTGTCGCAGTCGTTGTGTATAAAACTCAAAGGAGTTGCTTCATTGATTATAGACAAAGAAAATTGATTATCGTCCACAAGGCAAACCTGCAAAGAAAAAAATAAGTCTGATAAGTTTTTTTAATCGGCGATGTGTATTATATTTATTATGTCATTAAATGACTTATCATATTTTAAGTTTAATATAGAATAGAAAGAGATTAATTAACTTTAAAAAATAGTTACGTTTTTAAGTACTTTAACAAGCCCCGATTCATGGTCGCCAAACAAACATATTCAAATTATCTCTGAGTAAGTGCAAATGTAAAATCGTCCTTATATGAAATAGAACTAATAAAAATCAAATTTCTTGTATATCAATCATCGTAAAACTTGCAAATAATCGTAGATAGTGTTTGATTGTCAACTACGTATACTAACTTAATACATTATTGTAAAAGGTTGCAAATATAATACAACTACAAAAATAATAATAATATACCTCATCAATTTCGGAAGCGTAGTACACGTCATTCAGTAGCACTGGCAACCCTAGCACTTTGGTTTTTTCTACGGACGTGATTTGGAGGGCTGTGGGACCAACCTGCAAACAATATTTATTTATTTAATAGAAATTGATTATCAAACAACATTAGTTGAAGATCGTCATGAGTTAAATATTATATCTTGTAAAATACTTAATTTTGAAATCCTTTAGCTTAAAGAAAAAACGTCTGTGAAGTATTCTCAAATGTAAATACTTAAATAATATAAAACTTTCTTTACTGGAACAGCTAATAATTCAAAAATATTTCTAACGACTGACCTTAATGGCAACCTTAGTGTCCTTGTGGGATAGTTTCAACGCATTGTTGAAAACTTTAAGATCTTCTTCAAGCGCCAAAGTTGCACCGGGCAGCTTCTGTTGTTCGCTGTCCACATATTCACTAAGACGACTATGATTGTCTATGAACACCAGTTTGCGATTTCCCTGTAATAGCGATAATTTAATATCGATGACATAATTAAAGTTAATTATAAATATATATATATACGTATTTTTTTACATAAATAATCTAGATCTGAATAATATAAGCTTCCATTATTAAAGATAACATTACTCCATTATTAAATATAGAAAGATATTCATCATTAAAGTTTCAAAATAAAAATCTGAGCCGAAATCGCAGTTAATAATAATCCACATTTGAAAAAAACGAGAGTTAAACCAGAAAGGAGTTTCACACCAAAATTATATCAGAATAGAAGGTAAGAGTACAAAATATAGGCGCACGACGAAAGCTTTAAAAAATAAAATACCTTATTATTCAGCAATTCAATACCATTTAAAAGTGGTGATGCTAATCAATTCACAAAAAAAATTCACAAAATTACATCTATAATATCAAAGTATACATAAAATAGTACATATTAATTTTCCCTAGAATTCTTGTTCTAATCGTTAAGTTATATGATATTTGATGCCCATCCGTAGCAACAACAGTTCACTTACCCTGAGAGGCGCTAAGATGGCTTCGTGAAACTTGGTGTACTCCCTCACCCAGCTATTGCAATTGTAAATGTAGCAAGCGTGTATGTTTATGTACGCAACTTCGGGCAACACTGTGAACCATTTTTGGAGGAAATCCGTTCTGGAAGGACCAATTTATTAGAAAATAAAGTTAGAGCAAATACTGTTCCCTTTACTCTCTCTATTTTAGTAGAAAATTTATTCTACACAGTAAAAAATTGGTTTTAAGAGGGGTGATTCAAAAAACAGTGATATTAAAGCATATGTTAACTTTGCCATAAACCATAGGCTTCGAAAAATAAATAATGCTTTTAATAGGTATTTGAGTACGTTTATTCAATATGAGGTTTTAATGAGATGATGGCAATTGAATAAAATTCACTTTATTGCACCCAATATCAGTCGGTCATCCCGTAACCATGAATGTTGTAAGAAATACATGCGAGTTAATTTTGAAAAGGAATCTTATTTCAAGACTACTAAAACAGATAGTTGACTAATATAGATAGATTATTAAGTATGAGATAGCCTAATGAAAATATATGATGGTTAGCCCCGAGGATGACGATTTACTCCTGCAACTACCACGTATTATACCTGAACCTGTTATCCGAATTCGTGTGCGTAAAATCCACGATGAGCTCGAAGGGCTGCTGGCAGAATGGCTTTAGTGTCAAGATCACGTGGTAGATCAGCAGGTCTGCATTCACGTCGCCGATTCTGATAAATACACACACCACTTTTACGATTGTATGTATTCTTACTTATAATTAACCTTTCTTATATCTTACTTGATATTTATTTAAACAAATCGGTACATATTGCGATGATCATAAATAAAACAAAATATGCTGAGATCAGTCGAAAAATCGAATTTAACTTTTGGCGATTTCGACAGTTAAATAATTTAACATGTTTCATCTATACCTGTGATATAAATTGTTATAAAAGTTTTTGATGAGCTCAGCATTAAACTGCTCAGTGTCATATCAGCTTATAATATAACTTAATCTCAGTAGCGTAAAAGACAATAATCATATTACAGATAATATTTCATCCTTAATTCGATATTATATTAATGTTTCTTCCTATTATCCAATTAATTAATCAACCATATTATTACCTAACAAATCAATAATATACACGTATTGTTTACTTTATTAATAACTAACGGAAATCATGTTATCTATAAAAGGAGATACATCAAAATAACCTTCGCTGTTATGATTATAATTATCAATTGTGAACCTATAAAAAGACGCAAGATTTAACGTGTTTGTAGTTAATCATAAAATAATAAAAAAAATGGTATTGGTACCAAATATTAATCACCTTGTGTTGGTTGTGGATAACTAGGTTACGAAACAAGAGATCGTCTGGTTTAGTATAAAATTGGGAAGTCAGTTATTCAATACCTTTGGTATAATCTTTTTTATGTGAACAAACCAAGTGAGCTCACGCCAAGTCTTAGGTAAATTGCCACCATTGTGGTATAAAAAAATATATATATAAAAGAAAAATACATAAATTCCACGATACCAGTAGTATAAAGAGTTATTGGGGCTTTTTGACCACATTAATAGATTTTAATGTGGATATTGCTGAAGATTCGAAAGATATGACTACTTTATGGCTACGACTACTATTAGAAGAATTTATATAGGTAATTTATTATTAAAACACGTTGGCTGTTCGCAACGGACTAAATATATTTTTCTAGAACAATGTTCATACATTCCAAAGTTAGAACTAAAATGAATCACTAGATGGCGTTAGTAGTAGTTAACAAAGGCTATTCATTAATTTTATTTTGATACAAATTATATTACTATTTACTAACATTTATAATAATAAAGATAAAAATGGCTTGTCTTATGTGTTGATAGTAATGTTACTAAACATATATCAATAACAATATTGCTAATTTCTAATACGCACGTATACGTTATATACGTATACATGCTGTTGCCAGCATTCTGAAAATGTACATACAAACGCTACTTGCACGAAAAAAATCTCAATCCATCCGGTCCAAAAATTTATTAGATATTCCTCCAGAATTCTTTATTCTATTTTCCTTTAAAATGACTAAAAATACTCACTTATATCTTCTAGATATAAAGTAGAACACTGGGTTTCCGATCTTACTGGTGCCCGCCTGATAGAATATGTTCAAGCTCTTGATGCTTTTGAATTCTTCCTTCTCGTGCATGTTGTGCTTCACTATGAACTCCTCAAAGTTTGTAGAGGACATATCTATAGATGACCAGCGAGCGTACGAGGAGAAGAGGAGACTTGACGTTCTGAAAATTACCTCTACATAAAGATTATGTTACTAGGAACAAGCAGTTTTTTGTCACGCACAGGAAATATAAAAATAACTCATGCCGACAAATCTACGGATTTTTAAAATAAAATATATTATATTTTTCTATTTAAGAATCAATACAATAGTTGAAACCATGTACCATAAAAAGTTTACAGACACGGAATGGGACACTTACGATTCGATTGGCTTATGTTCTGGAGGTCCTAAGTAGGCGAGAAGTGTTGCCATCTAGAAAAAATAAAAATATAATTAATTTTTTTTCTTATTGAAAAATGAGAATACAATTTGTTGACTTAGTTATTTACATCAGTATATTTTTTACAATAAAAAGCATTGAGTTTATTTCCTATCTAGTTGTGTTTACCTTGTCGAATGGCCTTCTCCCCACTGCCTTATGATCCCTACTGCAAGATAGATAGTCCCCTATCCTCTCTTGGTGGTTCCATAATAGCCGATGGAGGGCGACAACGTTCGCGTCGCTTATAAACGACAGGTTGTGAGACGTCTGATCAACGCTTTCACAGTCTGATGCTATTTGGATGAAAAACCTGGAACATATTACTTACATTTATTTTTGTCTGGTAGTATTTTTGAGTTTGCTTGAAAAGCCCTCATACTGTTTAAACTTTTAATCTCATCTTATCTCATCTCATGTGATGATGAAATTAGGAACAGACTTTGCCTGTATTCTTTAAAGGTACTTGATTAAATAAAGACCCATTGCATGACGAACAAGATAAAATAAACACAAAAGCTATTGCAAAAATAGCAATTTCTAGCGATGTTAGGGCAAAGGAAAGCATAAAAAACTATAGTAGTAACTTTAATTTAATCCCAAAGGTTAATTACAATTTAAATTTAACATTAACTGTTTACCTGGTAATCAGGCTAAGCATTATATTTTTTGGTTATCATAATTAACGATCAGGGGTCTATAGCATAACCACGAGTGAAAAAATTTACTTGAACAATACAATATATTTGCACGAATGAAATTTGTAATTCATACAACAGGTTATTCTTATACAATTATTAAATTTTTTATGCAAAATGTATAGAAACTGTTAATCCTTATGATTGTAACTTGTATTAATTTTTACCACTATTAGAAACTTGTGAAATAGATATCAAATAACGATAGGCGATGTTAAAATTAATATAATTTTCGGATCAAATTTCAAAGGAAAGTACTATGTAGTATAATGTTCTACATAATTTATTGTATACCAAAATGTTTGCTACGTAAAAACGGTACTCACTTGCGTCCTTGCTCAAAGTGCGCTCTGAGGAAATCGTTGAAAGGTAGCATGTGCTGCTCCTTAGAGAACTCTACGTGGTTTGCTATGTTCTGTAAGATCTTGGACACCAACATCAGGCCACGGCGGATAGCCGCGGGCACAGAACGGCAAACTATACCCATCTCTTGCGGGGAAACTGTGTAGTGGACAGACAAAATTTAGTTTCTAATTGTATACTACTCGAGCAGTCACATTAGTTCTCGTCTGTCGACGCATATACATAAATATTTTGCATTGCTAGACTTTGTACTTGCGAAAATACGAAAATAAAATAATTAAGGTTGAATAGCCTATTAGATGTTGTATAGCTTATTAGTTATTGGTCGGTTTAACTAAAACCAAAGACAAAACGCTTCTATTGAAAGTTAGGCGACGTTGCATTGATACTGTCTTACAATCCATCGTCGTAGGAGCGTCGAATAATATGCATATGATAATTAAAGAAGCAGAAACACTTCAATAATTAAACAATTTGAATCATCAATCAGTAGGCTGATGACAAAAATTTCAAGGCTGAAATCTTTCATTAGATGTAAGGCATTAAAAGTCTTCTGAAAGTGGAACTTTGGATACTTTTGCCACTGCTGCGAGGTTGCTCAAACATGCATTTTATTATAATGCCACACAGGATACGAAATTGAGTGAAGAAAAGAAAGCAAATTTAAAAACTAGTTATATAGAGTCATTAATAAGAAATATATCAGCACTGAACGAGGAATGGAGGGTAGTGTATTTAAATACCAAACATACCTATGGCTGGATTGATAAAGCGCAGAAATAGCACCGTTCCAACTGCTCCGACGCTGGTTTGTGGAAATTGTGCGAAGCGTTTGCTAAGTACCTATGGACAATATCACATTTGAGTAACAATTTGCAGTTAACACAACTTATATAAGCCCCTACCAAAGTAGACGAGGCTTCTTAAAGTTAAGGTGCTAAGACTTCTCTAGTTTTTAGTTCACCACACTAACTTCTATTAATTCACCATACCAGCCCAGTGTAGGTTATCGGACACGACATATAAGTTTGAGTTTTTTTTTATGGATGTCTACAAATTGCGCTACGATATTTTCCTTCACTTTAGTGTTATATATCTGAAGATAGTAATATATCATCATCATTACCGCTTATATCCGTCCCATCGGTTATACAACAAGTGAGGACTTGTGTCATTGTTTCACTCGACTACTTCCTATCAAATAAATGAAGCAGAAAAACTTCTACCCTTTGAAGAATCAAAGATCATCAAAATCAAAAGAACCACTGACGTCAAGTTATGTATGAGGTGGAATCCTATTTAATTTATCTTCTATTTAATTGATCATTAAATAAGTTCTTTAAACATTAATTAAACAAAAAAAAATTATACTATGTTAATGCTAATTATACAGGTGATTAGCAATTACATATGTAATTTGGCTTTACATCACAATCTACCCACCTGGTAGAGACAGTGGCACATACTCCTAAGTTGCGGAGGAAACTTTTCAGCAGAGTTGACGATCCTATCGAACACCTCTTTAGTCAGGTCGATCAGGTTGGTACGGTTCATGTCTATGTCTTGGTTAGGATCCAATCTAAAACAATCCATATCAAGGTTATACTTAAATGTATAAAGCATTTACATTTAAGTCTGTCCTGTCTACTCATAACTCGTGAATTTATGGAAATAAATTAAGTAAACATTGAATCAAAATTATTTTTATTTGTGTTTATTATATCGCGTTATATCAGATTTTAGATAGAAAAAAAAAAATTCGCAGAAAAAAATTGCTAATGTCCTTCAACCATTCTAATGCAAAATAAAAAAGTTTGTGAAGTTAGACATTATAATATTACGGGTCTCAAAATTTTTATTCCAGTAATTCTCTTAAGTGTTCACAAATCTAATTTAGAGTAGTTTAAGTTTAGAGAGTATTCTATAACTGATAAAAAGATATTAACAATTATTCTTGAGGTAACTAGGTGTATTCGTGTTTTTAAACACAAAACGCAGAGTTAAGTTCTCATAAGTCTTCCATGTGATAAATCAATCTGTCAGCAGAAACGAAATTTTATATAATAAACACGAAGTTAAGTTTACGAAAACTTTTACAGTTACAGTGTGATCGCTTGCCTACACTATATGTTTCCACCATGAAAATTATCTTTTCTCAAACATGCTTGGAAATTTGAACAATATTTTGACAACCTTCTTCGAGATAAATCGAAATTGCTGTACTGGCCAAATACATGCGAGCAGCGGCCGGCAAAAAATGTATGAAAATCCATATCTGTCGTGTTTTAGCGGCCAAATAAATGTACATGTAAATTCATATATCTATCGTGTGTTTTAAAAATGGAATGATTTGTTGCTCCCAAAAATGGCAAACAAAGGAGGCAACTTATCAGAGTTTTATTTGAATATCGAACTGGCTTGCAATAAAAAACCTGTATTATAATGAAAAAAAAAAAACAAACAAATCCTTTGGCGCGTGAAAAATTTTGTTCATTGTTGATTATTGAGTTTGAAAAGTAATTTTCAAATAAAAGTTCTGCTTGGCACTACTTGAGTTTTAATTTCCGCGCATTATTTGAGAAAAGTACTATACAAGCCTTGGCCACAACTAGGCATTGATGGACTTACGTTTGTGTACATGTACACGTTCGTCCATCAATGCCTCTACTGCTGGCCGCTGCAGTAATGTACTAATGTTACCTGGCCGGGTCAACTTCAAAACTCAAGTCCGGATGACCCTCAAACTGGTCCAGCAACGCTGTGATAAGCGGCTCCAACAATGATTGCAAGTACGCGTGACCGTAGATCTTGAAACAGAACGCCATTATCTTGCTGCCGAGTGAGTTGCCGCGAAATAATGTCTGCATGCAGTCCGATACCTGCCGGTCAGAACGACAAACTTAGTGCTGCACATTTTTTTAAATTCTACACAATAAATAACGCCTGAATGATATGATATAAAAAGATATATAAAATAAGAATTCTAATCAATGACTATTATTGGAATAATTTGTTAATTCTAGTGATACAATAAGTCATGACAAATTTACACATTCCTTGGAACGCACAAATATATACAAAACGGATAATCATAGCTATTTACTTTTACTAGAACTTCCTATGTAGAACACAGAAATTCTACATTAATTAGGCGATAACACATAATTACAAATTTCTCTATTCATAAAACCAATGCATATGCATCCACTACTCTTTTGAATACGTTTAACGACGATGGAACTACCAAGCGCTTACTGTAATAAAAAATGACACCCGAAAAGTAAGCACACTGTTGCGTTTGATCAATAATAGCGTAAAATTTGTAACATGATGTTAAACAGTAACGGTAAAACAGACCTACAGATGTTTGGCGACAGACAGAGTCACGAACATTCAAGCCAGCTCGTTTAATCACAAAAACTAATTAAAACATTATCTCAAATGCACACCTATATATATAAAGTCAAGTTCCCTGTAGAATAGGGGTCCACAGAGATTGGGCAAACAGATGTTATGCGTCCAAAAATATCACTCACACTTTATGCGTGCCGGTACTTTAGCTAGTTCACTCAATCACCAATACTAATTCCATTATCCTAAACCACTAATGGACGAACTATGTCCCGCGGGCAACATCCTGTCTACGGGGCCATTGGTCCAGAAATAGATAATAACAACAAAAATTACAAATCAAATATTCGTCAAGTGCAATAATAAGGCGTACAATCCCTTTCGTTCATTTCTCATAGTAAGTAGATTATATAAAAACACAAGCAATATAATATGTCACACATTCCCAAAAGGAATAAGATTTCGCCGTATCTGGTAAATAACATAAAAATAGTTAAAATAAACAAAAAAATCATATCGACTTATTTACATTGATAAATTCACAGTTGTCTGATTCAAATAGTTTGTACTTTTTATAAACATGAAATATTAACAAATAAAACCCCTACATGCTTTGCTAGTCAAAATTGACCATAAGAAAAAATTTGCCATCTCTATCCTAGATCTATATCGTAGATAGAGATGACACCTATATATACTCACTTCAACTTCCCTGTAGAATATATTCCATAGCAATGGCGCTAACAGATGTTTGGCGTCAAAAAGGGTAACGAACACTCTGGCCAGTTCGTCCATCTGAGAAGTGCTAACCACATTGGCTAGAGCCATCGCTATTGGCAGCTCGCCCTGTAGAAACGGACACAGTTCTAGAATATATCTAACATGGAATTTAAATATTATTAGCAAAAATTTTAAGAAATACAGAACCATTATTTTCATTACAGTAATAAACTAGTACAGATTTTGCTTCTGTAATAATCAGATAACTTTCAGCTGTAGTTTGTTTTTGTTGTATAATATGGCGGTTAAACAGATTATATTTGATATATATTTCCTAAATGAAGTTATCTGACAATTGAATAAATTGTACTTAAAATGTGATTGAAATTAAGACAGACCAAAGTGACAACTATATCTCCAATACAAATTGACATTGTTGCATTTATTGGTTTCATATTGATCGATATGAATAACTCCTACTTTAATTATCTGTAAATCATTGGTCTTCAACTTGCAGCCCACGTTGATATCCTTAGCGGAATAATGGCAGTACGCCGTTGATATCATTTTATTAAGTATATGCATAGCGATGTTAACAAATGTCATCATTTGTTCACATCAACAGGTTTTAACAGGGCAAGCAATTAATTTATTAAAGAGCCTTTATCAATAGAGGAATTCAAGTTTACTAACAACTTTTTGTGTTGTGTGAATACAAAATCAAAATATTCGACTAGGCCCTTGATTGAAGACTCAAGTTTTGATTTTCTCACTTGTACCATAGATTATATATTTTTATTATACCGTAAATATACAAAATATTACATGAAAGTTAACAAACCCAATGACATTACCGGTACCTTATCAGAGATCATGGTGACCAGCTGTACCAGCTGTTCGAATCTGTCAGCCAGCACGGTCTCCGCGAGGGTGTCAAATTCGGTGCCTTGTTGAAGGATCTTCGTCAGTACTTCCATAAATGCAGCCCTGGTTTGAAGGTCGCGGTGGTAGCCCAGATCTATAAAACGAAGATTTAAATCATATTGATAATACACAAGATGTTTATTTTATTGACAAAATAAATACAAGCACAAACTCTATGTTTACTTATAAAAGCAAGTGGCAGCTAACATTGTCAACAAATTACATCAATACCACTTGTTACGAACATTAATGATAATGAGTTTTATTGAAATTTAATTTGGTTATTGAAGTACTTGTCAAAAGTGTAAATGAAACTTTGTGGCTAACTAAATATGATATAATGTATCATATCATTAAAACACGAATGTGGGAATAATAGTATCACATGAGTGTTTTAATACCTAATTATAACAGTTGCATACAAGACTTTATCTACAATCATGATGTGAATCCTTTATAAAAGATTCTCATACCATAGGGTACAGTGTTGTAAGAACTATGTAAATTCAAGAAAAGTCTGCGAAGCATGTAAAATAAACAAACCTTAATAAGTAAAAGAATTATTTATTGTAATAATTATTTCCATGTTGGATCGTCCAATCATCCGAAATTATGAATTAGTCTACAATTTACTGTTCTTTTTTCAAAATTTTTGCGATCTGGTGGTGAAAATGTCATTGCATGAGAATGTTCTTTTTTTGAAATTCATAATATCACGCGTTTTGATGATACTTATAGTGATCATAATATCATTGAGTGTTTTAATGTTGGCAATAAGCTAATTGTTATAGGTTCTTTTATAGAGGATTAATAGTATGATAGTAGATAAAGAAAATTATTTATTGATGATAAAGATTAAAGAGATCGAATTTAACCAATTTAGTAACCACGACTTGCCTATATTCAACATAGAAACATGTATTTGTACTGAACAGAGCCGGTAAGTACCCATGAGAGGGAAACTAATGAAGTTAAATTTGGTAAGTACGTAAGTGAAAGTGATTTAAAACCTGTGGACCAAATAACTGATATCAATAATTTACCTATACTGTGCATGAGTCCAGAATCAATGTTGGCGCTAAGCAGATTGGACATTGCCTGGATGGTAGCGTTGCGTAGGGTCTCCAGTCTCCCTGGGCCTTCAGCTAGCTCCACTTCGTTGCAATCGTTCAATAGATTCATAAACAGCGTGAAATATCTGCCGAAAAATTGTTTACCTCGAAATTAAATGGTAGTTCGAACTTAGTGAAGTAATGCACATGAATGTTATACAGAGCATCTGTATAACATTCAAGTGCATCATGGCAAGATGCTGTCTTATTGTCGACGTCTCGGTATAAATTAATGATGTAACAAATACTTTGGATCTTACAACACAAAAAAAAGCCGTTGAAATATGTATATGTCTTGTGTTGACAAGAGCTTACTTTGTCAACCACAAACGCCCCCTTCGCCCCAGTAGCGGACGTGAAAACTAGTAAACTCATCTAATATAAAAAAAAATTGATTACTGCGTAGCATAGCATAGATATGGACAGCATACAAAGATGACCATATCTAGAATCGAAAAATGTTTTACTTAGTTTGTAAGCGTGAAAAAGTATATTGAAAGCACTTATAGTTTTTGTACAAAATTTGCACTTCTAGAGGATACATATCACTAAATATTATTTCGCTGACCCTGAAGCACTCTATAATATATTTTTACACATAACTTATATTTAAGACGGGGTCTATAATGTATTGTAGTGTGTACTCACTTTAGGAATAGCTGACTCTTTGCCTCCATCAAATCACCACGATCGGACTCTTCTGGCTGAAGGGGCAAGCCCTTTAATAAGGCAGCAACTGCTTCCATACAGGCTTGGTCTAATTCTCGGCAGCACACAAGATATCTGAATAGAGGAAGAACATACGAAAAACAATCAACACCGGCGAATTCACATTCCTCCCGAATAACTTTAACATATATAAGTCGGCTACTTAAAAAAATGTAAATAAAAAACCTACACTATAACATTATAAAGTACCAGTGTAAATTCCGTAGTCCGCTCCTACGACATATTCGAAAGGTACGGGAGCGATGATACATAAATTCTAAATCCGTCATTACACTGACCTATGTGGCCTATGCGGAATTTGAAAGTTAAATTACTTACACGAATTATTATCATTATATTTACCGACAAAAATTAGTCGACAAGCATTTGTACCGTTTAGAGACTGAGTCAATCTGTCCCTAACGTATAAATTGATTGGTAGGGTAAAAAGCAATTTGATAAACATAATGTTTGTTAAAAAAAAAACATTTCTCGGGCACCTTAATACAAAATAAATTAATGAGCTAAAAAGGAAAAAATAAACATTTACACCAAAACTTTTTACAGCTTGCTACTTACTTACTACTTACTTGCTACCTATTAAAATTTTAAAACTTGGAAAGTAAATACGAGTACTTAAATCTCTCGACAAGCATTTATAACATATAAATATGAAGTGTCAAATGTGTTAAATTTGAAATGACGTTATAAGTTAACAGTAAAAGTTTTAGTGTAAATTTTTTTTTTCTTTTTATCGCATTTAAATAAAAGCTTGTTTGTAATATTTTTTTACCTTGATTTTATGTTATACTTTTTAGTTTTCCTAGTTTCGTATTTTTGGCCAACCCTTTCATTTGATACCCATATTGTAGGAACAAATAAAAGAAAATTATCCGCCATTTTGGGTGTTCCGCCATATTGGATTAAGAGTGACGTCACATTATTTTTCTAGTAATTCATGGCAAGCCTTATTTGATACCCATATTGTAGGAGTGCATTAAAAATAATTGGTCCGCCATCTTTCGTACGCCGTCATATTGGATTTAGAATGACGTCATACAGTTAATCATGCATTGTCATCCAAATTAAACGTGTATACAAAATTTCAACTCAAATCGGTTGAGAGCAAATGAGTTAAAATTGAGTTGTAAAATTTGACCTGAACATACAAACATGCATACATTGCAGGTTAAATAAAAGCTTTTTTTTTTTTAATTCTTAATTTTTAACGAGGCTTTGAACACTTTGGGTGAACATGTCAGCCTCATAGGAATAATCACATATTTACATAACATACACACTTTACAAATACACAATTGTTATATACACAAATATTAGTTTGCCTCCTCAAAGGAGAAGCAAACAAACATGTACAATTTTTTGGCTAAGCTGGACAATGGTTTCGTCAGCAAACAATTTATATTGCCATTAGCCAAATCCATTCCCACGAGGAGTCTTTCTCTTAGCTCAGAGTTTCGGGCACATTCCAACAACACGTGATAAACATCATCGATAAATAAAAGCTTGTAAAATGAAGTAAACTTACCTACTGATCGAACTAGCGTCCGCTCTCAGAGGCGGTGCTATCTGGTGGCTGGTACCCAGCACCCAGTCCGTTACGTATTCCACCATTTTGTTGCGGAATTTCATTTCCTGTTGGTCCGAAAAATTTTGTGATATTTTTCATAATATAGCATATTATATATAAAATGTAATAATTTCTTAAATATATAAAGCACACAATTAAACATACCAATATATTGGAGTTTTTTAAATACAAAAACAAATTATGATGATTGCAGTGTAACCGTAATATGTTACTTCAATAGTAATAATCATAGATGCACTGTGTATTCTTTGTATATATAAAATATTAATAATTTTCATTTCCACTATTTACTTTCTATTGCACTTTTACATCATACGTCATAACAGAAAATATTCTTAATATTATTATACATGTGTGCATTTTTATTTTAAGAATAATGCAGACCTGTCGGAACGCCAAATCATCTCGTCTCTTCATCATAGCTTCAACCACTTGGCACAGCTTGGTCTTGATGTGCACTGATAGAACAGTCATGTCAAGATGGCGGACATATCTGTAAATATATCGAATATAAGAGACAAGAACTGATATTTCACTGACTTACAAAAATACAAAATAGTTATAATAGGTATATACAAATATACTTTACACAAACAGTAGATGTTGCACTAATGTATCAAGACTGCAGACCAAAATACAGAAATACACAAGAGAGGGCAGACATTGCTTACTTCGTTAATATAATTGGCTAGCACAACGCTATCTCCTTCTGCCTATTCATCTATTTCATTCACGAATAAGTTATTGATATGTTCATAAATGAATATGTGCATGTAGTGGTAAATTTTTAAGCGTCCCATAGTATAAATATACATCATTGTAAAATAAAATTGAGCTTATTGTCGATTTTATGCAACTTACCTAACGATAGCCAGCATCAACCCTTCAATGGACGTGGTGCTAAGATGTTCCGTTGGCTGTCCACTCTTTTTGTTATCCAAAATACTTTTCATTATAAATATCGTGTGCTCCACAAATTGCGTATTTATCTCTGTCAGCATCACCTGAAATTTGTTTATTTTTCCTATATCGCAGTCAATTTCATTACAACATTTATGACAGATAACTACATCTTCTTGGCTCCTATAACTTATTTAAAAATAATGCGATTAGTACACTAATACTTATGCTATGAATGGATTGTTAATGTACAATCTAAGTCTCAATAAATATAAAGCATACACGAAGTTCCTTTCTAAATACCAGTGAAATTCATCTGTTTTAGTATTTATTCTTCTTCAAAGAATAATATGTACCAATGAGTGAAATTGGATCAGAAATAACTAAGCTACTACTATTGTTCATAAACATTCCATTAATGACCCCCACAATCTTGTAACAATCTGTTTCATCATAGAATAGGTCATAGCTTCATAATATTAAATTATACAAGTTTTTTTAAACATCTATATTGACAAACAGACTGTCCATCTACTTGTAGTTGCCTAGAGTGCAAATGGTTCTTGTGTCATAAGATATAAATAAATAACAATAATAATTATATACAGCCATAAATAAATGCATAAATGCTCGTTTTCATTACATAAACATCTGTCCCAACAGGGACTCGAACCCGGGACCTCTGAGAGGGCGATACCTTGAAACCGCTGTACTAACCACTCGGCTACGGAGATTGTCAAAAGATATGTTAAGTTACCCTGTATAATATTAGTTAAAGGATTAAATGTAAGATTGCATTATTTTCTCTACTACTAGAATATCGAAATTAGCAAGATGACGCTCTACACTATTCTGTATATTACAATAGAAACGGACTAACCTGCTGTTGTTGGTCGAAGAACTTATCGATGATGGCTTTGATCTGATCAAACAGTATATGGTAAAGTGCGGGAGACATCTCCCTGCCGACCAGTTCTTTCACGTGGCTCTGTATCTGATGGCCGAATCGTTCGTTGCTGCAGAGCAGAAGACGCAGCAATTGGCCTATGAATCTGAGAATAGGCATCGAAACACCCTGTTAGAATATAAATCTACAAGAGTTCCCAAATTGATCTTTATCGAATGCACTAAACAGATTGAGTAAATAAAATGTTATATCAATCACAAATAAGTTAATATCATATGAATAAATCTGATGTGCGAGCATGCGCCCCGCAAAAGTATCTGTCAAAATAGATGATACTGTTTATATGGCCAAGTGGTTTTCGGGACCCTGGTCTAAATTTTGGATATGTTGTTCTCCTGGTCGATTAGCTGATTCTGCCGAAGACCATGATTTTCTAATACAGACTTCAGAGCCCCCTAGCGGGAAAATGCGTCGTTAACTTTTTCAAAGACGTTGACGTTTTGTGACCATTTCATTTTTTGCTCAGCTCGACCAGGAGAACAACATATCCAAAATTTAGACCTGGGTCCCGAAAACCACTTGCCCAAGTATCATCAACTTTACCGATTTTTTATCTAATCTGTCCATCTCAGCTGTCAAATATTGTTTATCGAGAGTTCCATACTCGCACTATGGTGTGATAATGCAATTCATATAATACCGACTGTACACGTTGGACCAATAAATATTTTACTGTCCTTTCATGTGTGGACCGGAACACATACACTATTGGGTTGAACATTGGCGCCAAGTTCCAACATACCGCCAAGCACTGCTCTATACATTGGCCCAATGTGTAACTGCAGGTTTAACTCAAACCACTTACTGTGTCACTGGACAGTACTGAACTTCTTGAGTACTATTCGCAAGCACATTGTATTTTCTCGCATCTAAAACAATAGGGAAAAAATCAATTAAAATAGTTTTATCAAAGTAATTTGAAAACTAAGAAATAGACGTAATATTCGGAAATGTAAGATTTTTCGCTGTTGTTAAACAGTTAAGTTGACAAATATGCACACCCATGTGACGTAACTAGCTTTCTATAACCAATCGCTCTAACTAGCTTCGCATGTCTTTATAGTTTCGTCTCGTTCCACCATTCTCATTTTACTACCGAAGCATACAAAGGACAGCTAAGAGTATGGACTTGTGTGAAGTCTCTGCGTTTTCCACTTTACAAAAACCCGGAAATTTAGGAAGTGCCTTTTGGCGTATGGCAATAACTATGCGTTCAAAAATTTGTCTTGTATGCTTTTGATTTTTATTTTCCAATTTCATATAAAATACTGTGTTATGTCGCACTGTATATACACAATTCAAATATACATGTAAACCTAAGTTTCACTTTAACTTAGTACCATGTCCATGTAGGTGGGGCCACATCGCCGACGGCCTCCGTTGTAAACATACGCCACCTAGTGCACAGAGGAAGGAAGTTATGTTCGCCCATTCTTGTATTTGCATCTGTAACAATTAATTTATTGAAATCAAAAACATAGTGTGAACTAACTTTCAAACTTTCGTGTTGCATAATCAATATAAATCTACGTAATAGTTAGCCAGTCCGCCTGCGACCACGGCCGGTGTAACCTGGTCGAAACGTCAGACAATAAAATTCGGTACGTAACAATATGTGCTAATAGGCTATTTGACAGGTTTTTAAAATCCATTTTATATTATGCTGTAGAGTCTAAGGAACCCAGTAAAAGTTGTTATTTTTAATTCTGGTATATATTAGCTGAAAAACATCGAATTAAAAATTCAATATTTAAATAGCGTGCCAAAACGCTACTTTGACAATATGGCGCTGCAGTGAGGTCGGTGACGTCACTTGCCTGTATTCTGATCTGGGACAACTGGCATATATATTTGTTTGTTGTAAACAAAAAACGAAAGTGCGATTGGATTTACTTTTTATCAGTGATTTATGTAACAAAATGAGTTACAAATGGTGTGCAGTTCCAAAATGTACAAATACGTCTTTAAAAACTCCGGAAAAACTATTTGTAAGTGTTTCGAAGAATATCGAAGTGTGCCGAAAGTGGTTGCTATTTTTGTGAAGATCATTTCGATGTAAGTAAACATAATATTTATATTTTGTAATAATTAATTACATTCAAAATGTTAATATTTTCGTTATTGATTTGAGGTTATAATACCTCTAATGTTTTTAACAGAATGTCTCTTGCAACTCACTTCGAATATTTCCGCTGTTTTCCATAATATTTGTTAAAATTTGTAGCTACAGAGTCCTATGATTTCAATAAGCAGTACACTAAAAGATCCCGACTTGTTTGTTCGTTACAGATGGAAAATAACATGGAAAATTACTATCAGTACAAAATGGGTTTCAGTCAAAATAATTTTAAAAGATTAAGTTCTAAATTTCATTGCCAGCCAGATCGCATTAAAAGAATGTGTGATGCTGGTACTTCCCGATCTGCATTTGTCAAACGGCAAAGAATGGAACTTGTTAAACAATGTGAAGACATTCAATAACCGACGTAACGTGAATAAATTATCGTTTATGTTCACGAAATTGTGCCAAACAAACTTAATTATTTATAACCTATATAAGTTCTTGTGGAAGTTCATCATTATTTCACTTTCTTATGATATAATTTAAGTTACCAGTAAAGTGTAATTATACTTACTTTGCTGTTTTTACATTTTTAGCTCCGAAGCATAAGTCACAATTATTTTTGAAAAATAATCCGAACATAATAGGCTATTTGACAATGCGAAAAATAAAGTGTCAATTACTGTTAACAGTATAAATTAAGAGTTAAAAAATGATTATTTATTAACGTAAGTTGAAAATAATGATTAATTTATTTTAAAATCCGTAAATAAAAATTGCATTTTTTAAACGTTTGTCACGTGACACAAAACGCTCCTGATTGGTCGAATTTATCATGACGTCACTTGCTTGTAAACTTCGTTTGCCTACTTGTGTTGCGCCTAGTTGTGGTAGATTATCTCCGTTATATTAAGATTTTCTTTATTATGCATTGTTTTTTTTTTGTTTATTTGCACTATTTTACAAGTACTTTCAACCATGGACAACGATTTTTTAAAAGTAGACAGCAGAAAACCTGCCGCAAGTCGACGCAATCATGGTCGGATTATTTTTCAAAAATAATTCTGACGTTTATGCTTCGGAGCTAAAAAATGTAAAAACAGCAAAGATCGGGAAGTACCAGTATCACACATTCTTTTAATGCGATCTGGCTGGCAATGAAATTTAAAAGGCAGAACTTTATCTTTTAAAATTATTTTCTGGCTGAAACCTATTTTGTACTGATAGTATTTTGTCATGTCATTTTCCATCTGTAACGAACAAACAAGTTTTAGTCGGGATCTTTTAGTGTACTGCTTATTGAAATCATAGGACTCTGTAGCTACAAATTTTAACAAATATTATGGAAAACAGCGGAAATATTCGAAGTGAGTTGCAAAAGACATTCTGTTAAAAACATTAGAGGTATTATAACCTCAAATCAATAACGAAAATATTAACATTCTGAATGTAATTAATTATTACAAAATATAAATATTATGTTTACTTACATCGAAATGGTCTTCACAAAAGAAAATATTTGTACTATTCGCTATGTCATTATGATCCCTCCGAGAAAGTAGCAACCACTTTCGGCGCACTTCGATATTCTTTAGAACACTGACAAATAGTTTTTCCGGAGTTTTTAACAACGTATTTGTACAATTTGGAACTGCACACCATTTGTAACTCATTTTGTTACATAAATCACTGATAAAAAGTAAATCCAATCGCACATTCGTTTTTTGTTTACAACAAACAAATATATATATGCCAGTTGTCACAGATCAGAATACAGGTAAGTGACGTCACCGACCTCATTGCAGCGCCATATTGTCAAAGTAGCGTTTTGGCACACTATTTAAATATTGAATTTTTAATTCGATGTTTTTCAGCTAATATATACCAGAATTAAAAATAACAACTTTTACTGGGTTCCTTAGACTCTACTGCATAATATAAAATGGATTTTAAAAACCTGTCAAATAGCCTATTGCGTCGGCTTGCTGCAGTTTTCTGCTGCTTTTACAAAATCGTTGTCCATGGTTGAAAGTACTTGTAAAATAGTGCAAATAAACAAAAAAAAAACAGTGCATAATAAAGAAAATCTTAATGTAACGGAGATAATCTACCACAACTAGGCGCAACACAAGTAGGCAAACGAAGTTTACAAGCAAGTGACGTCATGATAAATTCGACCAATCAGGAGCGTTTTGTGTCACGTGACAAACGTTTAAAAAATGCAATTTTTATTTACGGATTTTAAAATAAATTAATCATTATTTTCAACTTACGTTAATAAATAATCATTTTTTAACTCTTAATTTATACTGTTAACAGTAATTGACACTTTATTTTTCGCATTGTCAAATAGCCTATTCCCGTCATAGATTTATATTGACGTAGTGTGAAGTCAAGAAACTATATATTTAATAGTTCAATATTGAGCTGTATTAATCTTGAAATAATGCTTGTTGTTTCGTGATCATAGAGATGTTATCGCAAACCTAATACCAATCTTGTGAGTGGTTGGCGCAACGTTTACTCTTTCATTCCTATCATACGACATCTGATCGTAATTCATTCATACATTCTAAAACTTTCTTCAGTCTTATATCGGTCCACACTGAAGTCCCTAACTCTTCGGGTGATTTAATCATCATCCCTCCTCGACACATGGCCATATCACTTTCATGTATATAATTTACTAATAGTTAAATAATGTGTATGGCTGATAACGTGTTCCAATTACTTTAATGATATTATATAATGTTACATCTACAGTCTACAAATGATTACCTCAAAGTCGTGCTCGCTACTGGTGTGATGGGACACGCGACGTTTTGCGACCGCCCTGTGTATCGCTTCCATTTGGCACTCGTCCACCTTGTCGCCTTGCCCTTTTGGATACTTCTGCAGTATTTTACACAGCGAATCCCTATGAAGTTCAGATGTAATTTGATTAGTTATTTATTATATAAATATTAGACAGTAAATTATCCTGATAGCCCAGGGTCTAACGCAACTTATTTCGAAATCAAATTTATCACACATCTCAAATTAAAATTACTTAATAATAGATATTATAGGGAGATAATGCAAAAAATAAAAACAATTTTGATCAAAAGGACAACGTAATTGCCGGCGTCAAGTTCGTGAAAAAATTAATTAGTGTGCTCACCAATTTCTAAAGGTCTCCTCCCAAACTGGCTGCACCCCGTTGACGCAGTGCTCGATCTTTCGTAGTAAAGCCATTATCCTTTTGAGTAAAGCGGCCGAACCTGGGGTATGACCATGTTATTGCTTAGAATATAACATGTAAAGCGATATCGTGAAGATTTTAATCTAAAATATCGACTTAAGAGGCATATTTTTTTCTACATTGTTGCTTAGACTATTATGTGAGCAAAGTTCATAATATACATTGCAAGATAATTACGATTTACTTACTGTGAATATTTTTATAGTAACATCCTCGTCCCATATCTTGAGGAGCTGCATGCGCATAAAGGCAATATACTTAGAATAATAGTAATACGGAACTGAAAAATGTTGTTTGTTTAATGAAATATAATATTGCTTAATTTAACATATTGTATTGAAGCTCTTGACTATCACACCTTATCTTAGAATAACAATAAAACTGAAGATGTTGATGAACTGAATTCTGGATTCACAAATGAAATGGCTATTGTCTTCAACTATCAAAATGAAATAAATAATGTAATTAATAAAATAACATTTGATTTAGATTCGGAAAAAAACACTTACGAAACCTACCTATATAATAACAATTAGTTTATGTAACTATTAACATAGTCATTAAACTGTCATTCCACAGCCAAATAGTTTATTACAGTTGGGTCCATGATTAATATTGTGCATCTTATACCGCTATTATTAATATTAAATGTTATATAAGACAAACTTAGTAAAACAATTGGAAATATTTTATTCAATAAGTAAAAAGTTTCAAGGGACCGGGATGTGAATGTACCTGAATGAATAAATAAAACTCTCACCTGTGGTAAGAACTGTTGAAGTGTGCGCTATTTCTTGAAACACCGCGTAGTTCGGTAGTAGGCATTGAGTCGTTATCTCGTCGGAACCGCAGCGAATGTCCGCCTCTTGGCAGAGAAGGGCAAAACAGGACATACCCACTAACACCACGTCAGTGTCGATCGACCATAGGCACATGAAGAACACAACCTACCGATAAACAGTTCCTATTATGATAAAGAAAAATAATTCTATGAAAATCACGGTTTTATCCTTAAGTGAGATTAAAAGCGTATTGAAATACAAAGCACCTGAAACAAACTGTTTTTTTTTAATAAAAGAAAGATACAAATGATTACACAAAAAATTTTTATTTTTCATTAAATATTAACAGGACGTAATAATTAAAATCTTTCTATAATTTTTTATTTATTTTTGATTATTTAACTGTGACTATCTTCACTTTAATTTGCTTTCTTCTGGTCAATAACTTTGTATCTTACATTAATGACCACCGGGATTTTGGTGAAAAAAGAACAATGCATAATGTCCCGGAAATAAAACTAAGACAAAATCTACAAAAAATTACGGAACATAAATGGGGTTTATTTGAATACACCTAGATGTAAGGAAATTAAAAAATATTTTTTAGTATCACCATATGAGCACCTTCATCATATGACCTGGTCATATGATGAAGGTGGCAAACAAGCATTTTGGTAGCTTCGTAAGGGCCGATCACCAGCCATACACGCATACAATACTGGTGTCATCACTCGCGCGTTGTCTACGGCACGTAGCCAGAAACAACATAGAACGCTGACCATGATTCTCCAATGAGTTGTTTAACTACCTCAAGCTTGATGTGCGCCTGCTTGCATATAGGTATCTGAGAGCCAACGTTCGCGTAGTCCTTGTGCTTGGTGAGGAACTCATTGCGGCATGTCAGGATGTCACGCAGCCAACGTAAAACCTCGCGATAATTGCCAATCTGCCGCTGGATCAGTTTCTGGCTGATGTTATATAGCACTTGCGAGCTGCAGACAAATAGAACTACATTTTTTTATGTTTAAACCACCACTTCCTATCGTACTAACAACTATTTTCTTACACAGATTAGTTGACTTTATGTTAGTGAAAAAGGTAAATGAGTTAAACACAAAGCATTACATATCGAGAGGTATGAAACACTTAACGTTGTTCTTTAATTCGTTAACACATTAAAAGTGTTCCGGTGGTAGTCAAATAATATTGTAGCTCGATAAAACTATATAGAGTGTAAAATATCACAAATAAAAATTGTGAAACCAAGAAAGTCATAATACACTAACAAAGGATTTTTTACCGATGTCATGACATAAATATCTCAAGGTCTGCTTATAGATGAAAGACGAATACATTTTTTGTTACCTAATATCCCAGAAAGTGTTAAGCGGCGCTTCAGGGTTCCACATCCTCACTCTATCTGGCCTATGCAGAGCTAGTAAGGCATCCATAGCTTCTTGGGAGATCTCACCCATCCCCGTCTGATGGACCAGGGACACTAATCCATTGATGAGCTCAGTTGTTGAAGACTGGATCTCTATGCCTGAGCGACCTGGATTCTGTTTGAAGAAAGTATAAAAAAGAAATTAGATAATTGATCTACATTATATTTCTCATTATTCATAATTATTTTTGTGTCTTCCATATATGTTATAATTTTGAGGAAATGTATGAGTAAAAAGAGGTAAATGTATGAGCGGGGATAAACTTAGTAATTTTTGTTAATAATTTTTTTCGTATTATAAAGGATGTCCCAGAAGAATTACAAAACAAAAGAAATTGTTTAGAAAAGTCAAGATTTGTAGCAACAAGAGTGAAAAAACCGCCACAGGTTGTAAATTTTATCGTTTTGTTTATATGCTAGATTTTTTTAAAAAGTTGACATAGATTTTTTTATTTTTCTGATCACTTATATGAGTTAGTCTACCACCTACTATCGGCTTGACGTCGGCTTCTGGGACACCCTTGGAAAATAGAAAAAAGCTAATGAATATCCTTCCAACATTGTAAGAAAAAATGATGATTGTTTATAATGTTTTTTAGTGATGTTAATTTTTAATTGCTATTTTTTGATTTACGTAAAACAATACCAATAATAACTCACGCTCAACATTAGCATAGGGTCGGCGTGAATCAATTTCACCATGCATAGGAGCAAGTTTCTGTAGGCGGGCATTTCTTCTGACCTGTTGAACTTTGATTGTACCTCTTTCGACTTGAGTGATAGGGAAATCATTCTTAGCGGGGTGTGGACAATGTAGCCCTGGAGACACACATCATAACTGCTTTTTACATAGTCAATGCTGTACGAGTACATTAACTACTTACATTGATAATAGGCATGCAAAATTTTACGTTCTGTGAAACAATAAACTGTTTATAATAGTGATTTGTGTTATCTTTCAATAATAATTTCAATAACATTTTAATACAACACATTTTTCCTTTATTATCTCTATCAGGGTATCATAAGAGAAGAATTATGCGTTTTTACCTATTAATTTTAAATTTATACGAGTGTTGCCTTTTAAGTTGTGTCGTTTGGAAACCTCCCGCAATTATAAAAAACAATACATATTGCATTGTTATCTTTTTGAATTAGAAAACAAAAGAATGTTTTTAGATCGACCGAACAATTTTATTGTATCGTCTATTCAAAATCGGTTGTTAAAATAGAAATGTCTAACGAAAATTTTCGTACGATAATTTTCTACAACTTTTAAAGAGAATTATCACGGCGTCAGTGCTTTGAGGAGATTACTTTTGTGTTCAGTGTTGCAGCACCATGTCTTAGGACTATAGAACACTGGTATTTTGAACGCGGGCAGTCTAACTTCACTGATAAGCCACGTGAAGGTCGTAGAAAAACCGCTATGACGCAATAGAATATCGAAGCCATGCGGTAGCTACTCATCGCAGATCGTCATGTGACACCGTGAAATAGAGGCATCCGTGGGACATTTGCTTAGCGACGACCAAAAAGCAGCCCGTGTTAAGAGGTGTCGCAAAACTGAGCAGCTATTCAATCGAGGAGTGTCAAAGCATGTTTATGATATGGTTAGTGGTGACGAGTCTTGGATATTTGCTTACGATCTAGATTTTAAGTAGCAGTCTACTGTCTGGGTCTTCCAGGATGAACTAAAACCGACCAAAATCATACGCTAACGGAGCACTTAAAAAAAATGGTTGCCTCCTTTGTGGGTGGTCACGTCGCCAATATGTACTGTACTAGAAAATCGGAAGACGCTTAACGCTGACTGGTATACCACAATTTGTTTGACACAAGTCATCACCGAATTTCGAAAAAACATACATCGTATGATACTCCACCATGACAATGCACGTTCGCACACCGCAAGCTAAGCAAAGATGTTTTTGAGCACCCAAAATGTCGAAATTTTGGACCATCCGCCTTACAGCCTTTACTCAAGCCCTAAAGATTTTTTTACGTTCCCCAAAATTAAGCAGTCTTCGTGGTCAACGTTCCAGCCCACCTGAAGAAGCTGTTGATGCATACAAATCGGCCATTTTGACCACCCCCATTCCCTTCCGAGTGGAATAAATGTTTTAATAACTGGTTTGAAAGCATGCAAAAGTGTGTTCAATATCGCGGAGAATTCTTTGAAAAACAATAAATGGTAATAATCTAATAGATTGTCTCTATACTTATTTCAAACGACACAACTAAAAAGATTAATAAAATAAGCTTTGATAATGTTCCTTAAATATGAGCATTACGACGAGCAAACAGAAAGGAAACTTTATTTACCTGTGTTGCTTTATTTAGTGTGTCTGTGAACATTGCCCTTAGTTCCGCTGCGCGTGGATATAATAATTCAATTTGAGGCCACCATGGCAAACGTGGTTGTTTGATAATCCTATAAATAGAATCACCAATTAACTAGAGTTCCCAACTCGATTACCCAACAAAAAAACTATCACTGAGCAGAAAATTAATGTAACGCAGAATTAATCTGAGCACTTCAATTCTCCTTGACATCAACTTATACATATAAAATTTTATGTCATACCTGAGTAGAGAGTTGACGATAACGCAATGATACGAGATGTGCGTAGAGAGGTTGAGACACACTTTGAGTGCATCGTTGCTGTGCGGCATTATCCTGAACAGCGATACAAAGCAGTCTGTCATAAGCTCCAACTCTGCGTACGCAGATATTACGCCGCCGCGGACGTGTGATTTTGATGGGTTAAATAATAGGCTCTGGAAGAAAGGAGAATTGTCATTATTCATAAAATTACTATTTTTTCAATAACCCGCTAAATAGGCCCCCCAAAATGCAGACAATTATTGATGCAAAGGGAGCACATTATTATCATTTATCCATAAATTATTATCATTTATTTATAATATATTCTTAATTTTAAGCTTTTTATAATAAAATTATATAAAAATATAATTATGATGGCGAAACATAGCTATTAGCTCGTAAAATCAAAAGGTGGTCGTATGTCAATTTCCTTGATAGAATCCGTCTTGGTCGCCCTCCGGCTCCTTCGAGGCGGCTTTTCCTTTTTTTAATAAATTTGGACAAACTCCGTAAAAATAATGCCAAACGCCGTATCTTATTGCACCACGTCAATGCAAATTCCTACACGGCTAGACATACAAATGATTTTTTGAAGGCGAAAAATGTACAGCTTATGTTTGAGTCATCCTGAATACAGTCCTGAGTTTACAACTTTTGACATTTTTATGTTAATAAAAACAGGAACCAATATCGTGTTCAATGATTTTCTTAACCAAAACAGGCCATCACTGTATGAAAAACATTTCAATCAAACAGTTCAATCTTATGAAAAAGTGTATGTAGGCAAAGGAAGAATATTTAAGAAACAATAAATTCTCAATCAATCTGCAGGGATGAAATATGAAAATCTATTTTCGACCTTATATCTCATACTTCTTTTAAAACTGATAAAGGATAAAAAAAGGGCCAAGTGCAAGTTGAACTCATGCACCAGGAATACCGCAAGTAAGTTTATATTCGCAAAAATAATTACTACATAATAATGTGTAAAAAGGCGTGAGTGTATGTATGTATGTATAATAATGTGTAAATTTAGATACATATGGACTTCAAGTTTAATTAAACTACAAAAACTATACAACTAACTTTGAGGTCATTGATGACAGATTTGACCAATACAAAGGTCACATTTCCAGAATCCGCTATGTTCAGATAAGTGGAGGCTTTGCACAACTTCACACATGTTACTACCGCAGCCTCAGTCATCTGTTTTGAGTTGTTCTGTGGACCTGTGAGACAGAGAATATTTCCAGAGTAATAATGTAATGTAATATTACAATCAAGAGAGCCGTTAAGAATATTTAAAAACATTAACTCACTTAATCCTCTTTTAACTGAATCAATGAAATGCTTCTTTTTTGTGTGACGTGGACTGCAGGGGGCACCGCTATCTGCATTCACAATCTCTTCCAAAACTTTCTAGAATGTACAAAGCATATTATTTTAGTCAATGATTTATTAAGCAATTTGGAATTGAGAACATCCAATTGTTCTTGTTAACTAATGCTATTTAGGAGATTGCGACCCAATATATGAATTCAAATAGTGTAATGTTTTTTTGGAATATTAATATACAGTAGATTGCTTATTATAGCTTGTCGAGGTCTAGATCAAAGGATCATAAGTTTGAAAAAAGGGCTATTTTTTACAATCTTACCAATAAACTACTTGATAATTAAATTTGTGAGATACACATAATTTAATAATATGAATAATTTAATGAAAATTGTTAAAATAAAAAGAAATTTTACCGGATTGAGAACAAGTAGCATAATCTGGAGAGGCCACATAGCCACTCTCGACTTCTTGTTGTCAGAGAAGCTATCTTGTAGTATATCAAAAAGGGTATCACAGCATTTGCTGAGTTCATCATTAGGCCTGCATTGTACTTCTGCGAATTCCTACACATAAGATAATAAATATTGATAAAATGAACATTTCTCATCATCATCTGTTGAGGGTTAGTTTATTTCAGATAAAAGATTAAAATGAAGGTTTCATTGACATTATAAGATATTTTAAAATGTCAACAAGGTTAATCCATTCTGTTAAGCCAAAAAGTTACTAAAATCACAAATTTCTATAAGAATAGTACTTACTTGTGGGTATGTATCCATCCAATTCCATATCGCTTTTTCTAAAGAAGTTACTAAAACTATGTGAGCTGATTTTCTTAATAACTTAAACTTTTGTATGGATTCTGGAAAACAAATAGCAATAAATGACTATCTTAGCTTAATTAGAAGTTTACTATATAACAATTTTTATATTTAGCATAAATATAAAAAAGATTATAATATTTTATTTAATTCTCAACATCTTAATTACCAGTTAGAAGCCGTATAAGCCGTAATATATCCACATTAATGTGTTGTATCAATTCTATATCTGTATAGTCGGGGTTTTCTTCTGAGCTTGATGCCAATTCCTAAAATAAGCATTGTATATGTTACCTTCACTTTTTATTTCATTAATTATTTCCTATAACTTTTTTCTTGGTAGAAATAAAGGTGTAAAGTTTATCAACAGATTACTAAAACATTTCTAAAAGTAATTCAATAGTGTGTATAGATTTAGGGTAATGTATTCTTCATTTCCTAAACAACCATTTTATTAATGGTTTGGATGAGTTATATAAAATTTTGAATGAAACAAATAAGTACATAAACAAATTACAGGAAAAGATTATATAAAATAGGAAGAAACGTTTGGGTTCTGAGATAAACACAAATAAAAATTGCATTTTATAAACATTGGATTAAAAATTGAGTAAAATAATTCTTATGTTGTTTGGTGATAAGAGATAAACACAGTTTAAGTGAAATAATAACAGATATTTTATTTCTAACGGGTATGATAGATAGATATGTAATTTTCAAATATTTTTCCAAATAAGCTGAGTGCCAAATAAGGTATTTTTAAAAGAAAGAATTAACTAAGTAAGTACCAACCTGTAATCGGCCACTGATTTTGTTAAATACAGCATTAAAGAAGTTTAGACTGAGAGCAAAAAGCACCTTACTGGATAGCTGCCGCAAAACTATGTTGTTCACTGTACTCTCATTCCGCATATCTGAGGTGAAAGGTAAAAACTTTATTTGCATTGATCATTAAAAGTTGCTTTGTTGGGTACTATAATCTTACTTATGTGGTATTATCAAAAGTAGTGTAGTTAGTTCGAGTGATAAAAAGAATTATTGGACTAATCAGTTTGCACATTGACAAAATAAGAATACATGTTGTCACTACTACTTTACTTCCATTGGATAGTCTACAAACATGGATACAGATATGCTTAAATTCAGAAAAAGTTACCTATAAATTGGCACACCTCCCTCAGCAGAATCTTGACATTCATAGCTTCATCATACTTAGTTGTATCCTTGGGTTGAGAACTTAAGCAGTTCTCTAGTGTATCAAGAACAATCACTAGACTGTCATGATAACCTTTTTCAAGTTCAGTTGGACGGTTCACACCTGAGGTAATTGTTGGTTGATACTGGAAATAAACATTTCTTTCTAATATTATCTTTGATAAAACTTGAAAGGCAACATTTTGAATTCATATTTATTGCTGTCTCATTACTGGTCATCTACAACTCTGATCAGACTTGGCTTTCATAAACATTTTAGTTTCCTTAAATAATATTCAAGACATAGAAAATTGTCAAATTAAAATAGGTACATTCTATAAAATATGAGTAGAATAATGTATGTTGACAAAAAAATAAAAATACTTACTAGTTCATTTATTCTTTGGAGTATCTTTGTGAGACCAGAGATTACAAGTGAAAAACGGTGCCGACTTATTTGTACTAAGCACGCCTTACATTGTCCTTCGTTTATACGTGAATGCAGGTTCTGAGCACCAGTTTTATATGGTAGCTAAAAACAATCAGATTCTTTAATTGAAAACAATTAATTTCTTAAGGACATACAAATAAAAAATTGAGTATTAAATTAAGTCATAAAAGTTATTATTATATATGATTAACATTGTAATAATTAAAAATTCAGTTTAAATTGCATAGTCGTAAAATACCGGCAAAACAACGTAATTATTTAATGAAACATATAACTTTGCACTAATTCTGCACTACAATATTCTTTACATAAACATCTAGTACTGATTTAAATCAACTTTAGAAAAATATATAAGAAAATCAAAAACTTTTTGCAACTTTTAATAAAAATAATATGCAGATGGGTGGGACAGCGAAATTAATGTAAATAAAATAATATATTAACGTACCTGTTCCTCAAAACGGGCTATTAGTGAATTAGCCCATTCCCCCGGTTTTTGAGTACCCATTTTGTAAATAAAATTATTAGATTTGTGTAAATAATATTAAAAAAAAGTTTCACAAGGCCCCATTTTGTATCATCGATTTTGTAATGATTTGACTTGTCAAATAATTTCTCAAACATTAAGCACAGTGTTCGGGTTCCGAGTAACGATTACTATTATTCAGAACTGCTATGTAAAGTTATATGCAGTCGTCATGTTAAAGTAACTGCCAAGCACACTTAATTCTAGGTTTGTTGAATTGTACTAATGCTAGTACTATTTATTTCTTAATAGGATCACGAACATAAGTAAAAGAAAACTCTTTGCCAACAGTAGAATTGTAAAATATATGTTTTCAAGTGTTCTTAAAATTAAAGTTCATAACCTGGAGTGGAGGGACCACTTATCCTTACTAATATTATAAATCGAAAAGTGAGTTTGTTTGTTCCGCTTTCACGTCGTAACTACTGAACCGATTGCTTTGAAATTTTGTAGACGTAAATATAAAAGTCCGGATTAAATAATTGGGTACATTTTATCCCGGAAAAATCGTCAGATCCCACGGGAAGCGCGATAAAACCTTCGTGCCATAAACCGACTTCCACGCATATGTAGTCGTGGGTAAAAGCTATGACCATTAACCCTCTATAGACCCAATCCCGACATCCACGCGAGCGAAGCCGCGGGCAGAATCTAGTATTATATTATTATAAAATCATTTAATAAACAAGTATCTATGACAGAATAAAGCTCATCCACACAGATCACATTTATTTATTTCAACTTTAATCTACATGGCCAGATTTACATGTAGTGACTGTTAATTGTTAACATTATAATCAATTAGTATGATCTGTGTAATCAAATGACAAACTGAAATAGCCGCATCTAACGCGTACAAAATACTGAAGTATTTTAAAAACATTGTCTTTACAAAAAATTCGTATGTTTTAATACAGAGTCTGGCTTAAAAAACATTTTCTATAAGTAAATCATTCAAGTTCTTGTAAATGTAAGTAAGTACCAGGGTTCGCACCAATGAATGATTTCTATTGATGTAAACTGAACTAGATGAAATTTTAACTTAGACCTACAAAGCGACAAATTCCCACTCCGGAAACCACGAACTATACTAATAGATGTTTAACATTACTAAAGGTTGAGTTCTTCAACATAGTTAATTTCTTACTTTTTTGTATAAGGTATTAAGGTATGTATAATTGAAGTATTACAATGTAATTGCTATGAATTTTGTAATATTTATATAAATGTGTTTCTAACTTTTCTATTGGAGTAAATTAAAAACATGTGCGTTGCTCTGAAACGACACTTAATGTTTTTACATTATTTTAAAGTGAATAAAAGTAGTTTTGTTATATTATTTAACAATGAACTCCGACTTTATGAGGATTGACGTTTCGTCAACTGCTGTACTGACATTTCGACTTGTATCAACATGAAGGTTCAAACATCTAATTCTCTCTAAATCTCTGTTCTAGTTGTATAGGATGTTAATTAATACTATTAAGTCATAGATTACAAGTTTTTATTTATATTTTAGTTAATTATAGTGTAAAAAGAAAAATAATATTACTATAGTGGTTGCATATTTGAGCCTTTTGGGGTGGAAACTCTGGGGCCCTGGGGGGAAAGTGCCCACAGAGTTTTTAAAGAGTGCAGCTATAGATTGACCGAGGCTACATGTGACCGGAAAGCTGGCTCATATCTGGCGCAGCGAATCAGCATCGCCATACAACGTGGCAATGCTGCTAGTCTTATGGGGACGTTGCCTGACGGCAGCGATTTATTTCAAATATTTTATTTATAGTTTAGTTTTTAATTTTACTAAATAATTATTAGAGATAATATTAGTTTTATATATAGTTTAGTTTTTAATTTTATTTAAGTTCCATTATTATATCATTTATGCAATCATTTATATTCCATATCCGATTATATAGATATATGTATATCGAAAATAAGATATTACTATCATAATAAAAATCGGACCACGGGAATTTTGTTTCTTTGTGACAGATGATATGACATTTGTTTTGGTTCACTTCATTTGATGGAGCTTGATTTGACGATAAAGGTTTTACTTTAGACAAATAGTGTTAAAATTTTGTTAGGGATCATTGAACTAGAATTCTTCTAACTAGTACGACTTGTATTGTAATAAAATAAATAAAAGTAAGATGATGGTAAGTGAAATTTGATTCTAACAATCCTTTTGTAATATACCGGGGGGCGTCACCAATTTTTTTTTTACTTTCTGTTGTAGACCACTGATTACAATACTTTTCAATAATATTAATCTTACTCTAATCTATTCACTGTGTCGATACTAGGATGTTTTGGTTATGGTGTTATCGTAATGGTGTGACTTGTAGAACGACGTGTATCAGTTTTACATGTCATTGAATTTAGTATGTTGATTGCAGCCGCACATTACGGTGGAGTCGTTTCTTTGTATTTCTCATAAATGTTCAAGTCTGACAATAACCTATATAATGAGTGGCTCTTGTTGGCAGGAGAAAGTTTACACTGAAGACTATTAAGTGACAGCTGAGCTTGATATTGATAGTTAAAGATTACATTTTTTCTTAGATTTTTCAGATGTGTTATACTTGTCTCAAACTTGAAACAGTGTTTTTAACAAATTGAAAAAATCTTGCAACTTCGATGAAGACAGTACACAGCAAGTTTTCCACAAATATATAAAGTTTTTTTTTAATATTTAAACTTTTTATATGCTGTGTCATTTTTTACATTTCATTGTCATTATCAGCAAATACCAGAGTAATGGAAATATTAGTAAGTCTAAATTAATTAATATGTACATTTTCATGGAGGATTGTGTTGAAGAGACTAACCAGGACCCATTGTCAGTGCCAGCAACAACAGCCCCAGCTTCAATTGAGACCAAGGTTGAGAAGAAAAAGCCAAATGAAAATGTGTCTTTGGCAGATAACAGCTTGATGGTACTATATTTATTTATTTATTTTTATCACACTGATGTTGCAAACAAACTGTTTTGCTTCCAAAATACATAAACTGTTTACCACTACATAAATTTGGCTTATCTGATTAGTATGTAAACAGGTTCAGAGTCATTATTTAGATTTCAATATTCGAAATGGTTTAAAAATTAAATTGATATATACTATTAGTTTTAGATCTGTAGGTAATAATATTCAGGCAATTATTATGCTTATTATTTTGTGTAAAATTATAAAATTTCAGTAACATTAATTATCTTATTACAGGTTGATATATCAGATGCACTCAGTGAAAAGGAGAAGGTGAAATTCACTGTGCATACAAAGACAACATTGCCAGAATTCCAGAAATCAGAATTTGTGGTGGTGCGGCAGCATGAGGAGTTTGTTTGGCTGCATGACCGGTATGAGGAGAACGAAGAGTATGCTGGATATATTGTGAGTTAGTTTTGTTTGGCTAATCCTGTTATTTGATTTTTTCAATAACTTTTACATTCATACCAATTAGCTTAACACTAAGTAGGATAAGGCTTGTAAAATACACTACCTACCCCTATACCTTTGGTGGAGATGTAAGCCCATGCTGTTCCACGTTGGAGCGGTGCGGGCTATGCCGAGCGGCTGACACGAGCGCAATGCCCTGCGTGTGCTCGTAGCCGCTCATTCATGGTGGGTGAGGTGTTTCCGAGGATTTTACTGGGTAGTCGCGGCTGCCGTGGCGTCCCACACTCCCTTGTCCCCTACCCAGGGGGCTCAGACGATGCAACAATGCATTTCCCTCGCTAAAAAAAAATGGCTCATAAAATTTGATGTGGAGTAATAGATAATAAGTTTATTTTGTTACAACACACACATTCATACATATTACATGAAGTACATATTACACAGAACACTATAATACAAAATTTCTAGTAGAAATGGATATGTGTTTAGCAGCAAGAAGGGTAGCAGCTAGGCTCGGTGTGTGGTTGTCTGACAATGAGAACACTGATTTGTTTTGAGCATGAGAATTGAATTGTTTTTAGTTCAAATATTCAAACCTCTGTTGATGAAAACTTTGCCCATTCTTGGCACAATTTAGTTGAACAGACCAACTAATGACAATGTATTTGGTACCACATGAATTGCCACAATTAGCGCACTTCATGGTTTGCTTATTTTTTGTGAACACATGATGGGGTTAGGAACATGTACAATTTTTAATTTGTCATTAATTCAATATTATTATGTTAAGATAACCTAATTGTCGGCGACTTCCACTCTATTTTATAATTAATCACTGTTATTTTAGTTTATGTAATATTTTTATCAATATTTAAAAACAGTGTGTAACGTAAGCTTGTTATTGCGTTAGGCACGAATAGTTAAAAGTCGCAGTATGTATAGTGTAGTTTTATGGTTACTATACTGAAACATTTTTAATTTATCTTCCCAAGATTCCGCCAGCACCACCCAGGCCAGATTTTGACGCTTCCAGGGAGAAACTACAGCGTCTCGGTGAAGGGGAGGGTGCCTTAACCCGTGAAGAATTCCTCAAAATGAAAGAGGAATTGGAAGAGTAAGTTTTGTTTTATGTAGAATGATATATTTATGTTATGTGATAAAAAAGATTTTCAATGATACAATTTGGTGCAATCGTACAGAAGTTGTATTTACATTCATTTCAGTAATAAATATTTTCTTATATAATGATGAAAAATTTAAGTCAAAAATACCCGTTTAATAATATTGTAGAAGATAATGTGTACTAGTTTATTGAAGTAATTTTAACATATGGTGACAAAATAAAGGTTTATAATTTCAACAAAGAAAATATATAGTGCTATTTTGTAATAAACTTGTTAAACCGTAACAGTAAACATACATACATACACTCACGCCTTTTTCCCATGGGGGTAGGCAGAGATTCATACTTCCACTTGCTACAGTCTTGTAACAGTAAAGTAGCTTGGTAATTATTCTCGCTCCGGGTTATAGTTATTTTTGTAACGCCATCAGTCAAGAACTGTGGCAGACTCAGGTTTCTGCAGGAATAGCTTATCAAAATAATCTTAATTCAACATAGACCTTTACAGGCATTTACTGACGTCAATCTAATATAAAATTGACAGGGTACAAAGAACTTAAGAACTGCATAACCTTTATAAGTGTTTATGTACAAGGAAAAAAATACTACATAGCTTGGAAATCGGGAGAGTTTTCTTTAGTAGAACACGCGGAAAACTCTGAAGATCTAAATTTTTATTTCTCTTTTGAATCTGCATTTACCATATCATAATATAATACAATTATCTATATTTATATATAATAAGGATATAAGTATTTTTAACTGAAATAGAAATAACAATAAACATATGCAATATATCCCTGGTACAAGAAAACTTGAATGATTTATTTATTACAGAATCATAAAATATATAATAAAAATTATATATTTCAGTACTATAATAATTAAATCATTTATTTAATATAGAATCATTCAATAATATGCAAATAAAATTAAATCCAAGCATTATATCATTATCGAAAACATTTTAGTATTTTTATCATGTAATGTACAAGTAACTTTATGAAAAAGCAAAGTAATAACTAGAGATCGGATAATCGGATGCATATTTACCTAAAGTTAGTTTAAGACAAAGTATGGAAACGGCTTTTTATTGTTTTGTTAAATAAAAATCCCGGGACTGCGGAATTGGATAGCCGGATGTTTATTTATTTACCTAATTTAGTTTTTGACAAAGTATGGAACTGTCTTTTTATTTTATTTCCATAAAAAAAACATTTTGGTAATGCAAAACTAGTGGGTAATATGAGCATAAAAACGACGTTACATTTGAAAATAAATACCACTTGCTAATTTAGTAATAATCAAACAATATCACTACGTTAAATTTGCAGTCCCGTATTTTCCCGGGATTTTTATTTAACAAAATGTATTTTAAAAAGCCGCTTCCGTAATTTGTGAGCCAAAATTTAACTTTAGGTAAATATGCATCGGATTATCCGATCTCTAGTAATAACTATGTGGATGTGGGTTTTAAAAAATTACATAATTCTCTATGAAAGAACCTCTAGTTTATTTCAAGTTGAATGATCACTTTAATTTTATTTTTCTTATTTAAACGATGAATTCGCAAATATCTATTAAATGTTCGTCTAACCAATTTTTTTTAATTAATCTATATACATTATAGTTAGCGCGTATTGCGGTTTTTTCGAGTACAAAAATACTTTCAATGTTCACATCCCCACAATAGTTACGACATGACATGTAAATAACTAAAATAGTTTACTATTTTTCGTTAAATCAGTTGTCTCACTTTATATACAGTCTTTGTCTTTGGTTCTCACAGTTTAGTCCCATTGGTGGGTATTCAAAGACTCAAATATCTTTGTGGGTCTTATCTTTGGTGGAACTTGAAATACTAATAAATTTATATCTTCTGGCACCCACTGATTCTATCCATTGCTAAAGATTCCGGGATTCACTATTATTTTTCCACTTATAAAATTTACAAATCTTGGTATTAATATACTGAGCAGATAATTAGATAATTATAGATATTGTATCTAGGGAGTACAGTAATCCATAGGTAAAGTATAAATTCTTGTGTTCCAGTGAATACCTAGCCACTTTCAAGAAGACAGTAGCAATGCACGAAGTATTTCTACAGCGACTGGCGGCCCATCCAGTGTTTAGAAACGATTCCCATTTGCGTGTTTTTCTCGAGTATGAACAGGACCTCTGCGCGAAGCCTCGTGGCAAAATGGACCTTATTGGTGGACTGGTAAGATCTGAAAGTCTCATTAAAATATGTAATTCTGAGAGCCATGTCTTTTTATGGCTTTCATTTTGTTTATATATACATACATACAAAAGATTCATGTTTCTTTTCCATGGAGTTAGGCACAGATCATAGTTTACCACTTGCTACGATCCAAACATACTTCCCTAGCTTCCTCGACTTTCATTAATACTTTCATGCACTCTTTGGTTACGGATACTCTTGATCTTGATCTGTTCTTTTATGGTTTTTATGGAATTTTGTTTATGGTTTCATGATTAGTAATTTGTAGAATGCTGTTCATTTTACTATTTGGGCATACAATAATTAAACTTGTACCCCAGAAATTACATTGTCAGATTATAAAGAAGAGCAAGCTGTTGATTAATAAATTTTCATAACGAATCAGATAGATGTATATTATTATTGTAAATAGATGCGTTCAATGACCACCACAACTGATGAGCTGTATCTAGGAGCAACCGTGCGCGACGTTAATGACTTCTTCGAGCAGGAGACTTCATTCTTGCAAGAGTACTACTCTCACCTAAAAGATGCTGTCGCCAAAGTGGACAGGATGACATCAAAGCACAAAGGTGAGTTCTTAAAAAAAAATCATACAATGCGTAGACAGCAAGTAAATGACGCTGAATTATGAATTTTTAATTCACAGAAGTGGCAGATGCTCACATCAAGCTATCCTCTTGCATCACTCAACTGGCGACAAGAGAGCAACCGCCTACAGAGAGATTTCTTACAAAAGCAGCCGAAACTTTTGACAAGTGTCGCGTGAGTATTTTTTAACCATATGGTTAAATTCCGCAGCATGTACTGGCGACTAGAGTCGTTGCGTATTCGTTTAACAAGGACTCGTCAACAGCTAAGTTAATAAGTTCAAACATGACCATTTTGATATGTGGTTAGTCTCTTGTGAGCGCTGTGGCGGTAGAATCGCGAAAGCGCTCCTCGCCACACGCGCCCGATATGGGTCCAAGCATCAGTTTTGATTGGGTTTTTCTTTTATTTTTTTTTATGGTATAGGGCAGCAAATGAGCAAACGGATCAACTGATGGTAAGGGATAACCGTTGCCCATGGACAACGGCCCGTTGCAACGGACATGGCAACACCAGAGGAGTCACAGATGCGTTGCCGGCCTTTTAAAAGGAAATAATGGGAATAAGGGGAATAAGGGGTTGGGCCTCGGGTACCCTCACTCACTCGGCGAAACACAGCGTAAGCGCTATTTTACGCCGGTTTTCTGTGAGGCCGTGGTATCACTCCGGTCGAGCCGACCCAATTCGTGCCGAACTATGACAACATATGCGCAAAGGCAACTCGTCTGCACGGGTTTTATCTGCACATGACAAAAACATTCAAATCTTTACACAGTGTTATATACTTAACGCTTTTGCTTTTAACATTCTCAGTAACATCGAGTACAAAATCTTTCGAGTAAATCTTTGAAATATGTGTAAGAGGCGTTTCTTAGAAGTTTGTTATACCAACAGGATCTAACACGGAAGCTTTATATAATAAGCGGCGAGATGGTGTTGACATTGAAAATGCTTAAAATATTTTTCAGAATGATCTTTTTTATCTGTACAAAATAATCCACTCATACAGTAAATACAGACTCTCGGTACCCATACTCATCAATTTCATTAAACGCTATAGAAACCCTCCCTAAACGTCGTGTGTTCTCCTTGCAGGTGTTTAGATTACTACACTAATAAGACATCTATCCTTTAGTTCGTATTTGTTGCCTATATAACGAGGTCTTGCAAAATAATTAAAACAATTAATAAAAATTAAAAACATTTAAAAATTAAATACATATGGTTCCCAATTCCCCAACATAATATCTGAATTTGCAGTTTAATAGTGTGCAATAGTTTTATTGCCTACTTTGCCCTTTCAACTGGAGAACATCAATGCGAACGCTATTTTGAATGACAATTATCTAGTTCTGGTTTAACTACCCAGGCAGATGACACGGTCTCCTTTCCTCCGGTACCATATTGTGGCCTTTCTGTGGAATTGAGATGCTACCGTTAGAAAAATTACAGATATGGCTTCACGAGTGGCACAGCTGTAAATATATATTATATTTCTATGCAGAAGATCGAAGGTCGAATGGCTTCAGATCAAGACCTAAAGTTAGCGGATACACTACGTTACTACATGAGAGACGCTCACGCTGCTAAAGCTGTGCTTGTTAGGAGACTTAGGTAAGTCTTGGTTATTGTGCAACAATTGCAATTTCATAATTTGAAGTTTTCTATTAATTTATTGAAAAAAAAAACAATTTAAAAAGAAAATCATATTTCTTGCGATTTCAAAATATATAAAATCATCTCTTTAATGAATGAACGACACCTTGTTGACAATACATTTAAATTATTAATAGAATATAACATATAAAGGTAAAACTGTAACAATGAAATAAAAAGGATAAAATCTTTTTTTCATAGCTATAAACAGTTTAAAATATAGATAAATTATTAATTTTGTGGATCAAGGCTCAATCGTTCCAAAGTGAACTGTTAATTTTATTTTACTACGTAATTTTGCCGTTTAATAGTCGTTTAAATACATTATGTTTAATTTAAATAGTTGTTCAGCATTGAATTGACGCGGTTTATTTCTTGTGGTAATTCTGTATTAAAAAAAACACTGATTGTATTAATATATATTGGTCTTATTGTAATATTGTAAGGGATATTTACATGCTTCTCATGTCATCTAATGGTTATAACAGATGTCTCGTTGCATATGAGGCAGCCAACAGGAATCTGGAAAAGGCAAGGGCGAAAAACAAAGATGTACATGCTGTAAGTACCATAGTTATTATAGATTTTATTAAACTCAAGTTATTTGTCTCAGTTTATATCGCGTATTAAATACAAAACTACACGGGGAGTGTCTTATTTGAAAAGTAATTTTCATTTATTGATTTTAGTAGTGTGATTAATAGCTTTATTAACTCCCATGTTTTTGTCTGTGCAAACCAGCCGATGGAAGTGCAAGAGGTAATATATGCTTTATATACAGACTTTTATAAGTTTATGTCAACAGATATATTTTTTTAAAATAAAATATCTGTGGTGTTTTGATTTATCCATTCCAAACAGACATACATCAAATAAATTTTAATTAGCCATAATAATATTATAAAGATATACGAGTGGTTACATTTTGGAGATAAATTTATATGGAATTAATTCAATTATCGCTATAAAATATTTTTTTCTTATGGGAAAAACCGACATAAAATATGCGAAGTCGTGATCAGATAGCTTATTCTTTCGATAATAAATTAATAGACAAATAGAACTTGGATGGTTTGAAAGATATAAATTGATAATTTGTCAATGTTCAAAATTTTCTCTTCACTTAGGTAGGAATTATTTCGTAATTTCGAAGATCAATCTAAAACAATACCATTATCCGATGAGTACTATTGAGACATAATTGGCAGCTTATTTTATTGATAACATGGATTATAATGCAACAGGCGGAGCAACAGCAAGCTGATGCTTGCGCAAGATTCGAGCAACTATCGGCTCGCGCCAGAGAAGAGCTTCTGGACTTCCGTACCAGACGCGTAGCAGCGTTCAAAAAGAGGTTGGTTGTGTGAACTATTTTGCGTTACTCTATTTATTGTTTATTCAACAGTATAAGATCTTAGCGTCCATCTCGCCTCGTTACACAAAATTAAAATAATCTTTATTCAACATAGACCTTTACAAGCACTTATTGACGTCAAAACAACTAGCCCGTAAACAGTAAATAGCACGAATCGCTCTATTTTGTAAAAGGAAATTACTCTCAATGTTAGCCGCTGATCCCCATAGCAGCAGTCCATAGGACATAACACTATGAAAGTAGCTGAAATAAACAATTCTTGCCGTTTCAACATTAGTTAAAAGTCTAATCTTTTTTACTGCGTAAGCCGCTGAACTAAGTTTGATTGCCAAAGCTTCAATATGTGGATCCTACTGTAGTCGTGAATCTAACGTAATGCCTAAGAATTTAGTATTATTTACTCACCATTCATATTTAAACGACTATCAACCTGCTTTACATTGGGCAAAGAGAATTTGAAATGTTATGCCTAATGTGCTGCAATAAACACTGTCGGAAAATACAGTCTCCGATTCGATTATTTTCTGACAGTTGCTAGTAAGGGAGACAGTGGTACGCGAGGGTTTTGTCTTCGATAGAAGTGTCTCCTGGATTCGTAACTACAGCGCAGCTGGTTATGTATGATTAACGGAACACAGTAGTTTTGTGTAGTAAGTGTACTAAGTACTAATAAATGACATTATTCGCTATTTAACGCTGCACTGTACTATATATTTACTTATGGGCCTATGCGAGACAATGCGAGAATGAATGAGAAACAAATGAGTACTTAAGTAGATGATTGGCTGTTCAGCATTTCAGATAGCCGACTGACTCTAAAAATGTGTAGTGTTGACGCGGTATAACCGCATTATTTCTGTGTACTGTTAGGTATTTTTGGTTAAAAAATGTGAATATGTATGTTCTATTCCGAATCTTTAATGACAATTTTTTCAACAGCTTAATCGACCTCGCCGAATTGGAAATAAAACATGCGCGCGCGCAACAGGAGCAGTTTAGGAAATCCCTGCAATTGCTGCGGGAGTGTGCCTAAACTATTAAACTATAAGACTATGGTATCCAATATCTGTTATAGACGACCTCCCATAGGCTAAGTATGTATAGCTGTTTATACAGATTTAGGCGATATATTGATTTAAAAAATTATAAACTTGTCGAAATGAAGAGTAAAAAGATTAAAATCAATTTGTGTCCTAAATTCCACTTCAGGTTAGGTCGTGCACCATAAGAACGCATTGACACGTATTTATGATACTGAATTCAAGATAATAAAAAGAAAATAAAATCTAAAATTAGATCCGTTCATAATCATGACCAATGAAATTTTGCTGAACCTTAAAAAGAAATATAAAACAAAATAATGTATAAGTTTGTGTGGATTTTGTCTCATTTGCATTAGAGAAACATTTGTAAACAAAACGTTATTGGGTGCGATCAAAAATTTGCTGGTCAAACTTGTGGTTGGCTGCTTTATGTATTACAATTATTGTATTATGACTGTGTAATTTTTGCTCAGAAATAAATAACAACAAAAACGAAATAAAAATAACTTATTTTTCCTATGATAACTTATGAGCTTGTGCACTTATACAGTCGCCAGCATAAATATATATCTTTGATAGTCCTGTAAAAATATTCATTCACAGAGATTATAAGTACGAGGTTTCGCATCATTGTTACAATTTTTTTTACTACATATCAAGGTGTAAACGCTGTGAGAGTATGTCTAGACTATAGGAATATAATGAGACTTCAGGTAGTAACATCTGCCAAATGGAATTTAGTAGTTGGAATAGTCTGTAATGTTAGGAACATTCCATTTTTTGTTTTCATTCTACAACCAAATGAGTATACAACACGTAAGCTATACTCATAATACTGAGCTGAGGAATCGAAATGATTATGTTGGCGATGCATGAAGTTACAGTACTTTCATAATCCGCCTGCTTAATTAATTTCAACGAACTATTCCATTAACAATTTCTTTCAAATGAAGTAGGTATATGAATCGTTTGATTATTTATATGAAAGAAGATAAAATGAGACACTAATCTAAAAGACGGTGAACTAAAGAATTATGCAATCTTAGCTGTTAATTAAAGCGTTTAACACAGCCTACTGTCATTTAGTTTCATACCAGTCATATTTTCTAAAATTAACAAGCAAAATTTTATGAAGCGTTAAAAATAGCCGATTTCTTTCAATTTTTACTTTACGGAAAAGAAAATAAACATACGAATATAAAAGTTGCAGTTAATTATCTCAAAGAATGTCATTTTCACAGATTTATGTCCTTTGAGTATTATCTGTTGAATATATTAACAGAGCTATTTTCCGTTTCCACTGAGTATTTCCATCAACTACTGACCTTGTGCTACACGATTTTAAACTTTAATATTCAGTAATTATTAAGTAGTAGTCTGAAGTGAAGAGATATCTATTGGTGGATGGAGTATGGAGTTTATTTTGGAAAATCCAATTTTTTAACAAATTAGATTTTTAAGCTCCATTCTGGCATTGATTGGCTATAGTGTAATATATTTTTAAAATCACTTGTTAAAGCATTAAAATTTTGTTGAAATCTATATCATGTCGCAGTTATTGTGTAAATTTTAGTTCTAGCTGAATATCGAAAATGATTTATAGCTTATATAATTGCGAAAATGATGAATATATGAAAACGTGTATCCTTTATGTGAGATGTTATTTTGTATTTAATGTGTAAGAAGAAATATATTATTGTATGTATGATTGTGTTTTAATTTTACCTTTTACCGATAAAATAAGGGATACGACGGCCCCACTTCTATGTCATATATCTTTGGTCTTCGATATAAATTTATCGAGGACATACACTACATGAAGATTCTTAAATACAATATTGTAGTTTGTAGTGACCAAAAAAAAAAAAATAGTACCGCCTAATACTTAGATGGCGAATTACCAACTGTTTTGATGATATGCCTAATTTTCTTCATCATTTCTTCCCTAAATTGTGCTTCAACAAACGTGGTGTATTGAAGACGCGATTTCGAGTCCCACCCAAGTCAAATGTTTTATTTGCATTTTTTCTTATGTATACATTTATATAGCATATTTAAGAAAGTGCAAATACTAATTTGTAAGCTTGCTTTATTCTTTAAAAAAAACTGTTTAGTTGGATGTTGATATTTAGTTGATAGTGCATAAAGTCTATTTTGGCTTAATAAGGTAAAGATGAAGAATCCAATTGAGTCGATTAGTACGGATAGTGCTTGGTGGCCGAATGGTTAATTCGTCAACACAGTTTATTGAAGAACCCAGCTTCAAAGCCCGCCCAAGTCAAATATATTACTTCTATTTTTACATATGTATGCATGCATTCATTTAACATTTTGAATAAAACGCAGTCATAAATACAAACGATAGATAGTATGTAGTAATGTAGCAATGATAGTAGATGGTTAACCGTAAAGTTGATGTCGTGTTCGACTGCAACGAGACGCGTTGTCATGGTAACAGTTCAAGCACAACAAGTACTTGATACAACGAAAACAGTGCAAAGCTTGTCGAAACTAAATTATCAAGAACTTATAAATAAATAAAGGAATTTAATACTATGTGATATTCGGCTGAAGTGAAGGTAATGTATAGAAAAATATTATGATTGTAGAAAATTTTGAAATGCAAATATTTTTCTTGCTTATGTAGTTATTGAACAAAAGTACATAAATAAAATATGAGAAAAGGGTTTTCTCTCTATCCTTTTGCTTTTTGGATGAAATACTAAAACTGAAATAAAGATAAAACTAAAAACAATATGCAAGGTCTTATTGTAAAACAAGGCATTACTTTGCTATGATTTCTTCAAATATTTGGTAAAGAGGGTACAACTTATTCTTAGGTTAAGATGATGCTATAGATGAAACTAGTTAAGGAAGTAATTGCCCGTAATACAATATATATTATCCATAAAATAGCTCGTAATTGAGATGTAACACCGAAAAGAAGTTTTATTGTCTTCTTAAGTATTCAATAAACTACGTCATTTCTTTCATTAAGAACATAGTTTTTATATGATGATCTACTCAAATAAAATGACGTTTTTCAAAGCCCGGTTTTATCTACTACAAAATGAGAAAAATCCGACTCTTATGTCTTCGTTCTCGACCTTTTCGAATTTGGTGTGTAAGCATCTAAGAGATCGAAAATGTTAAATTTTTATGTGCATTTATAAATCCTAAATATATTTATCTTTGGATACGTACACAAGGGTGAAAAAGAAAGTAGTCATAATTTGTTGCTCGGAAGTAAGACGTGTAAGTTTTCCAAATCAATTATTACCTACTGCCGTTTATTTTACAGCTCATTATTCCATCCATATTCTACATTAATGAACTGGAACAAATCGCCGAACGTGAAAAAAAGCTGCGTTAATTCGATATGCTTCCCTTGCTGCAAGTCTGGTTGCTAGGAGCACTCTTGAGACAAGCAACAGGAAAATGGGTGGAAGGGAGGATCGATACGAAGGAGGTCTCTTTATTTTATTCATATTTGCCTGGGATTGCATCAGAGTTGTGTCCATTTTACCATTCTGGATTAATAGTTAGGCAGATTACAGAGAAATTACTATGTACCACGACTACGTCGTATGTCACTTGTTGGTATTTATCATGTCATAAGAACCACGTCAACTTAGGTATAGCTGCAAGTCAGACTAGATATGTTGACTTGACCTCTATTTACTACGCAATAAAAGTTGTTTTTGTAATTTAACTGTTACGTCCTTTTGTGTGTATTATATCAGACTGTAACCACTCACAATCTGGGGGTTAGTTAAAAAAAATTGCTTAAATGTGGTGCACCTCGAAGGAAGAACAGTATGTAATATCAAAACGTGATTCATAAGAAGACTTTTATAATAGAACTCATCATTCCAAACTGGGTTACAAAACTATACGAGTACCTACTAATGTTCATAATATTAATTATAACATGAATTTTTTTTCAGAACTGGGCCTTCTTAGCGAGGTTCTGCTTTCTCTCGTTAGATGGACAGTTTGAGTACTTAATAGAGTATGACAAGGAAATGGGTATACCCAATCTGCTACTGTACTACGACGACGACAAGCAATGGCCTGCTGTTTACCATAGCAGCAAGGTATTGACTTAAGAGATAAGAAGTATATATTTATTTTACTTTTAAAATGTAATAATTAACGTAAACATGTTCAGCAACAGCTGACGACTGCAGTTATTATAATATTAATTAAAATTTTATTTATGTTTTGGTGTAGGTATACCATACTTGGTGTATAATACTATAGTACCAAGTACCAAGATGCGTGGGTGTCTAAGCCCCGTACACAAAAATAAAAGCAATTGTTGAAACATGATGGTCTTAACGTGGAACATCTGTTGCATGTAGGTAAGGCAGCATATCTATGAATTATTGGTACGGCCTTTTAATCGCTGTTTGATTTATTGCAACTTACCTCAAAATTAAATAAGTACGTTAGTCGTACCGATTGTACAAAAAAAAAACATCATTATACATCTCCACTTTGACAAATTATAGGGTCTTCTCACTCGGCATGTTGATAGCCAAGGCCATTGCCTTGTACACAGTTACATTAATAATATAACATACGATGACGGTCAGTTTGACTTTCGATCATAAGTATCAACGGGTATGGCTATATTTGCATTGAAGCAGGTTGTCAGTTACTCGTGTAGAAGTAATACCAATCGGTAGTCCCCGCGACCTCCGGCGAAGTGGTGGAACACGGCCGAGTTTTTAGTGGGTGCGGGCCCCACACTTCCCCTCCTCCCTTCCCTTGGAGGAGGGATAGTGCGCCAGGGACCAACATCTCTCGGATTAGGCATTTCCTCCGACTAAAAAAAAGTAAAAGTTGTCGGTTACTACACTCAGCATGAAACCACAGTCTACATCTGTTTTTTAGATTGAGTCGCGCTATTAATACAGTCAATTATGACTTTTTGTGGAAAAAGATGGGGAAATATCAAACAGGTAAATTACTACCTGAAATAGTGGACTTGCTTGATTGTAGTAAGGAGCAAATTAACAATGTTCTTTACTGCTGTGTACAATCTGAGGGTTATCAGATTTCATGTGGTGTGAGTCAATGAGGCTTAAGTTCATCGGACCTATTTAACATGTATGCTAAAGATTTAGAGTTGAGCAGCACCCCGGTGGGTTTTAAGATAGGTGAGAAATATGTTAATAACTTGAACTACGTGCATGATATACAGCTCCTCGATTATAGAGTTACGAAAACTTATTAATATTTATGAACGGTTTGAAAAGAGCATGAGAGTATGATAGCAAATCGTTTTTGTAGACGTGATGATAGGGGTCTGATAGAGAGACTAATCCAAATTAAAGTGTTATTCTTAGAGTGGTTGTATTTGTGTAATTGTTTTTTTAATTATTATGTCTGAAAAAATCTAATTATTGTTAATAATCTCGTGATTCTTGGTGAGAACTTAAATGGTGATAATAATGATATACACTGTTAATCATTCTTTTTGATCCCCAACGTAGAGTCGAGTGCAGTCTAAAGATTATTTTCTTAAAATTCTCAATAGTAGCTTGGAGAGTACGGTTCGTGAGTTTTATTATCCCCGCGACAAACCTGTTCCTAACCGTCGGAGTAAGCTCAATAGTTGTAATTGATTAAGCGAATCTCCGTAGAAAGCAGATTTTATGCTTCTTGTGCTTTGAGCTTCTTTATAAACCTCGTGCTTAGTAAGAATCACTAAAGTTTAATAGCCCAGTCGCGGGGCGTTATTTAAACTCCTTATCAACAATGGGTTAAAATTCCAGTAATATGACTAATTATACATATACGTTTCGGGTTTATGTAAGGTGCGTAAGAATAATATTATTTTGTTTTATAGAATTGTAAAGAACGCGAAGAAGTTCTGAACAAGGCTGGGCAAAACCAGATCATAAAACTCTCCCACTGGTATCCGGACACGGAATATTCTGGATGCATCATCACTAAGGCGAATAAAGAAATGCCAGCATCTAAAAGGTAGGCTAGAAATACCTAGCTCCGATCACTTTTCTTATTAAAGCAAAGTGATCGTAGTTGTCATAGTCTCTATTTTGTATATGAATATTTGATCTCGTAAAACACATAATATTATTACAGGATCAATATATAAACAGGCGTTTGACTAATATCATAAACTGTTACACGAATTTTTGGAACTCTTTGTACTAGACAAAGAGGGCTAGAGTTTATAATTAATTAATTCCTATGTTTATCTCATCAATTTTGTGTTCAAAAATACTTTATTAATTAAATATAAATGGATATGATTGAAGTTTTTTAATATTTTGTAGCACTACAACTGCAAAGCCCACGGTTAAGAAACCTCAAACAACCAACATCACCAAGCTACAACCACCTGAGAATCCGAATTACTACGACCAGTTTTTGAAAACTACTACTAGCAAACCGAGCACTAACAATACCAGCACGAACTCAACCACTTGGTACGAGGTATTTCCAACGAACGACTTAAATTTTACTACAATGATACCTGAAGATGAGCTATGGGAAAGCATTGGCCAGGAGTCGAATAGCAGTCAGATGGATAACATGAAAGATGTAGAGATTTTGTTTGATAATCGCCGTAATTCTTCAGTAAGTGTAACTTTCTTAAACTCTACAGGGTGAAATGGAAATCAATCGACAAAATTATCTAGGACATTTTGACCGTTGTAATGAAGGTTTTAATAATAATTAGAATCGTTATGAAACATTATGTAGGAAAATACAATAACGGCAATTATTACTAGCAACCTTATCATTTTGCGCGCGATGGTACCTACAGCTTTGCTATTGGTCGACCGGACAGGATGCGCGCGGGGAATACCGGCTGTTCGAATGGTCGGTCTCGTAGCGCGTAAGAACTTTATTACTTTGGTTTTTAAGTTGATGTTTCTTTGTTTCGTTTCGAAGCGGTCTCTTCACAAGCGTCTTTGTGGGGTTGCGCTGACGCCGCTCCGTACGCGCAAACTACCTAAATGCCTAGTGCTGACTTATGAATGAAACACCTGTACGTTTGTAAACAAAAGTGTCTATCGAATATTAATGTAATATTTTTCTTATATACTTTTTACATGTAATTTTTATTGTTTACGTTTTCTTATGTATACTTTACCCGTTTCGAGTAGTAGTATCTAAAAATCGTGGTTTATTTTTTGACAACTTAGATTGGTTTTTTGCCCTCACAAATATGATGTCTATTAGCACTAGAACCCCCCCTTAAAGTTTGTCGATTAATTTCAATTTCACCCTGTAGTTGACTAGCCACAATGGTGGTTGTCGCCTTGTCGCCTAAATACTTTAAATATAATAAGTCTTATGAAATTGTTGATTTCATGGTTGATTATTTTACTTTTTTTTTATAATTTAGAATACATTTTATCAGTAATTATGTTTGTTTTTATTTATTATAAATAAATCACTGGTTCTATAATTAACAAAACTTGCGTCACATATTTAAATCTTATTGAAAATCAAATAACTTCAATAACTCTAAAAATAAAAAGCTATAAAGTTGATAAAGGTTATGGGGAATTGCTTAAGATACCCCATAACTTATAATCTCAACTGCAGCGAGCGCCGACTGTTTATACTACTGACTAACCAATATCTATTGTATAAATAATGCTGATAAATTAGTAGAACAACACAATATACTACATGTATTTAAGACCTTGTATTTTTCTTCCCAGCGCAAAATAAAAAGATCGACCTTCGAATTGTATGAACGCTTCCGCCGACGCCGCCTGAAATCGGAAAGCGGTCGGAGCGGGCGCAGCGAACATACTGAACGACTCATCGTTTCCTGCCACAATTCTAGAAGATTTCGCTCAGCAAGAGAACGCTGGTGGTTTATTGCTATTAGCAACTGCGACAGTCCGAAGGTGACAAGCTTATTTTAATGGTAGTTGTTCATACCGTAATACATGTATAATAAAAACTGAGTAGTCTGCACATTATTTTTCCCGTTGCTTATGATGGGTGCCCAAAATATGAGGCACATTTAACAATAAGACCTGCGCCTGATCTCATGTAGTCCTCAGGTTAACTGATCCATGTTGTGCGAGGGAAGGAATCAAGAATCATTATTAATATGACTAATAATGTTGTAGCCTGACGTCTTTTTTTTATTGTACTTGCGGGGGTGGTGGAATCTCCGAAAAAATGTGAAAGCTGTTTTATTGGGTTTAGGGATAAGCCTCGCCTAGCGACGAAATTCTGATTGAAGCCTCGGTCCTATTGAACTCATTGAAGGAAGTTGGAAATAAGGGCTGTTTTCTTTAGGGGAAGCAGTCGGGCATAATTTACGTCTTTTAACCAAACCTCTCTGGGACAGCATGCTGTTGAAAATATAAAGATCATAGCCTCTCATTCCATTCTTACAGGAAACCTGTAATCAGAGCTCTACAAGTATAAGGGTTAGTGTGATAGGAGAGTAAAGAAGTAAAACAGAAAAAAATACAAATCTTTCTTAATTGCATAGGAATACGACTTACAGACAACTGAGTGTTAATAGGTTTTCATACCTGCAGGGTTTGGATGTCCGCTACAAGTTCCTAATGACAAACGGGCCTGATGGGGATTTTTGGCATGAACACTTTTCGGCTGACGAATTCTGTAAGTTGTTCAAGACCATATTTTAAAATATCATACTCATAATATTGTTAAAACTTTACATACACATAGTACAATTTTTATAGTTGTCAGGATTCAATACGTCAAACATTACCCGGTACCGTCATGTACCGGGTAGATTCTCACCGTCCACTAACTACACGGCGATCTTGAGCGTTCGAGCCATTAGACGGCGCGCTCAAGCTGCGTCGACTCCCTTTGCTTCGACCATAACGACACCGGAACGGTCGCCGGTGTCGTTAGTCGGCTAGGCGTCGAACCTTCCGTTCGTGCGCCTTCCACAAACACACTCATTGCAAAGCTGAACATAGCCATCTGAGGCTTCAGCATAGGTCCTTCCAAAAAAAAAAAATGTCAGGATTCAAACTTATTTCTCTTAATTTTTGTACTTTTAACTATTATTTTGTTAGTAATGCTATTCATTAATTTTATGTCCGCAGACGTCCTGCCCGTTCTACTCGCGTATACGTTCGCCTACGTACTGGTTATGGTTGCAGTGGTGATGTGTAGCGTGGAATTGAAGTCTCGTCACCTCCTACACTCCACGTATAAGCTATTTGTGGTATCGGTGGCAGCTCAACAAGCAGGCGTGCTATTTCAGTCTCTTGCTTCCATTAGGTACGCTGCGAACGGAGTCGGCAGCGCTGGGTTGACTACCGTTGGTGAGTTTGACATTTTGTAATTGTTGGTATTGCAAGGCCAAATGTTATCAATATAATAAGTAAAGGCTATGTTTCTATGAATTATGTGCTAGGTAGCTGAACGATTTGTGAGATATTCGTAAAATCGTTTAATATCATATAATCTTTAAGATGTGAACTATGCAACTGGAAAATTAATAATACCAATTAACATATAAAATATTAATAAATAATAGTGTGATATTGTTGTCGGTGCGTTAGCTTTAGCATGGTATAACGTGTGCTCGGCTAGGATGTGAAAGGAAACGTCACCTCGTCTGTATCGTCTCGTTAGTGGTGATGCTGCAACTGTTTTCCAACGAACTACCACTTACTCAAATAATGTCTGAACGCTTAACTAAACAGAAACTTTTCTTAGAACCGAATTCCAGATTTTGTGATAGATAATATTAATATTCATGTTTCAGGTCAGTTTATATGCGGTGTTTCCGAGACCACGTTTCTTCTCCTGCTGATATTAATGGCGAAAGGCTACACGATCACTCGCGGGCGGCTCAAAATCGGCTTCACAGTCAAACTGACAGTGTTCATGTGTTTGTACATCGTCACATATATCATAATATTTATATATCAAGCTAAGGTGAGTATAAAATACTGTATGGAATGTTATAATAGCTAAGGTTTTTCACTACATCAGACTATAAAGGGGAAGTACTTCGTTACCCATAAGAAATGAGTGATCTCATTTGGGGTGCCGTGAATAATTCGCTATTCTTCCACAATAAGCTTCACTGAATAAGTTGGTCAGGTACTGCTTACATCTACATTCTAGCTGTAGCCAGATACTGGTTAAATTTGTTTGAAAATTCCGTGACAAGTTAGTGTACTGTGCAAATTGAAAATAATGTGGATGAATAAGTTTGAAGAGCTAGTAGAAAGTTACTCTTAGTTACAAATTTATATGGTATATACATATTTAGTTTAGCTCTCAAGTTGAGCCTCGAACTTACTATGCTGTGATTAAAGAGATTTCTCATACTCGAGTAAGCTAGCCGCCACCTACACTACATATGAACACTTGTCATCTTCTAACCTGATCGTAGTCAGACGAGATTTCTACGTTTTATTTTATTGTATGAGAATAGTGCCACGTCATATAAATAATTAAGTTGGCATTATTTTAGTGCACTACACTTTGGCATGGCACCCAACGTGGGACTGAAATAACAGCAGCCTAAGATTAAGGCCCGTATACTAAACACATGAATGAAATCTACTTTACGATGTTGTTTTATTGATTTTCCATGCGTTATTATGTCAAAACTATATCTCAACATCGATTTCACCTTTCGTTTTCATTATTTCAGCTGAGAGAACTCCTTTTCTGAATATTGTGTTGCGTGTGTTGCCATTTCTATATCGTGGGTATAGTTGTAAACATAGAACCTCACATGAATATGTACGCCGAAATCAGTAAAATTTTTTGCAGACATAAAAAATATTTGCCATACAAAGTATCTTTCTTGCGCTGCTTACATATTGCGTCCTCTATCACCTTGTTGAGAGGCTCGCTAAAGCTGCGCATCGATCTTACATTATACCTTAAATTATGCCTAAGGCTATGATCTCAAATTATACCTTACTATAATTTTCTCAATATTCTTGGCGGTAATACCTCTAATTATAAAGCTGTTAGTAAATAACTGAGTTTGCTAGAGTTCACTGTTACTTGGTACTCTTGATTTGCCGATGTGGGTTCTTAAATCGGTAACATTCAAGACTTCCTCCTTCTTCAATTGAATAGAAAATACCACTTTTACTCTTAACCTTAATTCCTGCTTTCTTCACAGGCTTTCGATCCAGGGGAAGTGCTCTATTTATATGAGAGTCCAGCCGGCTATGGATTGATTGTTCTTAGAATCTTGGCGTGGTGTGTCTTCGCTTATTCCACTTTTTTCACGGTTAAAAAATATCCAGATAAGGTAAATGTACAGGAACATCAATGATCGTATTACTGCATCTTCTTTTTGACTACCTGCACTTTGAATATCATATTTATTATTAAGTAGCCACCGAGAAGTTAGGAGACACGTATATTGCAAATTCTATTTCTTGTTTCAGAACACGTTTTACTGTCCATTTTTTATATGCGGTACGCTGTGGTTTTATGCTGGACCTTTGTTCATACTCACTGCAAATTCCTACATAGGTGAGTATTGGCATTAACTTGCGATAATCCACTCAACAAAAATCCAGTCTTGACTTCTGGGAATGGATATAAAAACTACCGATATAAATAAAGTTTTAGTTAACTAAAAAAGATTACTTCATCCATCTCCACATCCCGCGATAACACGCGAACGTTTGTAAATATGAATGTTAGTTATTCGTCCACGTAAAAACTACTGAATGGATTTTGAAAATTTAAAATAATATTGCTTTTACATCAGAATAACACAGGCTACAATTTATTAAGATATTGTGTGAATTGACCAAAATATGACAGTAAGTGTCAACTAAGTAGCAAAATATCTACCATCTATGCAGACGAAGTCGCGGGCACCAGTTAGTTACAATTATATATTCATACCTAATCCGTATAGTTCACGGCAAACACTTATTACCATTAGATGTTTAAATTACTCCTCCCTGTTTAAATTGTTTTATGTATTTTAGGTTTAATATAAAGTTGGCATTGTTGAACCGTTTGTCGTTTATGTAGGTGAATGTATTTGTCATCTGTGAAAAACTCCCTGTACCTGTGGGTCATTGCTCGGATAAGGCGTGTGACGATAGAGACACTGGTTACATACAAGCACTATAACCTCTAATAAACTTCTAATTTATTGACATAATCTTCGTCATGCCATGAATGCATTTTTAACATTCATAGATATATTGGCGGGTCCCTTATACACCTTTAACGTTTATATGTTTTTGTTTTCACAGTTTCTTTTAGTGCTAAACGCTCTTCTTCAGTTACTTTACAACCTGATCTCCTATATTTAAATAATATTATCGATGTACTACTAAATATAATAGATATACTAAGTTGAGACCGGCGTATTAATGTTCATTATAATTATATATTTTTTTTAGACTAAAGAATCTAAAATCGTTTATACTTTGTTTATGTATTTATAAATTTTCAGATAAATGGGTTCGCGAGAGTGTTGTTATTGCTGTTCTTATGTTTTTGACATTCAGCGGTCATATTATGTTTTTGGTAAGTACTTAAAATTTGTTAATTTTTCTTTATGTAATAAGAATATTCTGCTTTAATTGGAAACCTAAATGACGACTTAATATAATGTTTAACTTAAATTTCAGTTACTCACCTTACCCGTCTTCGCAAACAAAAATTTCCCGTACCACGTCCGCACCACACAGATAGGAGTGATGGAGGTATATAATTAATAATGTACCTAAATTAAAGTATCAGACTGCGATTAACCGCATAATAGTTGGATGCCTCTTTGTCACTCACTTGGAGAACAACTCAATACATTGATGTTTAAATTTGTTATTTGTGACGTGAAAACAACACATTTTTTAAAATATGAAAATAAATCACATATTAGGACTATACAAGTGTGCGACGAAATAAAATTCAACATATAATGCAAATATTTTTTAGGTAGCTGGTAGTTCGAGTCTTGACGGCTTTGGTCCTAACGCTTATCATCCATCCAATGGGACCGCACAAACAGTCATAATACCCTTAACAAGGTATGTTCTTTACTTACTTCTCTGGGTCGATTGACTAAAATGGGCTATAGTATATCTTACTTGTTTGGTATTCTTTCAGTATTGTAGTAACTGACATCCACTTGTATTTTTTGAGTATGAATTTCATAAAAAAAATGTTACAATAAGTAAAAAGATTAAAGGAACAAAATTATTCGATTTCTTTCTTTATCTGCTGTCTGTTCTAATCGAAAATTTCGAAATAGTCACCGAATTTTTAGGTTTGCCCTCATTTACTATTTCGTTCTGTCTCATATGGTAACCTCTATGGTGATGTTTCTATTTCTTATATAACTAAGTGCCTTGATATTTTCATAAGCTGGTTTATTTTTCTTTCAAAGGAGAACCGAGGAGTTAATTGGAAATATGTATAGTCAATACATGGCGTCAGCACCACCTCTAGCTATAGACAACGGTACGCCAAAACTGAATGGTCTACCAAAAACCATAGACGCTATACCCACCAACGGCTTAATCCAACAAGACAGTACAGAGACAAACACGTCTGAAGACATACAGCCGACTGTAACTGAGAAAGATAAGGATATATTTACAGTTGAAGGCCAAATCTCAAAGCTAGAAGTTTTGCCGCATAACGAACAAAGAGTGCCTCGCGACAAAGTCTCTGGGTTTCCATTAAACGGAGAGTTTCATCGCGCTGATCTGCCTAACGTATTGAGGTCTAGGCGGAATATTTTAGAGCCACTGAAAGATCCACCTGTGCCAACGTGGTCGTTAGCCAAAGGACCGTGTGTCGTTGCTATGCAAAAGAAAACTGCGAATGAATCGCCAGAAGGTAATATTTTAATTGGTATACAATTCAATGCTTCATATGTGCACAGCCAAGACTGTTTAGACTAAGTTGGATGTTCGGGTATAGATTTGCAAACAGGTGCCACTCTTCCATTGTTATTTTAGTCAGTTTAATCTGTGACTAATTTTCTTTTCAGATGAAGAACCAAATTCGCCAAGTGCAATGATCAATGGTAAAAAAGTACCACCCGTTAGGAATGGTTTACATGCAAGGTCTGGTGAAATATCTACAATACATGAAGGAAGGATACAAAGCTATTCCCGGACAGTTGACTTATTTAACGCCAGCAGTAGTAACGGTTGAGAAACATCTCAATTGATTACATAATTAGGTCTATTTAATAAGAGAGTAAAAATGAACAAATATTTTATCTCAAATAATTAAACAGTAGCCAATTGTCCTGGGCAGATGAACCTATGTCTTCAACACACCAGGTCGATGGACCTTTAAGGCGATTTCTTAATCTATTTGAAACAAGATAATGTTTAATGAAAGCCGCAGAACATACAAAAACGATTAGAAAATTTATAGAAAAAATATAAACATTTACTTTAGATACCGAATCACAAATTATTTTTACAATAATTATGATGAAAAAATACTCGAATTTTTTTTTCGAAGCTTTTTTGATATTAGACAGGCTTATTTAGCATATTTGATTTATTTGTTAAGCTGAAGATTCTGTTACTGTAGTAGTAATTTAATGTAGGACTTTTCGAAGTTATTGCAGTGGTATGTTAGTTTTGTATACCTAATGGCCTTACATCTACTGTTTCATCACAATTTTTAGAGCAACATCTCTAGCGCCAGCACCCTAGAGCCTTTCATCGCTAGTGCGTTCTTTTGTAAAGTTGTTGCGAGTTTTATTCGCACAGTGCATGTTGTGTACTATAGTCAAAGCTCCGAGAAATCTAAATAATAATTAGATGATTGTGATATTGCTATTAATTTTGTGCAATAAAATAGCGGCATTTACTATTTAATATTAAAATGAACACAAAAGTTTGGTGTTCTACAATACCAATGTGCTAAAATACATATACTCGTCTTAGTTACATTTATGTTACTCACGAACGGCTGAACCGATAAAATATTAAGTGATCACCTATATGGCGTATTCTCGAAAGCGGGAAAAAATTTAGTGCACAGCTCCTTGATTATTTAGTCAGTTTGCTAGTCAGCTAATATGTAAATATAAATATATATCTTAATAGAGAAACGAGTGTGCCTGATATAGAATATAGTCTGGACATCATTCAAGAATTTAACATTCAATTAGATTCGAACATTCGAAAAGTTTAGACTTCTAAACTTTTCGTACAGATTCTGTGTCCAATAGTATAAGATCCACATTTATGCTTAATTAAAAAAAAATACACTACCATACAGTTTAATGGTTTGAGTTGATATAAAGTCTTGTACGTATTTCTAGTCATTTATTTAATTATCTAATAAAACAGTATAAAATGTACCAAAGTTTTTATTTCTTTAATCCATGTATAACAGTCTCACATTCAATGCTTAAAGAGTATTTATAATCCAATAATATTACTATTTAATAAATTAATATTACAATAATTTTCACGTTTTCATACGGGCACATTATTAGATGCAAATAAACAATTTCAAGCAGCTTAATCTAGAAAAATTGTTGAGACTAGTTACAGATTGGCAAACATTATATGAAAGTGAGAGTTGGAACTAAAAGACTAGATTCACACTTTATTAAGTTAAGTGTTTCATTACTTATTATACTTACTCAGAAATACTCAGTGGTCTATTTAGATTCTGGCTACAGTATATTTGAAATGTTTTATTATTGTTTCGTCTCACTTTATTTGCTTTGTTATTCAGTGGTTGGTTAGTGCATACATCAAACCCAGAATTAGATACGCATGGACAGTATTTGTCGTGAAATCATAAACAAATACATTTAGTCAAAATATCCAGAACAATTCAGATGTTTAAATAATCGCAAAAATCGTACATCGCTACCCTATAACTCGGTAATTTACAGGCGAAGTGTAAGTGTTTTAAAACTCTCTTTAAGTTAGAGCTGATGTGATATTAACAACGCACCTAGAGCAAGATATAAAATAGTTGAATAAATAATGGCAAGACTGCCAAATTTAATGAACGACTTAATTGAGATAGGCTTAAGGTCTTTTTATCCATCACCAATAGATCATTAAAAAAAGATAACGATTCACATGCGAACGCACATTTTAATCTTTAATGTTTCACTGATGGACATCATGAACGTGTGACGCCTTCTAGTTGTTATTGTACATTATTCGTCGCATTAGTTCTTATGTTTGTTAATACACAATTTAAAATGTTGATTATTTAAATATACAAAAGCTATTCACAGACAAATACTTGAGCTATGAAGATGAAATTTGGCACAGTTATATTAGTATATACTAATCAGGAAGCAACTTTTACTGGAAAAAGAACTTTATGGCTTCCTATTGATAATCTATATCATTTCTGGCCTTAAATTAATTGGCATGCATCCTACAATAGTTTTTGCCAATCTGTACTAACCATATACTAAAGAATATGAATTTCACTTTGAGTCTTTGACATAAAATTCAGATTAGATTGTGCAAAAATATTGAAAGCTTAGTTGTCCCATTTCTTAAACTCCAGACCATCTGGTGGTTTTACTTCCACCTTCTCCTGTGCTACCTGATTCCAGTTAGTGCTGAGGACTGTCCCACCCGACTCTACCTGTTAAACACAGAAAATGAGGTAAATGCCATTACCTTAACTCTATCACTTCTTTTTTATTGATTGGAGTAGTGAAATTTTATAGTAGATTCAATAGTAGATATCGACAATATAGTAAATTACTGCAGCGGCCAGCAATACAGGGATTGATGGACGAATGTGTACATGTGGGCCGAGGCGAAGCCGAGCCACACATAAGTAACTCCATCAATGCCTAGTTGTGGCCAACGCTTGTATAGTACTTTCCTCAAATAATGCGCGGAAATTAAAACTAAGTAGTACCAAGCAGAACTATTATTTGAAAAACAGGTTCTTTTTGCAAGCCAGTTCGACATTTAAATAAAACTCTGATAAGTTGCCTCCTTGGTTTGCCATTTATATGAATTTACACATATATTTATTTGGCCGCTAAAACACGACAGATATGGATTTTCATACATTTTTTGCTGGCCTCTGCTCGCATGTATTTGGCCAGTACATCAATTTCGATTTATCTCGAAAAGGTTGTCAAAATAATGCTCAGATTTCCAAGCATGTTTGAGAAAAAATACATTACACAATAAAACATAAGTGGCAGGAAATGTTACCTCCCTTAATTTAGTTAATCATTTTATCAAATGAGATAAAAGCCATAATTATTCAACAGTAAATGTAAAATAAGACAAATATGAATACTCACAAAACTTTTATTCATAGCCCTTCTAACTTCATCAGAACCCTCCCCATATATCTTCTGGAAAAGTGCATTTAGTGCAGCATCTCCTTCCGGTTTGTCATCTTCTTCCTTAAATACAAACGCATGATTAGATTTAGTGTTTATTATACAGTAACCACATAGTGTTTTTTACATGAGTAGAATAATTGAGAAGTCTGAAGAACCTGTATTTGAAGATTTGTTAGTTTCTTTATACTTGAATTATTGATTTTCGCAGGCCAATAAAAAGAAAAGTAGTTGAAGATTGTAAAAAATCAAATAACATAAGGGTGTATTGAAAATTAAGGTCTATTTTAAAACATTATTAAACCATGTTTATTTATACATTTGTTATTAATAATTTGTAACTGAAAAGATATTTTTGTACATAATCGCTTTGACAATCAATTACTTCTTGCATCCTGGTAACCAGTTTCTTTAAATAAATTAATAAAGGTAAGGTTTAAAGAAAAGATTTTACCTTTTTATACACCCTTGTATGAATACTGATATTGTTTATTTTTCGTAAATACAGATTCAGTGAAAATTTTGGGAATTTGCCGTTGTACTTACATATTTATATATCAAGCTATACTTGTTTGGTTTCATTAAAATATGACAACATATTTTTTTAAATAATAATCAGTATCAGTTAATGCAATTTTCACAACTGCAATATAGTAGGATATAATGGACCACATACCATTTTTTGGATGTCTTTTTCGATTTTATCCCAATCTTTCCTGTATACTTTAGGTGGTTGCTGCGGTCCCGACGCGTCAATGACAGCTGTGGAAGGGTGGAATTGATTCAAACCAAAGTAAGCATTAATTGTGTTAAAGTCATACTATGCGTGTATTGAACACAACTAAGATATATCATAGTTATATTTAATTTTATGTCAGATGCCACATAAATTGTACTTGTACAGCATGCAGCAGCAGCAGCAACAAAAATACTCACCTTGTGGTATGGCCTTCACTTTCTCTTCATTGCCTTCTCCCTCAAGAGTATTCCAGCGAAGTCCTTCCTTCTTACGAAGTTTCACTTCAATTTTTGATGGGGTCACAGTGTAGGTGCACATTGATGGTACTATTTCATGTGCCAATTCGAGCTCAAGACTGTATTCAGAGTCTGATTGTGGTATTGCACTGGTAACAGAAAGCTGTAAAGTAAATTGTTCTAATTTATATAATTGAATTTTGTTTATCAACAATAAACAATTATTTTTTAAATGTATGGAGTTGAGAATATAACTCTAATATGAATATTACTAATAGTGGTGTCAGCAACAAAATATAGAAGCTAGTTCAAGATTAACATGTAAAGGTTGAAGCATGGCTGTATGTACATTCCCATAGTCATAGTTTAATTTAATACAGAAGAAAGCAAAAATAAACCTATAAAATATGTTACTTACATTTCTGTCACTGTAATGTACTCTGACTTTCTCAACAGGAGCATTTTTAATTAATATGGTCACAACAACTTGAGCCTCAGTTTGATACCAATCATGTTTTATTTTTGGTTTCTCCACCTATAAGATTTATTAAATGAACTAAGATTGATTTTTAGGGTGTAGTTGGGCTTCAGAATTCAATTTGGTAATCAAAATCAAAAATTTATTCTTCAAAATCACTTTTGTATGTCAAGGATTCTATGCCATTGGTTCACAAGACTACGCCGGGAGACCTTGTAGGTACTGGAAAGAATCAGTAAGAAAACCAGCAAAAGCTATTTTTTTTCTCTCTGTATTTTTATAGAGTTGTCAATTAGAAGCTGGCCTCAGTCTAAATAGTCTGAACTCAACTTTCTTTATATTGTAAAACAAATTTACATTATATCAATAGTTCCATTATGTTATTTAGTTAGTTATGATAACTTAAACCTATTAAATAATATATAATACTTGAAACAGTGAATGCTTCACAGTTGAGTGGTCATCATGCTGGTCTGAAAAATAAGTTTCAAGGAGGGTTAACTTTTTTTTACCTCCTCATCTCTATCTCCTCCATCATCACCATCCCCTCATTAAATCAAACATCACCTTTCATTAACTTTGGCAAATAATATTTGGTACATAACAAACCTAAATTGGCACCATACATTATTTTTATTTATTGGGTTCTAAAGGTATAACATTTTACAAGTTTACAAAATATATTTTATACTAATTTAAATATTATGACTAGTGCTTGAAATAGGTAGTTTAATTTTATGTGCTTGCGATTTTGTGACATCAATAGTATGGATCTGCCTGGGACCTTACTATTTTCAGAGATTGTAAAAATATTATATTGAACTTTCAAAATAGTATTTCATCTTTTAGCTTATTGTTGTAATAATGAGTTGTAAACATAAAATTTTCCAATAAAAGCGTAAAGAAACGAATAGCAAATAAAAACAACAAATCACACTGATTTTAGGTTTATCCATGTTACACTTACATTGACTTTCTTTCTGCAAGTACATAAAATTGAACAACCTATTCCGAGCACTAGTTATGACTAAAAATAAATGCTATAGGTATATTCTATATAGACTTGAGTTAGAATGCTAACTCTTATATGACAAATAACAACATTTTCCATCTGATTGCATATTTATCTATTTTATTATATTATAAACTGGTAAGATTCTTAGATGAGGACTTCCATCAGTTAGGGATTTCCACGATTTGTCCTGGTCTGAAGGGCATCTAGGTTGACATGTCTGCTAGGTGACCGGGTGAAGCCTGGTCAATTTTTGTTGTCAGTTGCCAACCCAAATACTTTAATGGTAAATCGCAAATTGCAATAAATCTTACTTAAATATTCGAATTTAATAATGAGCCGTAGATATTAATAAAAATATCTATGTTTTTAGTAATTTTAAGCAAAACAGAAATATTTTGAGGTGGGCTTTTGAAATATCTCTTGGGTGATTGCTTAAGATTCTCGGATGGAGATAGGATAAATTTTATGATTATAAAATATATATTTTATCTCCGATAAAAAAACTCGTCATAAAGTGGGCAAAAATTTAGTATTTATTAAAAGGAAGAAAATTCGCTGGCAATATCTTACATGCTAATGGAGATGGCATGTAAATGTAACAATTTGATAAAAAAAATTAATAAACAGTACCTCCATTTTTGAATTTACAAATCACTCGATGGAGTCAAGCTTTTAAAATCTTGATTTATTAATCGAGAAATTTTTCGATAGTAATACACAAGCCACCAACTAATTATAGTTAATATAACAGTGAAAACACCGCACAGATTTTTTTTTTTTTTTTTTTTTTTAATTATTTCTTCCCATCTTGGGAAAGGCAAAGGCAGAGCCATGCAGCCGTCGTCTTTATTTGAGAGTTATTTAAAATACAAATATTTTGTCAAGGCCGAAGCCAATTCTTCAATCATAAAATAATTTCTCAAAATCTTTTGTGTCATGTCATTTTCATTGTGTTGTCTTCTTCCGGGATTATATAACTCAAGTCTTTTTATATTATTTTTCCTTATTCCTGTATCTCATCATCTCATCTCATCATCTCAATCATTTTAATTTATAGTTCTAGGTCTATAGAAACTATAAAGTTATATAAGTATTTGTACGATTCTGTATTCATCACAATGTCATGGATGTCGCGCGGGATGTTATCATTTGTCTTGTATAAATTAATTAAATTGTCAGCTAAAACCAGTCTTTGGATATTATAAGCTGGGCATTCAAAAAATATGTGGTTTAAGGTCTGTTCAACATTTAATGTACAGTTATTACATAATGGGGACGATATGATATTCATTCTACATAAATGAGATTGAAAACGTCCATGCCCAAATCTCAAGCGTGTAATGGTGGTATAATACCTTCGACTATGATAATCAGCTGATTTTATAAACCATGGACGTTGACCAATAACATTATTTATTTTAAAATACCACTTTCCTTTACTTTTAAGTGTTTCCTGCCACTTAGCTAGCCAATCTCTTCTTAACAATATTTTAAGTTTGGGTAATAAGTCGGAATAGGGTATGGCATTATTTTTGATGTCAAGGTCAATATGTTCTGTGGTCAACGTGGGTAAATGTATTCTGTGGTAGACCTGATCTGTGAGGTCAACGTCCTCGCTATTTTGATTTAAAATAGCTTTTGCTAACGTATCAGCTTTTTCATTTCCAAAAACTCCTATGTGTGATGGAACCCACATTAAAACTATTTCTATATTACTGATTTTGAGCTTAAAATACAATTTTTTAATATCATGTATGATAAAATTACCCCCAGAATCAAATCTATTATTAAGTAAAGCATGAAGACAACTCATGCTGTCCGTCAACACTAACCACTGAGTGCATTCATGAATGTTCTCCTCTATAAACTGTAAAGCAGTAAAGATGGCAAGACACTCTGCAGAGAATATACTCATCTGACCTGGAAGTTTGCTCCCTAAACTCTTTTTTGAATCAGGTATGTAAATTGCCATTGAAACATTTTCATCATTCTTGGAACCATCTGTGTATATATGTCTATGAGTTGAAAATTTATTTAGTTGTTCGTAAACATCTTCTTTAACTTTCAAGTCAGGCAATATATGAATGCTCATATTACAAAAGTGCATATCATATGATCCTTTATAACATATCCAATTATGCTCAGTTCTATAAATGTTGTACTGCTGGTTGCAACAAATACATTCTGAGAAGTCATGAAGTAAGAAAGGAGTCTTAGATGTATTAGTTTGGGAACATATTCGATGCAAAAATTTAATTTTTTTTAATAATGGATGAGAATCAAATGACAGTAATTTAATGAGAAACTTCGATTTTAGAAATTTAAACCTTAATTCTAGAGGAGGTGTATTGCATTCCACTTCCATGGAGTTAATGGGAGTGGTTTTCATGGCACCTGTAATACATCTTAAGTTGTGATTCTGCAAAACTTCTAATTTTCTTACTAACTGAGATTCAGATCCAAAACATAGAAAGCCATACTCAAAGTGACTTCGAACTATTGCTTTATATAACATTAACAATATTTTAGGGTCAATTTTCGACAAACTTTTTATTATGTTGTAAGCTTTATAAGCTCTCCCTAAAAGATAATCAACATATTTGTTCCAAGTAAGGTTACAAGTAAAAACAACACCCAAAAACTTTACTTCGCAGTCCATTGGAAGACTGGCATTATTGTATTTAATATCAATGTCTATAATATCACAATCACCAAATATAACTATTTTAGATTTTTCTGGACTTATGTCTAAATTTAAATAAGAGAAATATTCATGCAATTTTAAAAGAGCTGTATTTAAAGTTAATGAGACTTGTTGAACATTTAAACCTGAATAGTAGATGACCAGATCATCAGCAAATTGCAAGTTTTTGACTTCTGAACCTAAAATAATGTTTAATTTGTGAACATATAGTATGTAAAGCAGTGGAGAGAGAATTCCACCTTGACAAACTCCTTTATATGAATAACGTGGACCTATTAATTCATTATTAAATTTAACATAAACCTTACGACCATGCAGAAAGTTAAATATCCATTTAACAATTTTTTCAGGAATACCAAGAGAAAAAAGTTCACAAGCTAAAATATGAGGATTTACATTATTGAAAGCACCAACAACATCAAAAAACACACCAATGAGGGTTTTATCTTGTTTAAGACTATCGAAAATGTCTAGCTGAAGATGTGCAATACTTTCTCTTGAGGATCGACCCCTGCGAAAACCAAATTGATTGGAAGGTAAGAGATTACAACTTTCTATGAAAAATTCAAGTCTTTGTTTAAGGAGCTGCTCGAATATCTTACCCATACATGATGTTAAAGCTATTGGTCGATACGAATTTGCTAAAGTTTTATCTTTATTTAATTTTAAAATAGGGACCAGACAATCTGTTTTCCAATCCGGAGGTATAACGCAAGAAGACCAAAGCAAATTATAAATTTTTAAGATTATTTTTTTCGCTTTATCTGTAGTATGTTTTAACATCTTGTATGGAATACCATCGAGGCCATGAGCTGTATCCCTACGTGTACAAACTGCAGTTTTAAATTCTTGCAAGTTAAATGGCAAAAGCAGGTAGTTACTTGTATTTATGGGATTTTTATTTGAAAATGACAAAGGGGCCTCTACGGTATCTGGTGTATATTTTTTTAAAAATTTGAATACCCAATCACTATAGACATTTTGAAATGAAACAGAATGACCATTAAATTTCTTAACTGTCCTCCAGATTTTTGATATAGGAGTACACCTATTCAGTGATTCACAGAAAGACAACCAGCTTAAGTTTCTTTCCTTTTTTAAAATGAGCTTTTTCAAAGCCTGCAACTTTTTGAACTTAAGATAACTTGCCTCTGAAAGGTCATATTTAAAATCGGTATATGCTTTTCTACAATTATCTACAGCTGTTTTGCAGTTTTGGTTCCACCAGGGCATTGAAACATGTTTTTTGGAAGCTTTTGAACCAGATATTTGTGATTGAGCAAAATGTGGACTTCTATTATTAGTAATAGATTGCTGTACTGCTAGATTCAGCAATGTTATGAGATCTGAATAACATTTTAAAGGATCAGACTGATCATAATTTAAATTGTTACTAAAAAGAAAATCAACAGTTTCACTATACTTTTCCCAGTCCACTAACCGGAAATTAAAGTGATTAGGAAATATTAGAAAATTTACAGAGGGGTCTTTACTATTACTAACTTTTACTTTTATAATTACAGGTAGATGGAAGCTGCCTAAAGGGTCATCAAACACAGACCATTCACACTTCAACGCCAAAGAAGGTGATACTAATGTAAGATCTAAAGCATTCCTTTGCCATATACTAGAGCCAATAGTTGTTAATTGACCATCATTCAGAAGTACTAAGTTGTTGTCGTTGATGCTTTCAATTATATCACGCCCACGTGAATTAATAGAACTGCAGCCCCATGCTGTGTGCCGGGCGTTAAAATCGCCAGCAATCAGCATAGGCCCAGGAATACTATTGATTAAACGATCAAGTTTTGATTTAGAGAACAAAGGACTACAGTTACCAGGACTGTACAAAGACACAAGAGAAATTTCTTGTTTTCCATAATGTAATCTTATAGCTATATTTTGAATTGAGTCATCAAATGTAGTATTTACCTTATGGAATTGCAAGCTATTATGGACAAGAATGGCAACACCATTATGACGGTTACCTGAATCTAATCTTATTATATTATAACCTTTAATACTAAATTGGATATGGGGTTTTAACCACGTCTCACAAATCAAAGCTACATGAATTTGATTCTCTTGAAGAAAATTTAATAATAAGTATCTATGTGCGGGTAAACTCTGAGCATTCCATTGCATTATATTTAAAAAATCCATTAAGTAGAATATTTAGTATTCTGGGTCTTATTTTTAATTGTATCCAAGAGAGTATCTTTTATACTCTGAGTAGAAATAACAGTCTCATTATTTTTGGTCATTGTTATTAGTTTGACCATTGACTCTACAACCATATTCAGGATCAAATCAGACTTCAATAATGAAGCTAGCATATCAACAGGATTTTGTTTTAAGGGAGGGTATGACTTCTCATCAACAACAGCAGAGTATGTTTTATTTTGAGCTTTCTCTCTATTTAATAATATCTTTTCTTTTTTAACAGGGCACTGTGACGAAATAGCCACGTGATTACCATTGCAATGACAACATACAGCATCCTGACTTGATTTTTTACATAGTTTAAAATTATGTGACTCACCGCATATGGAGCATCGATCTGCATTCTTACAAAATTTGGCTATATGTCCATACCTCAGGCATTTAAGGCATTGCTTGACAGGGGGTATATATGGTCGTAGCTCAAAGCGCCAGCTGTTGAGATCAACACTCTCCGGCAGCACTGGGCAAGAAAACGTAATAGAAACGGTCTTTGTTGGTTCCAATTTATTTGCACCATCATCTGTCTTGGATCTTCTCATAAAACGTCGAATACTTACAATATTTTTGGTAGAAGTCAATGCAGAGTATATCTGTTCATTAGAAAGCTCTGTGGGTACATGAGTGATCACACCTGTAACTTCGCTAGCTGCTGCTGGAATGGATGCTGACAGGTTATATGCATCCAAGAATTTCTGATTCTGTAATGCTGCATTAGCAAGGCCAGGACGTTCAAATACAACACCGATTTTGTATTTATTCACTCTTCGTAACTGCTTAACTCCTTTATTATATCGTTTCAAACAGTTCGCTAGTCCCATCATATCTCTATTACCAATAGGCTGTTCAGATTTCGTACTTTGTATAAAAACCACATATTCAAAACTGCCACCTTGTTCTGGATAAAATCGTACGTAGTTTGGAATTCTAAAATCTTTATATTTATCAACATTTTCTTTCTTTTCGTCCAAGGACTTCATGGAGGAGGCGTCACTGAAGATGGAATCGTCAGATCCATCACCACCCATGTCACCTTCCTCATCTACTCGTTTTTTCCTTTTCTTAGTTTTTCTACTCCTCATCTTCTAGTTTTTAAATATGCACTATGTATACACTTATAAATAAAGTCTATGTACAAAACTATTTACAATAAATCTATACAAAAATAATTATTTTAGTTTTATTATTAAAAAGACCGCCAAGTTCGGTCAAACGTTCCCGCGCTTTTCCCCGCACAGATTTTTCTAGATTGACAATGACATTGATTTGTCGTCAATTTCGTCCATAGGGACAGGCGAAGGTACTAAGCCATACTGCCAAATCTATTATCTAGACATTGACTTGAAGATGAATAATTTAGCCAACTTAACAATAACATAATTAGGTGCGTTCCGAGTATATTAGGCGCGATAGAAACTATGCTAGAGTGTACTCTCGCATTAACCGGTTTTATCAGAACTATCGAGTAATAATAAACGTAAAACTCTGACACATTTTTGAAGCCATTTTGAGGCTTCAAGTCATGCATCTAGTTGTGTTGTTTTAGTAATTAGTCTATTGAGTGAATACGAAAATTCCTCTTGGTTGCATTACTTTGTTTGTAGTAATGAGACTCAGAGGCGCGTTTAGGACTCAAAATGCGAAAGAACCACTGACTTAGAAATCTAGTCAGTGGAAAGAACACATGAATACATATAAAATGTAAAAAGTACCAGTAGTCTTCGCGCGGTTATATTGATAATTCTTAAATTGCTATTTTTCTAATAGAATGATTCGAAAAGATTATTAGTGATACTGCAATTATAAAAAGCGCTTAAAGTTTGTAGCTGTAAAATATGTATAATACTTAATAGTTTAGTCGCGAATTAATGCTACGTACTAAGGTCATTATTTGAAATATGACTGTATGTTCTTATTACTCTTTTATTGCAATCAGTTGTTAACGACATTGACACAGAGAAAACTGACAGTTGGGAAAACAGCTGATATTTGTTGTGAGTGAATGCGGTACGTACACAACTTTCTATAGACTTACGACGAATTTTGTTTATTATTAATATATGATGATATTAACTTTATTTTAATTACTGATTCAGTGTAATCGTAATACTATATATTCCTCATATATATAAATATAATGCGCGTGAGTATATGAAGGTTATTATATTAGCTTTAAAATTTATTCTTTTTAGTATATATTTTACTATTTTTGCTTAGTAATAAAGGACTTTAGTTGGAAGCAGTTTCTATTTTTTGAATGTTTAAAAAATATTATATAGTAAAGTTTTTTTAATCCACTTTGTAGTTATGGCAAAAGCAAAGACCTTTTATGTTTACTATATGACCTATATGTTATATATGACCAAGATGTTTACTATAGTTAAATTGCAGAAATGTAATATAATACAATCGCGGTGTTATATCCAACCAAATTACTAATTCTTAATATTTTCAGTTTCAGAATATTCTGAAAAGCGTAAACAAGAGTTATACTCTCAGACAAGCCTGTAATGTTGCAAAAATGAGTACTAATAAAATAGCAGTGTGTCAAATGACTTCAGTGTCAGATAAAAGTGCAAACTTAAGTGTTGTTGCTAAACTGATCAGTGCCGCAAGGTCTGATGGAGCACAGGTAATGTAAAATCTAGTTAAAAGATCAAGAGGGTATGCTGCAGTTTTATACCACATGTAATGGAATACAATTCAAAAAACAGACAAGAGTTTGCATACTACACACACTCTCTGGTGCACTCCCCATAATCACTCTAATTTTGCTAATGTTATAAAACATTTTTTGTAGAATACTTAATGCCCCATTTGTTACACCATAAAACTTAAAACCATCATGTCAATATAAATTTATTAATATATGTTTTTCAGATGATTTTCTTTCCAGAAGCTTGTGACTATATTTGTGATAGTAAAAAAGATATAGTAAAATTTTCTGAACCTATTTTTGGTGGTGATATTGTTGGTAAATATAAGGAATTGGCTGCTACGCACAAAGTCTGGTTATCAATGGGTGGAGTGCATGAAAAGGTTTGTAATGATGATAATAATGTTATCTTGTTATCCCCTGTAAGGAATATATAGGTCACACTCAGTTTGTAATGTAATAATAATTATATATTATTTTATGTCATAACCAGCTGATCTGAAGAATTATATACTGCGTAACAGTCACTGACTAGACATGAGCTGAAACTATGGAAGATTATAAAATTCCAAAGATGATGTTGCAATAAATAGTTTTCTTAATCATTTCGTTTCCATGTATTTTGTTATATTTAAATAGTTATTCTGCTATTCTTGATGGAGATGAATTCAGGATCATTTAAATTGTTCAGCCATTCTTTAGTTATATGTAATGTAACATGACTTTGATTTATATAGCTGCCTCAAAATAAGCTGAAAAATTTTAGTTCCTGGTAGTCATATTATCAAGGATTTGAAGGTTATTATATGATTATTTGACAAAGGTAGATGCAAAATTTACATAGTAACATTTCATTTACAGGATTTAACAAACCCTGACAAAATGTACAACACGCACATAATAATAGACGACACAGGTCATATTGTGCAGGCATACAGAAAGCTACACCTTTTTGATGTAGAAATACCTGAGAAGAATCTGCGTTTGAAAGAGAGTGATTATTCACATGCTGGCGGACATATTGTCACACCAGTAGACTCACCTGTAGGGAGAATAGGTTCAGTAATATTAAATATTTATTTCATCATTGTTTAATAATTGATTTACCATTATCTTTAATTACAAGCATTAAATGTCATAAAAATGTTGTATTAGAAATAAGACTGCACAAGTTAAAATTAGGCATTTGTGTAATAATCATGATGTCTGTTTTATCATTTGATTAATTTGTATAATACGGATATTAATATTATTTCAATTGGCAAACAAAAATTAGAGCATTTGATGGTAACAGGCTTTGGTTTATTTTTTGTTGGTACTTGCTGAATGTTGAATGATTCAGTCAGAATTGTCAACTCTTTAGATACATTGTGATTTTCATAGTCTATTGGGAAGTATGTCTTACATATTTCTGCCACATAATAGTATTGTTTGAAGGGTAAGATAGACTGTTAAAATACTGGGTACATTTATTCGACGTAGTATACTATAAGTTGGCATGACACTGTATTGGTTCTTGTGGGAATTTATTGTGCCACTTATTATTAGTAGCTAGTATATTAGTCAGACTGAATCTAAAAGCTGACTTTTAATTATGGGATATAATATATAAATTATATTATATCCATACCAAACATTTAATAAAATATATAATTATAGTGATTATATATGTACCTAAAGGTAATTTAATCATGTCTTTAATCTTTACTCATCACTAATTTCGAGGTGCAGGATAATTAAATCACATAGTGAAAAGCTAGCTTTACATCTGTGTTAAGGTAGGTAAACAACTTTCCCTGTCTTTACACAGTTATATTTTTAAATGTCAAGAGGTTGTTGGGCATTAAAAAAGGGAGGGTAATAAAAACTTTACAATCACATTATGTAATCACTATTTACACCTTAAAATAAAACCACAAAACTCAAGATAACAATAATTTAACAAGATTACAGAGAAACTTATGATATCACTACGATTGAACGAAATTATTAAAAAAAAAAAAATAATATTAGCTAGTGTCCGCGACTTCGTCTGCGGAGGATTAGTATTTTGAGTAGTAAGCTACTATACTATAGTATGACGTATATCTTTATAAATTGTAGCCTATGTGTTATTCTGATGTATATAAGCTATATTATTGTAAAGTTTCATTAAAAGTTCAGTAGTTTTTACGTTAAAGAGTAACAAGGTCTATACGTGTTTATAATATTAATAGGGATATTGTCAAAACAATTAATAACATATTTCATGTGAAGTTTACAAGGCAAGCAAACAAAAAACACCACCAAGAATTAAAATACATATACTATAAGAGCTATTCAATATTTTGTATACACAATTTTACAACTTTTTGGAGTTGCATTCAAGCACTGTAAAGCTTTTAATAATTCTGTAAAAATATCTCGCTGCACCTTGACTTTCTAACTGTCGGATTGATCACGTTCATATTGGAACACACTAACACACTAATTGCGACAAAATAATTATAAATAAGTGAGATTGTGGCATTCACACCGTCGGAGTCTCCACCTATGTATTAAAAAATTAATAAAGAAACCTTTTTTGTTTGTGATATGGTGTGAACAAAGTTACGTCTCTATGGACTAATATTAACCTTATCAGCACTTGGTGTACACTGCTGTTTACCTATCGCTGTCGTTGGCGCGTTATGTCCATTTTGAAATTACATAGTAAAGTTAGACGACAATATATCATAAATACGAATTTAAGATTACGGAACATAGTCGATCGTATTCACTACGTTCGATAGCATCAACGTATTTGTTAGCCTACATACATGTATAATCTAATGAACTAATTTATCATCATTAGTAGTTTATATATGTATGCCCTTACTTAGGGACTAATTCGATTTGGCTGATTACGGACTAAGAGTCCGTCACATTAGCTCAACTCGCGTTGGTGGTTTTCATATACAGATCTGAGTACCTACCCAGGTTACCTCACGATATTTTACTTCATGCTCCTAGATGTTATCATTATGTATGAAAATATCGATTTAATATTTGACCCGAAAATTTTGAATTTTTGTCAGGTATGGCAATATGCTACGACATGAGATTCCCAGAGTTGAGCACAACTCTCAGTATAATGGGTGCGCAAATACTCACTTATCCATCAGCGTTTACATATGCCACTGGACTGGCCCACTGGCATGTGCTATTAAGGTAAGATTCATTTCTGCACATAATATAGAACGATACATAATGTACAACAATGAACCCGATACAGCTTTGGGACAGATTTCGAACCTCCCGAAAATCAGTTATCGGATATGCTCAGCCTCCCTTCGGATTTCAGGCAGTACCACAACACTACAGCGAACCTCATTAATTCCTTTTTGCACACATGGGTTGTCAGGGCTAAGGTCATGCGACAAGTAGTCGAGCGGGGATTTATCTTGCACCAGTATTGTGCCAATGTCCGTTTCCGTCGGCACGGCCTCCGAATCTTCTACTGCTGTTTTGGATGCACTATGTTGGCCCTTAAAAGTTATTTAGAATTACAGAATGGACATAAAATGCCAAACCTAAAACGAATCGTTTTCTTTGACCAATTAAACGTGCTCTTTATTACAATAATGCTTTGAAAAAAAATTGGTTGTCTGTAGAACTCCGTCTACTGCCGATATTTGAACGTGACAACGTCTATTACATGGTATTTTTTTCTGGGTGCAATGAAATTATTTAAAATAAAGTAATGTATAACATTTATATTTCTATTACGTTGCCGTGTGGCGTCAGATCGGCCGTAACGCCGTTTCCGAGTATGCCTTCGGGCGCTCTAGGGGTGGGGGTAAAGTAGGCGTGGACTCCGTGTGGCGTCAGATTCGGCCGTTACGGTGTTTCCGAGAATGACTCCACGCCGTACCAATTTAATAGACGTCACGTCAAAATTTTATTTACGAAACATCTTCATCACACACAAATAAAGGAACACAAAGAAACGAAAAATAATATTTTCTTAAAACAAACAACCCAGTGCAGCAGAAGTGCAAAAGGGTCGTATATAGCTCAGTGATTGGAATTGCTCACAAAAGGATGTGAGCAAAGCGCTGGTATTCTGCTACATCCCAAGGGTTTTGTATTTGCCAATAATTTGCGAAGATTTTACATGAAATAAAACACAATTTATTTTTATAAATATAAATATGCATGCACGTGCATACAAATATAATATACATATAAAATCAAACACAAGCCAATTAATAAAATACAAATTGAAATCATATAAAAGTATAACAAACATAGTTGAGTGGAGAGAGACGCAAGGCATTCGGCGGGCCTCTCTCTCGTTCGGTGACTCATCGTAACGTTACCGAGCGTTACACTTTTTCATAAGTGACTCCCAGCCGCAACCTAATTTAAGACGTTGTCACGTCAAAAAGTCTGGCTGATGGAGTTGAATGCAATTTTTCACTTCTTATTCAGTGCTAATTTAATTAGATCCAATTAAACACGGCAACTGAATAAAATAGTATCAAATGTAAAACATACAAGTTTTGTGAGGTATTTTTGTCGGTGTTATGAATTAAAATACTAATGGATGTCAATTGTAATATCAACAAGATATTTGGCTATCTAAGTTATGTGATTAGAGGGGTAGTTATCAAATGACATACGATTCACACATGTGGGTAAATTCACAGTTCCGGTACAGTATGACTACTGTAATAATTATTATGAATAAAACCACCGCTGTAAGTATTTATGGCATGTCCATAACGACACACTTCCCTCAGTGACGTTCATAGACAATGATTGCATGAGGTACCGATGGGCTAGAGAGTTTATGGCGATGAGGCCTTGGTCAATGCAGATTGTCCTATACCGTATTACTCTATCTACAACTATCTTTACCGTAGGAGTGTCAGATAAATGTACATATGAAATTTAAAAGAAGGTGAATTTAATTCTCTCAAATCTCATGATTTGAAGATTAGTGTTGAAATCACTGCGCTATAGTGACACCGTGCTGATATTGTGCCCGCCCATGCATTATGTCGCCCTTCAACGCTCTTTGAGCTTGACTGTGAGAGGCCAACGCTGCCAAAGTTTAAGCGATCTTACTCTAGACCAATAACAGAGCCTGTATGACAGCGGCTTGAAGAAGAAGGCCTTTCTCCAGGAACCATCATAGCGATAAGCACGTCTACTTCAAAACTTCTTTTAGTTAATCCTTTAATTTCCAGATCGAGAGCTATAGAGAACCAATGCTACGTCATAGCGGCAGCGCAGGCTGGTCAACATAACGAAAAGAGGAAGTCTTACGGACACGCTTTATGTGTCAGTCCGTGGGGTGAGGTCTTGGCCGATTGCGGTGATGAATCGCCGTCATACAAGATCGCAGATGTATCCAGCGACGAACTGGATCGTGTCAGGCGTAACATGCCCGTGTTTCAACATAGACGGTAGATTAAAAATAGCTTACGCTCTCTCTACCGGCTTCTACCAATACTTGTATGTCACTTCACGTATATTCCATACGTAGCGAATAGGTCTTAAATGTACACGCTTATAATAAATTTAACAAAATTCTATCGGTACACTCAATACCGCTAAAATCAACTAACTTTATAATACATTTATGAATTGGTGGGAAATATTAAGAAATAATCCATTATTCTATATTCAAAGATTTATATTTATGTCGTTTCCAGGCGTGATGTTTATTCTTTATACGCTCTTAGTCTACGAAAGAACTTGTTGTATGGACACACTGAATGTCCGGAAACTTCGGAAACGGCAGTACGGATACCCGATGGACCATCCCACGTATTCGGTCATGTACGGATTCCAGATGCGTGTGTGTTTTATGAGTCCGCACTCAGTTACGCTTTCGTGAATTTGAGGTATGTCGACTAATGTTTCAGAGTTATAATATTAGACTATTGCATCAAACAGAAAGTAATATCCGCGTTTTCTTTTATATTTCTCAGTTGATAGATTCACCGGTTGATACAAAACAAATAATCGAAGAGTTTGTAATGCGTATTGCTTGTGGTACGCGTTCGCTGTGTTCGGCCAACACTGTTGACTTTTCTAGGCATTAATAGAGTCGTCACGCTATATATCTTTTAATTGACATTTCAATAGGAATTACTTTTGTAGTATAATAAATTCGATAGTTACATGCTGTCAATGTACTTTGTTATATAGCTCCAGAACTCTATTTATATATGGAGGATGGCATAGGTACGCCAAAAGGTGGAATGTTAGTGACGAATGCAACAGGTGTAATTTTAACTTCGTTTCTTTCACTTTCTACATGTATGTATGTATTGTTATTATAGTATATATTATAGTATTAACAAATATGTTTGTTATACATATTTGTTAATACTGGAATAACTCGAGTATTTTCTGTATTTTCATAAAAATTACCGAATTATTTTTAGTTTTTCTAATAGGCATTCATATACCTATCTGTCGTTCGAATTACTTTTTGAGACTTCTTGTATTTTTAACAGTATAACAATAATATTCTGTATAAACTCATTTTGTAGAAAAAAATCACCGTATAAATCTCCGAGTTTTATTTTTTAATTCTGTTTCTACGCTTTTTATTTGTCTAATATCGAATAATTGTAGGTAGGGATCAGGTGGAACTGCACCACAGCGGAACGTGACACCACGTAATTTGTTGGTAAACCGTACTTGAACTCTGTGCTTGAGGGATCTCTGAACAAGATTAAATTTATATTTTGTGTATTAAACGAGAAAACGATCGAGTAAAAACCCGCTTAAAAATAAATGAATATAGCAATAAATCAAATCAAAATCAAAATAATCTTTGTTCAACATAGACCTTTACAGGCACTTATTGACGTCAAAACAAACAAAACAAAAAAAAAAGCTTAAAAAAAACAAAAACCTTGTCCGTTACGTACGCACAATGAAAAAAAAAATTGACTCTACACCTGTTCGGAAATTGGGAAAGCCTTCTCGAGAAGAACAGGCAAGAAACTCTGAAGGTCTATTTTTTATCTCCTCTTTTCAATGTTAATAATTATAATAATATAATATAATATTAAACATAATACAAAATTAAGATACAATCATACCTAATACGATTACAGTCGTATGTATGTTTACATACACATATAAAAATAATATAATATTATAAATAATGTTGTTACCAAACATGGCTCTATGAATAGTGTCCCTATCCCCAAATAGTGTGATCATTTAGATAGTCACTTACTTTACTCCTTTACTTCACTTACTTTACCTTTACTCATGAGTGTCTTTTTGATATGGATTTTAAATTTATATAAAGGCAAATCAATGACACTTTGCGGAAGCTTGTTAAACATAGATATACATTTCCCCAAGAACGAACAGCTAGTTTTATGGAGTCTGAACGTTGGAACGGCAAGTTTATTTTTGTTTCTAGTATTCACATTATGTTGATCACTGTTTTCATTGAATTTATTATAGTTTCTATATACAAAAACTAAATTATTATACATATATATAGACTAGCTAAAGTTAAAATATTAATTTCTTTGAACAATTCTTCTAGGAATTCTCTAGCCCGTAAACAGTATAATTAATATGACATTGTTCATATAATTTTTATGTAAATAAGTTTTTGTAGTGCTTCTTGTTCCAATCAACTTGCACAGCAGCAGTTCCATTAGTTCCTTTGATGTTAAGTGCGCGTTAACGCATAACATTTTATATAATTAATATTTTGTCATGTCGTAGTTCCGCTTGGTGCGGTAAAATCAGTTACAATTTTTGTCGTTATCTTCGTTTGGGCCCGGTACTGCAACTAAGATTAAAGTTATTGTTGTATACTGTAACATGGTTGAAAAAAGCAGCTTTATGGCAAAATTTCATTATTAATTCCTTTTTTTTTTATTAGCATACATATATGTACGATCTTGCGCTTAATGAATAGTGTAACGATTATCTCATTTAACTCAGGGCTTTATTCGAGTTTGACATTAAGTGGCCTATATTCTTAAATGATTGATATATGAAGAAATTAATACCAGGTGTGTCATTCCGGGACATGTGCTAGTTGCTCCGTTACGGTTGGCTGAACGGAACAAAGATTTGTCTGACGAAGAGGCATATGATTTTTACAAGACCATTAGAACTGTACAGAAGGTATGGGTTTATTTTTGATAATTGCTATATGAAATTAATATACAAATAAAGTTAATATAAAAATAAAATTTTAGATATTCATTGATTATATATATATTAAAAATGTATTTTTTTTAATTTATTGTTAATTAATGTGTTTTTCGATTTTCGACTTTCATAATTATGTACATTTATCTAACGCTTTAACGATGAAGGGTAAAAGGAAGAAATGTATGTAGTGTGGTTGACTAAAGCCCTAATCGTCATAACATAATTAAGGTTCGTCGGCTCGTTGGCTTTTACCTTTTTTTTTTTTTTTTTTTTTGTTCCCCTGAGGAAAATGCATTAAATTGCATACCCCGGCTGTGGCGAGCCGGGGTTATGTGCGGCTCTCCTCCCCAGAAGGGGGAGGCCTACCCACTAAAAACCTCAGGGATGGCCTTCCTCAGGCATGTAGGGAGCCCCCGGGAACACAAAGGCCACTTCCAGGAACCCCCAGCCTCCGCTCCCCTCTCTAGAGGGGAGCCCTCCTCGGGGGAAGCTACCACCTCCCCCGGTCCCCTCCACCGACGACGCCCCCGGCCACGGAAGGGGCGTGGTCCATCCCGGGTCGCCGTAGCGGTCGCGACTTCCTCGCGCCCGCCGGCGACCCGCGGCGGCGCCGCAGCTGTGCTACCGAGCCCGGCGCCGCCTCCTTCGAGCGGGATCGGCCATCTCCCGACCCCGCTCGGCGGCCTCCTTCTGGAGCATTACTGCTTCACAGAAGGAGGCCACAGCCCTCCAACCTCCCTCGTCCGCCAGCATTGCCGCAATCAATGCCGGCGGAGACAGATCTCGCCCGATCTCTGCGACCAAGACTCGCGCTCGGAGGCCCACGCGGGACACTCCGCCAGCGTGTGCTGGGCCGAGTCGAGGTCGGTCGTTGGCTTTTACCTAGGAACCAAATCATTGGGCAATGCGTTACTAGGTTCCAAAAGCTTTGTTTAATCGCCTGCTGATCCTAATGGACTTGACAACTTGTCTACTTTAAGTGTGAACCGGATATTACATAATTGTTATGTCCGGTGCATACTTAGAGTGGACAAGTTGAAATACAGTTCTTATCTATTACTGTTTTGTATTGACGGCAACATTATAGCAGATATGAATGTACCATTACGAAACGGACAGGAGACTACTATCTTGCGAATATCGAAGACACATCGTTGCGGAGTATGCCACATACAATTGTGGGTAGCTTAGTGTATGTGATATGTCACGGCTATTTGTTTTCTAAACTTGTAAGGTACTGACTAAGCGGCTTCGATATGCTTATCGTAATGGGAGAATGAGTTTACTGTGTATCGTAGATCTGTTATTAGCTTATCTTTCTTTCCTCTAATAAAATATTTGTACTATTTGATTTTACTTTATTTTAGTTGATGGAGAAAGTTCACAGCACAGATTCGTGTACAGTGACAATACAAGACGGGCCCGACGCTGGTCAGACTGTTAAGGTAAATGTCAATATAAGTATGTGTGTTGCTATATATTATATTGGTAGTGAAACAAATTTATATTTTTGACTTGAGCTTTTAGTTTTTAGTTGGCTCAGTAGTTAATTCTCAGTAACGAAATAAGATGTATAAAGAAAGGATAGATATCCAACTCCTTGTATGAACTTCTGGTATCTTTCATTATATTTTATAACTGGATATAAAATAATATTTGTCAGAAATTTATGAAAACTGTATTCTATTATTTATTATTTTTGATAAAGGTTATATTTTACATTAAATTGAGATAATTTTCTATAGTAGCTTTTTTTTCTACATTTGCCTTTCGTAAACATAGAAAATTATGTAGTTAAGTCAGCAGGTGATAGATAATGGTTCATTATTTGCGAGTAGGGGAGATATGTTTATCATTGCATTTATTATATTAAAGAACTCTACTGGTGGCAGTATATCATGCTAATTTTTAAAGTACATTTGTTAATATAGTAACATCATCTAGATATAATAGACCAACTATGAGGTACAAGTGACATTAATGGAGTTAGCAATTTATTTACTATAATTTATCAAAAGTAACGGTTAAGTGGTCATTGCTTTTTAATTTTGCCTTTTATTTATATAATATTTTTCTTCTCAGAAATTATCCACATAAAGCAGCAGCGTTCAAGAAAGTCATATGGGTTAAACTATTTTATAAGCAAATTTTTAACCTATAGTTCGTTATACAAATTCTATATTGATATATATTTACTAGTCCAGTCCGATATATAGTTTAACATGTACACACATATTTACCTCTTCACATGTATTTCATTTTAGAAACCTAACTTTCATTCTTCTATAAATTATCCTTCTTTGTTGCTTTAAAAAAAGAAGACATGGTAACAACTCAAATTACAATAATGAATTAGAAGATCGATTATATTCCTGCATACATTGCAGCATCTTCATTGTCATATAATGCCGAGGAAGAAGGGGGATTTCATTGAAAACGACCTCATATATCTGGAGCTAGCTAAACATGATCAGTAAGTTGCTATTGCATTTTACTCTTTTTATTGCAACATATGTTGAAATAGTAAAAACACAAAGATTTGTTAATGTAACTATTTTCCATTTATTATAAAACCAATTCCGAACACATTATTTACTTTCAAGAAACGTTCAATGTACGGTTAGCAAAAGTCTAGCTTTTTATTTCAAGTAATTAAACTGTCATTATAATGAACGCCAGATGTGTCATGGACAACATGTTATTGTATAATTCATTGTAGTTGAGTAATGAAGTTGCAATATGTACAAGTAAATGGATAAGTATAAAAGTTATTGAATTTTGTCGGCATTATAATAATGTTGCCTTCAGCTTAATTAATGTTCTCTTTAGCTTGTTGTCAGATCTTCTTTGCTTTTTCATATAGTACTTATTTTTCTCATTTCAGTATCATATACAAAAGATCCGTTACGGAGAGTCGTGCGGTTCAGTGTAACTCTTTAGATTCCTTTCTTAGATTAAAGACTACGGACGAATTCCGGTTGTCTACGGTCGTAGCTCCATACTCTATCTGTAAATCAGTAGACGCTATTGTAGAGAGCTGTAGCGTCTACGTTACGTAGCAACTAGGAATGTAGCTTGAATTGAAAGTAAAATTGAACATTTCTGAAAACGTATACTATTAGCTTGCTTTGTTTATAATATTATAAAATTGTTGAAAATATTGTACTGACAGTTGTGAGTTAGACTATATATGGTGATCTTGATATCGTTTATTTGCTCCGTAATAGATACTGTTTGTGATTCTTGGGTCAAATGTTATTTAGTGAATTTAGTTGCCCTTTTTAAGTGATTCGCATGCAAGTACCTATGTAATTAATGATAGTAAGCAAACTAATATAGACGAAGTATGCAATTATGGAACTACGTTAATGGGATATTGGATAACTTCTGTGTATCTGGGTGTTCTTACTTCACTATCATGTGGAATTTCAGTTATTATGATTCTTTTCAGATTCAAATCTGGCCATCCAGGGAAGCCTCCGAGAACGTTGGAAGAAATGGAAACAGAGGCGAAGTTTTTGAGGGCGGAGCTATTAAAGATGGTAGAAGATTCATAGAAAAATATATTTATGAATTTACTATTACTACGTAAATTAAAAAAAAAGATATGTAATTCTAATGTATATAGTAAGTAAATAAGTGCAAATATACAAATTTAAATATCATTTGTTTAGTCATTATTAAAACCCAATATTTTAACATTCTCATTACAACAATGTAAGTTATCAATCATGAACTAGTAGCTGTAGATTTCCGAGATCCGTAAAAGCTGTAGATCCAATTTGGCAAGGCTGTTTTCGGGAAATTACGCGGCATATTCTCGGTCCATCTACCGCAGTGCCTCCAGACTAAAGTTTGTGATTCGTGCGTGTGATATATGGAACCGAAACCTGGCCATTTATGGTTACTTTATACGGAGACTCAAAGTCACCCAAAGGGCATTAGGGTTGGGTTGTGTGAGTTTTTCTGACTTTCTTGAGTCAGAAATGTTGAATGCCACCGAAGAACCACTGTCACCAACTTAGGTCAAAGAATTGCGAAGCTTTGATGGCTGTGGGCAGTACTCAGGATTGAGGAGGAAAGGCACGGGGCAAGCATATGCTTCCCACAAGATGGTTGACGTTTTGGTTCATTCGTGGGACAGGCTTGTGTTCAGCAGTAGATGTCTATTGGCTGATATGATGATGATGAATATGATAGTTCAGTATAAAGCATAGTTCTTCTCAAAACATATGAGGGTGTTCTTTTATCTCTATACTCCTCAAGTTTCTTCGTGCCATGTAGCGATGCTTAAAAAGGAAGTTGAACGAATATTTTCGCCTCATTTTGTTTGTTTCATTCAGTTCTATTACCGATTCATGACACATTTTTTCTCTTGTGCGCATATGACAAATAGTTTATTAGTATATAGCGTTACTTTGGTAAAATGTTAAAGAAAATCCGAATATTATCTAATATTAGTATTTCAGGTATAAAGGTACATAATTTGTATTTCATTATTAATTACGTTTGTTAATTTTACGTACTTCTCTATTCAAAATACGTACATAAATAACAAATACAATTAGAGAAAATTAAGTTAACTACATCAGATGAAGATTAGAACTGCCACACAGTGAGAAAATATACCGGAGTACCTAATCCTGATTGGAGGTCGGACGAGAACTTGGTAAGTGTGCATGTTCCAACCTTTTATAGTCAGCTGTTTGTGTGTAGTTTTTCTTTATTCCTAATTACCTAAAACAGCTGAAATCCGGCTTCTAGTTGTCACAAGTGCCTTTTTATAATTATTTCATAAATCAACAGCTAAATTCATTGCAGTTAAATTTAATACATAAAGATACAATCCATTATATTTGTTACTATAAAATAGAATATAATTATATACATTTAAATTTAGTACTTTAAAACGCAACAGTTTGTACGTGTTTCAAAATAAGTAAATAAAAATATATACGTTGAAGAAATTCTTTATTTCTGATATTGTTGCGATGGTTGTCTATGGTTTCGAACGGATGCTACTAATTTTAGAGTAGAGAGAGTTATATATAATTGAAGCGTGAAGGCAAAACTTTAATGTCTTTGTCATGTAAGTCGACATTTTATAACATTATACGTACATGCCGTGTCAGGAATCCATTTTATTTGTAGAATAAATTTACTTACGTAAAACCGATTCGCCTTATAACCGATGTATTAATTCGTAAAAATATATTCATATTGCGTAACTACTATTTAAGAATTTTCAAAATACATTAGACGTTTGATAACTTTATTATTAGGCAATTTTACACGCAATTATCATCTAATCATGGAGTTGAAAAACTATCCTTGTATAAGAAAGGTGAAATTTTGAAATCAAGCAATGTTCGAATAATCTGTTAATTTTAAAATCGAGTATTTATGCGGGCGTAGCTACGTGACCTAGTGGCTGCTACACCTAGCCGGCTAGCCAACTTTACCCCACTAACTTTCGTAATTGATTCGGACTGTCATTTTTAAAGACGTTTTCATGGAACTGCTCACTAAATTACTAACATTATAATAACTAGTATGTATATAAAATGACACAATTTTGAAATGACAGAACTACTTTGGTAGCCTGAGTATCTGATAACTGTTGTAACTAAATTTGGTTGCTGACACCGAGCTGTCATTTTGAAATAAAGTTTATTATCCATTGCTGCTATAATAATAACACGGACACAAAATTCCATACAAAGTAGTAATGAAATTATTGTATTTCAAATTGTCAGCTTGAAGTTTGCAATTCGACAACAAAGTACTAAAGTTCGATTTTTAATTCGAGTCAGTAAAGTGACATTTCCAGTGTCATGTGTCACAAATCATATTATTTAATATGGCATGTATTACATATTTACAATAAAAAAATGCTTTGATACCTAATAAAATAAAGAATGACTAAATGTCTAAATCTATTGATTGCCGAACATCACTATTGTAGTGGGTTGTAGTGGGTCACCCTTTTTTGTATCAGTGACAGCTGCACTTGTCGTTTTACTGACTCTAATTAAAAATCGTAGTTTAATACCAAAATGAATTAATGTTTTTTAAAGAAGTTACTTATATATGTTATTGAATATTTCAATATTCAATCGAATTTTCATTATGAGATATAATATAACGCGATGTTATTCGAGGCTTATTATCACGTATAAATAAGCCATTAAAATTCCATTCATTTCGTAGCTATTAGTGTACCTAAAAAGTGTTGAGTATTATTTCGTATCACTTTTGTCTTTTATTTGAATTGCAATACCTTTCTACGAACTCAAATTTGATAAATATTAATGTTATTACCTACGCGTAATAAAGTGTGTTAGCATTTATTTGTACATCGTCACACCAAGCCTATTATTATATCTATAGATTACATATTATATATCTACAATGCCTTATAATAACGTATTAAGTATTGTTAAGCATTATTGTAATAATGTAGGTAGTTGAATAATAAATTGCGGCATGTGGCTATAAAAGGCGCACCCGGCCAAGCGGGTGAGCAGTTCGTGTCGGCTACTCGTACGAGTCACATCGGAGCTAATTTTGTGAGTGTTCAAATAAGAGTGAGTTTAACTTTGTATTATAATAATTACATACAGTAAAGTAAGTGATCAAGTAAACTGTGTTCTTATTTTCCTGACCTTTCTCATAGGTCAGAAGTGGGATAACACCGGAACGTGTGTTAGTTTTGGTGAAACCTATACGTCCATATTTTTTTTTCTTCCTTTTGTGTTACCTCGTAAAATGCCGAAGCATTCGTCGCGAAAGCGTAAAAGAGCATCAAGAAATTCTAGCAGTGAACCAGAATCGTCTCCAGAATATCGGCGGACTCGTAAATCACGACGTAAGCATTCACGGCAACACAGGCGCTCAAAACATGTTGACAAAAGTATGCGACAACGACTAGAGACCCCTGTTCTACGAGAATCCGTATCTATCCCCAGGGATTGTCCCGGAAGTAGTGACCGGAACTGTGCAGCTGAACCTGGTACATTTAAACGTACCGACCAGATGGAATCAACATTGGCAAGTACTTCCGCTTCCGTTACAGACTCTAATAATATAGTCAACGTTTTTAAAGAACTTTTAAAAAACATGCATGTAGAAAGTAGTTCGGAACGATTCCCATCATTAAACGTACTGCCGGAGTTTGACCCGGCTAAGCGAAATCAAAGTGTTGATATTTGGTTAAGCAAAGTCAATGAATGTGCAAAAATATACAATTGGTCAGAACGCCAAATTGTACATTATGCGCTTCCTAAACTAGTGGGACTAGCCCAGAAGTGGTACCAAGGTCTACCTAGCTTGTTATTCACATGGAACGAATGGCAAGAAAAATTGCGTTTAGCTTTTCCTAGTGATGATAATTATGGTCGTTTACTGACAGAGATGCTTGGTTGTAGAGCGCGATTTGGTGATAATTTAGAAGAATATTATTACGAGAAGATGGTTCTACTGAACCGTTGTAATATTTCGGGTAAAAATGCAATTGACTGCATATTGTTTGGGATTGAAGATAGATCAATTAGAACGAGTGCAGAGGCCGTTCAGTTTAGTGAACCAAATAAATTGTTAGTCTACCTCCGTAACGTCAAAATTGCAAAAAGAATCGAAAAACCAAATGTAACATTGCAATCGAGCGTATCTGATGGTAAACGAATAAAGTTTAATAGAGATAATACGGACATCAAAGTTTCAAAATGTTACAATTGTAGAGAAGAGGGTCATCCTTATTATAGATGTAAGCACCCCATTAAACGATGCGATCATTGTCACAAAATAGGACATTTGATTAATGACTGTCCTAATAAGAATCAGCCCGAGAACAATAAAACAGTCTTGAATATTTCGAAAGTCCAAGACAATGATACAAAATATTTTAAAATTGCTACTGTTAATGGACAAGCTATGAACTGTTTTATTGACTTTGGTAGCCAAATAACTATGCTTAGAAACTCGGATGCTCATTTTTTAACATCAATTAGTCGTGAAGATTTGCCAATACTAAGGGGCTTTGGTAATTCTGTAGTACATTGCTTAGGTAAGTGTGATATAGACATTGAGATTGATTCAGTAAAAGCTCGCGTAGAAGCCTTAATAGTCCCTGATCATCTCTTGAAAGTGTCATTGCTAGTAGGTCAAACGTTTACCGAACAAAACCACGTGGTTATTTATAAAACAAAAGACAGATTAATCATAAATTCGAACTGTAATGACGTTAAACAAATTAAACTTTATCTCAGCGATAATGTTACTATAACTGGTCGCACTGAGGTTATAATATATTCAATTCCACATTATGACGGTGAGGTAATGGTAGAACCAAGTCTCTGCTCACAACCTCATAAGAAATATGATATAATGCCATGTATCTTGAGACTTGTTGATGGTAAGGCCAGATTTTACTTAAACGGCTTAGTGGACAATGGGTTTACTTTATTTAAAGATACCTTGTTGTCTCGCGCTTTCCCTCTAACGCAACTTAAATGTTATAGCGTAAATAGAATTGAAAGTTATAGTGATATTTCTAACACAGCCGTTATTGACACAAAATCCGTATCGGTTAACCAACAACTCGGTCAAGACTATATTCTTCGTTTAGTTAAGCTATTAAATCAGTATCGTGATTGCTTTGCTTTTTACATAAAAGAACTAGGCTGCATAGCGAATACCGAAATGAATATTAATTTGAATGATACCACTCCGGTCGCATACAGGCCATATCGAATGCCGTTAGTAGAACGGCAAACTGTTCGTACAATAGTACAGGAGCTTGAAGAATCTGGAATAGTCAGACCGTCAACATCGAGCTATGCATCTCCAGTATTACTCGTCAAGAAAAAATCTGGAGAGCATAGATTATGTATAGATTATAGGGCATTGAATAAAAAAACAGTTAAAGAACACTACCCTCTCCCAAGAATTGATGACCAATTAGATAATTTAGCTGGCTTTAAATACTATACTTCGCTGGATCTTATGTCAGGTTATTACCAACTGAGTGTTTCTGAAACCTCAAAACACCTCACGGCCTTTATTACACCCGACGGGCATTACGAGTTTAACAGGATGCCGTTTGGTCTTGTTAATGCACCAGCTAACTTCCAAAGGGCAATCAACAACATATTGGGTAATGCAAGGTTCAAGGATGCTTTTGCCTATATGGACGACGTCATCATACCATCCAAAACCATCGAGGAAGGTTTTGATAAACTGCAATCCACATTGGAATTATTTCGTGAGGCTGGCTTAACACTAAAATTATCAAAATGTAACTTTCTAATGGAGTCAATTGACTATCTTGGTTTCGAAGTGAGTGCTGCAGGTATAAGGCCAGGCAGGGCCAAGATAAGTGCTGTTGAATTATTTCCTCGTCCTACAGACCAACATAAAGTTAGACAGTTTTTAGGTCTTTGCAGCTTCTTTCGTAGATTTATAAGAGGGTTTTCCTCAATAGCTCGACCACTCACACAGCTCTTGAAAAAGGACTCTAAATGGCAGTGGTTGACTCATGAGGAGAACGCTTTTAAAACTTTAAAACAGGAACTAGTTAAGCGACCTATTTTAGCTTTTTATGACCCTGCGTTCGAGACTCAGCTTCACACTGACGCTTCGAAGCTAGGTATTGCTGGTATTCTCCTTCAGAGAACTAGTAAAGATGCACCTTTTAATGCTATTGCCTATTATAGTAGACAAACCTCACCAGAAGAATCTAGGTTCACCTCTTACGACTTAGAGACGTTGGCAGTCTCAAGTTCATTGCAACGGTTTCGATCATATTTGATAGGCATACAGTTTACTATAGTTACAGACTGTAATTCGTTAAGAGCTACGTTCGAGAAAAGAGACGTATTACCTAGGGTGGCTAGATGGTGGAACATTATGCAAGAATATGACTTTAACATTATATATAAATCAGGCTCCACCATGTCCCATGTAGATGCACTCAGTAGGAACCCGTCTATACCAACCTCCCACGAAGTAAGGATCATTGAAACAAATTGGATAACTACGGTACAACAAAATGATTCTGAACTCCAACGCATTGCTTCAATTCTAAAAGATGAAAATACAGATAATATATTAGAAATTAAAAATAACTTTTTAATCAAGAGGGGGCTTTTATACAGAAAAACAGAAACCGGAGATCGGTGGGTGGTACCGAAGGGAGTTAGGTGGCAAATATTAAAAGCTAGTCATGACGATATAGGCCACTTTGGGTTTGAAAAAACATTAGAAAAGGTTAAAAGTAGTTTCTGGTTCCCTAAAATGAGGAGGTTCATAAAAAAATATGTTGAATCTTGTCTAGAGTGTGCTCACACAAAGGTCCCATCGGGTAAAAGAGCAGGTGAGCTTCACCCAATACCTAAGGTTGACCGTCCCTTCCATACCTTGCATATCGACCATTTGGGTCCATTTGTAAAAAGCAAGAAAAAAAATGTATACTTACTTTTAATTATTGATGCATTCACAAAGTTTATTATATTGGTTCCTGTTAAAAATACTAAATCTCATATTTCTATCTCAACATTACGAAATTATTTTCACACTTTCAGTGTGCCTACTAGAGTCATTTCTGATAGGGGAACTTCGTTCACTTCCAAAAGCTTTCGTGAATTTTTAACCTCATTAGGAGTTAAACATATTATGAATGCTGTGGCGACACCTCGTGCAAATGGACAGGTGGAACGCTATAATCGCACGGTTTTATCGGCGTTAGCTGCAACAAACTTTAATAAATCGGAACGATTATGGGATGAATCCGTATCCGAAATCCAATGGGGTTTAAATAATACCCTTAACAAGGGAATCGGCAAGACACCAGCTCAGGCATTATTTGGTGTCGATTTAGTAGGCACTCCTAATTCATTGCTAAACCTTAGCATCATTGACGATTCCGATAAAGTAGAAAATAATCTACAAAGTATTAGAAATGAAATATCAGAGCATATAAAGAAATGCCAGAGCAATCAAAAGATAAGATTTGATAAAAGTAGAAAAAAGGTTACTTTCAAGGTAGGTGAGCTAGTTAGAGTCGAAAGAGAAATTCCTTCTACAGGAAGCAGTCGAAAGTTATTGCCAAAGCTTCGTGGACCTTACCGTGTGGTGGAGGTTCTTGACCAAGACAGATATAAGGTAGAGGACACTCCGCTATCGCGCAAAGCGAATAGAAATTTCACAGGAATATTTTCTATAGATAAAATTCATCCATGGCTAGTCTTTAACCGTGATCGTTATAGTAGTGATTCGCAGGATGAGAATGATATAGTACATAAATGATTTAATCATTTAATGGGTGTTTGATATCTGTAATCGATTACAATTATAATCGTATGTAATTATACAGGTTAAATTATGTATGATTGTTATATTGTTTATCATACATTTTAATGAATTTATTACAATACCGTAATCTTATTACTCATTATTATATTTCAATAGTTTCAATATTAAAAAAAAAATGTACTAGTATCAATTAATATATTATAAAGAAATGTATAAAATCAATTCACTTTATAGTTTTAAGTCTGATTGTAATTTCATCATTACATGTTTTTTGTTGTGTATTTTCTATATGATATAAGAATTCTAGACCATTACAAATTACATTCTTACTAGAATTTCAGTAAATCTTAATGCTGTTTCCATACTGCTACACAGTATGTTATAGACATGTAGGGGCTAAAACCTGCAAGAGTCACTGTAGATATGTAGAGGCTGCAGTGATTTCTTGTTCGCGTGATATTACTGATCATGTTGTGGACATGAAGGGGCCACAGCATTTATACGAACTATTCTGGATATGTAGAGGCCACAATAGTTCGTGAAATACCCTGATAAAGTACGAATTATTCTGGATATGTAGAGGCCACAATAGTTCGTGAAATACCCTGATAAAGTAAGAACTATTCTGGATATGTAGAGGCCACAATAGTTCATGCAATACCTCGATAAAGAGATGTGATGACCATACCACTTCAAGTCAGAAACTAGCATTTGATCCTGAAGGCGCATATTATCTACAAGTACGCCGGTGCCGGAGAAGTTATTCTGCGAATTTGTTACTCCTCCCAACTGTGTATCAGTCTTACCCAACCAATCGTGTACAACCTAATTAGTACATAACGCAAAATAATTCACGAGACGTGAACATGTCAGGAAAGGCCGACTGTTAGCATTTATTTGTACATCGTCACACCAAGCCTATTATTATATCTATAGATTACATATTATATATCTACAATGCCTTATAATAACGTATTAAGTATTGTTAAGCATTATTGTAATAATGTAGGCAGGGCTGGGCAAAATACGTACCTTATAGTAGTTGAAATACTAAATACAAAATACTTTACAATGACGTATTTGAAATATAGAAATATAAATACATTTGTTGCATGTATTGAAAATAAAAATACAAAATACTGTATTTTGAGGGTTTTTATTTAAAATTACAAAATACAAAAATACAAAATACTTGTTTCATTTTTCATTGTTATTAATTATAAGCTGGAAAATACTAGTTGTCCTACTGAAATTCTGAATTTCCTTTTAGAAAAAACTAGAGTTCGAATGTGTTGTCAGATAAACATCCTCTAGTTGGAGAGTGTATAAACCTGCGTGAGAAAATAACCTCTCCACTGGGCCAGAAGAGCATAGGCTAGTGTTAAATTTGATAAAAAGCTGCCGAATATTAGGGTAACTATCCAAAATACGAATGTCCTTGCTAGAGTCATTTAAAAATCTCACAAATTCTAATTCCGCTTTTGATGTTTCAGGCTGATTGTTGCTTGTGGCCTTTAAACTGCCTTTGATTATTGCTTTACATTTTACACATGTTGCTTGAATTGTTTCATTATTTTTGTTAGTGCATTGATAAGGCATTGTTGTGTTATAAAATTTCCCAGTTAAAATAAGTGGATATATCACAGGTACAGCATTATCGCTACCAGCACTAGCACTAAATGAAGAAGAAGTAGACGCTACTGGATTCGGATCCATGATTATAAGATATGCAGTTCACAATAATGTGAAAAATATCAAAAATAAATCCAATATACAGCGTCCACAAGACGAAGTTATAAGAATCTCGAAAAATAAAACAGAATCGTTGAATATTTTGAAAATTGCAAGCAAAGAGAAGCAGAGCGGCAAGCAGCACACACAGTGTAGTTTCAGCAGAGCAGAGGGAGGGGACAATGCATACATTAAAATTTTAAGGCGTACCTATACTGCCATCTACAGGGTGAAATGGAAATCAATCGACAAAATTATCTAGGACATTTTGACCGTTGTAATGAAGGTTTTAATAATAATTAGAATCGTTATGAAACATTATGTAAGAAAATACAATAACGGCAATTATTACTAGCAACCTTATCATTTTGCGCGCGATGGTACCTACAGCTTTGCTATTGGTCGACCGGACAGGATGCGCGCGGGGAATACCGGCTGTTCGAATGGTCGGTCTCGTAGCGCGTAAGAACTTTATTACTTTGGTTTTTAAGTTGATGTTTCTTTGTTTCGTTTCGAAGCGGTCTCTTCACAAGCGTCTTTGTGGGGTTGCGCTGACGCCGCTCCGTACGCGCAAACTACCTAAATGCCTAGTGCTGACTTATGAATGAAACACCTGTACGTTTGTAAACAAAAGTGTCTATCGAATATTAATGTAATATTTTTCTTATATACGTTTTACATGTAATTTTTATTGTTTACGTTTTCTTATGTATACTTTACCCGTTTCGAGTAGTAGTATCTAAAAATCGTGGTTTATTTTTGACAACTTAGATTGGTTTTTTGCCCTCACAAATATGATGTCTATTAGCACTAGAACCCCCCCTTAAAGTTTGTCGATTAATTTCAATTTCACCCTGTAGAGTCGGTCGGCACAAGCATTTTTTAGATTAAATTTAGCTCTATGAACGAACTAGATGGCGCTGTTTTAAATTGTTCATTTTGATTTTTCATGTATATAAAAAGGTGGTGATTAAAATAAAATAAAACGGCGCCATCTAGTTCATTCATAGAGCTACATTAGAAACATATCGTACCGTGATTTCGCGTTCCGATGCACTTTCTTTCGTCCATATAGTCAACTGTTCAATAGAGCAGTATGAAGCGAAGGAAGTATTTTGATGAAAATGTATTTTCGAACACAAAATATTTGAAATACTAATTACAAAATACCTCACCATCAAGTATTTGAAATACCAATTACAAAATACATTGTTTGTATGTAATTGAAATACAAATACTAAATACGTATTTGTATTTTAAATACGTATTTCAAATACAAGTAATTCAAATACTGCCCAGCCCTGAATGTAGGTAGTTGAATAATAAATTGCGGCATGTGGCTATAAAAGGCGCACCCGGCCAAGCGGGTGAGCAGTTCGTGTCGGCTACTCGTACGAGTCACATCGGAGCTAATTTTGTGAGTGTTCAAATAAGAGTGAGTTTAACTTTGTATTATAATAATTACATACAGTAAAGTAAGTGATCAAGTAAACTGTGTTCTTATTTTCCTGACCTTTCTCATAAGTGGAAGGTATGGAATATTTCTTGTCTTCCAACGATAAATGTCAAATGTTTCAACTCTCAGCTGAATCAATAATATCATATAGGCTTCTGATCCTGTTTAAAATATATTATCAATATTTAATTTTCATATAAATAGGTGGTATTCAATAGAGTGGATTCAATATATAGGTTCAGATTGTGATACTCAACAGTATGAAGAAGAGGGGTTGAGGTGACGGTACCAAGCAGTGATGTATATGAGTTGAGGTTGTGGTACTGGTAGTTTGAAGTAATTGGGTTGAAGCTGATGGTCTCCAACAGAGGGCAGTAATTGGGTTGATGCGGTGGTTACCAGCCCTGGTTAATGTTGCGTCGTAGGTTCTTGGTGGTATTTTTTTGGGTTGTAGTTGTGGTGCCAAGCAATAGAGTGTCCAGGGATAGAGGTCGTGGTGCACAGCAGTGGCAAGGATATGATATTAAGTGATCATGTTGAGCAATGGGAACCTAGGTATATGATTTGTTATGATAGATAGTTGGATTCATTTTATGTTTAGAATACACAGAACTGCCATATTTTATTGCTCCCTATTTTAAAATTTGTATATGACCGTTATACTTAATTGTGTGTCCCACTAAGGAATGGTTGAATACTGTCACTGACTCTGTTAAATCACTTGTGATTTTATAATTGTGTAGTTTAAGTGATTGAAGACTTGTTAAAAAGGTTTTATATAATACATAACTTAGTCACGCTGGCAATTAATTATTTCACTATTGGCGCTCGTATGGAAACAATATTAGGTGTAACTTAGCAAATGTGTCGCATATGAAGTAAATAATAATGCTTACTTCAAATGCGACTCATTTGTTACGAAAAAATAAATGTTATTGCATTAAAAGTGACCTAATAAGCGGGAATTTGAGCAGTGTTCATGACAGCGTAATTAAAATGGTGGTCGGAGTTTATTAAAAAATGTTGCTGTTCCATTATCGTTTCAAATGAGCGCTTTGTGATCGTAAAAGTAACTTGCCATTCAATAATGGATTGTATTGTTCGAAATCGTTTAGTCAGCAGATCGATAGAGTTACGCCATTTTTGTTGTTAATTTAATGGGACGAAGCTATTTCATTAATAAGTTTTTTAATACTACAAAGTTTTATCCGATTTTAACGTATATACATAGACAAGAGTATGATAGTTCTTAGAAACGAGGATAACATTATAATACTTACTAGGTTACTATAGTTTGTTCGTGGTAAGAAAATTCCTGTGATACATCGAAGTTTTTTATTTTTAGCATATTTTATTAGTTATAATTATCACAAATGCAATAAATAATTCTACATCAAAAGGGGATGAACAGAGCCAATATCACCCTGAGATAGTATGACCGATTATCTTTTAGTCTCTGAGGTTAGCATTATTCCATCATTTCGAGAACGAGAGTAATAGTTTATCAAGTGATAAAAATATATATTCATTATGATATTATTGAATTAATCATTTTTTTTAACTATACTCTATTTTAACAACGCAGTAATTTTCAGGTATTTATACGGCGTTCAGTAAATTGGCAAATCACAAAAACAGTGACGATATTATTATTAAATCTATGATGATTGATAATATTTATAATTTAATGATGATGAGTCAAGATTTAGCTATAAACTTTCAGCATTTCTGCTACATAGCATTTAGTATTTATTCTATTACGAACTATCCGAAACACAATAATACGCTGTATTATTAATGTGTACGATATTTTGTCTGTACGGTGTTGGATTAAATATACACGTGTCACAGCCTAGGCAGTGGCAATAGACTCGATGCCGAATAAACGACAAACAAGCTTGTCGATTAATGACGTAGTGTGGCAGTGTATTACACTTATGGCTAAGCTTTCGACAGCCGTGAAAATGTATTTTTGATTATTAGACTAATCCTCCACGCTTCTACTTGAATCAGTTAAGGACATTTTAGGAATGTCCTGAATTTAATTTAATTGATTGCAATTCGAGTTATCTCTATAAATAAAATAAATAAATAAATAAATAAATATTTGTTACACTTACACCAATTAGCCTAGCCCAAACTAAGCTCTATAAGGCTTGTGCAATGGGATCTAGGGTAACGGATAGACATACATATATTATACATATATAAATAATTTTTATTGAAATATATATCAACAACCATGACTAAGGTACAAATGCTCGCATTCATCACACAAACATCTGCCCCCACCGGGATTCGAACCCGGGACCTCAGAGATGGCGACACCTTGAAACCGGTGTCGAGATAAAACGTTACAGTCAGATAAAAAGACAGCAATATTATATTTTTTTATGTTGTTATTTCATTAAATCGATATGTAATATACGAGTTTGTTGTATGCATTATCGTAAAAAATCACACTAGATTTAATTTTTCTGTATAGCACTGAATATTATTACTCTGTCTGTATGTAATGGCGGACTTTCCGACAAAGTAGGAAGTAGGTCGTGAAACCTTGAGTTTGAAATTGGCATCTTAACCTCAAGTGAACTACTATGAATACTGATCGAGACGAATGATTCGAGTGAATGAAGTTTCGAGGAAACGTTTTAGAATATGGATGTAAGTCCCTGGTGACGCGCTATGCCCATGTTTTATTTTATTTTAAAACGTCTTTGTTTATAGTAAATTTATGTTAATAAATATTTATATATTACTGTATATGATTCGTGTGCAAATGAATTCGAATGTTAAATAAGAATATTTGTGTTTATTCAGCGTCTCTCTGATAGCGTCAGAGATGGCGCTGTTGGCTATGAAATAATTAGTTGTAAATTTGTGTTCTTTTGCTGGACGTTTAATAAAATTTGGAGAGGTGTTACATCTCCTATATTTTTCATAGATTAACATTATAAAAAAGTATTGCTGGTGTAATAATATATTGATATATATTACTTTGCTATTTTAAAAGAGCTTTTTATAAGGATTTCTAATATTTGCCTACCTCGATTTGTGCGGGAAGGTCAAAATTGTCTAACAAATTATATCAAAACGATATTATACTTGTTTCAGTAAAAAAATCTGTGTCGATTATATTTATAGTTGCAACTTCTATATCAATTGAAGCACATCATCCTCTTGCCCATTTCCCATTATCTGGGGTCGGCGCAGTAGATCTTTTCCTTCCATTCCTCTCTATCAGCCGTCATTTCCATGCTTACTCCTTTCATTCTTATATCATTCTTCACACAATCGATCCATCTTTTATTCGGCCTTCCTCTGCCCGTGTATCCCTCCACTTTCATATTCAACATTCGCTTTGTGACATGACTTTCATCCCTCCGCATCACATGTCCAAACCATGCTAATCTACTTCCTCTCACTTTTTCTACCACTGGCGCTACTTTCAGGCTTCCTCTTATGTACTCATTCCTTATCTTATCCATCCTTGTCACACCACACATCCATCGTAACATTCTCATTTCATTTGTATGCAATCTATTTTCATCCTTCTTCTTGACGGCCCAGCATTCACTTCCATACATGACGACAGGTCGGATGATCGATTTGTAAATTTTCCCCTTCAGCCTTATTGGCATTCGGGATCGCACGTTGTAGCTGTGACCTGTCGCCATTTCATCCACCCTGCGTTAATCCTATGCTGCACAGCTCTGTCTATTTCGCCGTCGTTCTGAATGAGGGAACCGAGGTACTTAAAATCTGAGCAGGTAGGAAGTATAGCGCCATCTAAAGACATGGGTACAGGACTGGAAAGACCGCCGAAATCACAGAACAGATATTCAGTTTTGGATCTGCTGATCTTCAGGCCAACACTCTCCAGCCTCTGTTGCCACCCCGTCAGTCTGCTTTGTACCTCGATGCCCTCTTCCCCGACAAGCACGATGTCGTCGGCAAAGAGCATGCACCAGGGTGCCTCCTCCTGCAGGTCCGACGTCAGAGCGTCCATGATCAGAAGGAAGAGGTAGGGACTCAATGCCGACCCCTGGTGCAGCCCTACAGCCACACCGATACAGTCCGTCGTTCCCGCGGCAGATCGTACACATGTACAAGATGCTCTGTACATAGCATGGACCAGCCTCACATACTTCCCAGGCACACCTTTCATCTTTAACGCCCACCACAAAACCTCACGGGGAACCCGATCGTACGCCTTTTCGAGGTCAACAAAAACCATATGCAGATTTTTGTGCACGCGCCTGTACTTTTCGCACAATTGGCGTAAAGCGAAAATGGCATCTGTCGTACCTCGACCGGGCATGAATCCGAACTGGTTTTGTGTTATCTCACACTCTTCTCTCATTCTTCTCTCTATTATTCTTTCCCAGACTTTCATAGTATGTGACATGAGTTTTATTCCCCGGTAACTGCTGCAGTTTTGAACGTCTCCTTTGTTTTTGAAAATGGGGACCAGTACACTACTGCACCATTCCTCGGGTATTTGTTCTTCGTGCAACAATTTACCGAAAAATAAACTCAGCCACTTCCATCCATCCGCACTAAGCAACTTCCACACTTCTACTGGTAGTCCATCTGGGCCGACCAATATATATCAATTGAAGCACATTTAAATTAAATATGATATACATAATACCTACTTATATTGTGAAAGCTTTATTATGCCTATAAAACGTGTAGGATAAGCATACGGCACAAACTGCGTAGGTAGCTTCACAAGACATTGATTTAAGACTATTATAAATTCACCCGCCTTGAATGGTTAATGGCGTAATTCGTTTACAGAGTGCCACGGGTGAGCATAAAGGCATGTTTTTGTTTAATTTTTCCTTTAAAAGCTTTCCGTCGAAAAATAACCTTTTACAAATAGCGCCTACTATTCTTCCCCGAGCAACTGTTTACTTACGTTGCTTTCTAACAGAATTTTTAAGGCGTTTCCATTCAATGCTGCTTACTCATCATTACAGAATTTGTAACAATGTTTGATGTACTGTGTTCATTTAATTATCTGCCCAGTAATTGAGAGACATGATTTTACTTATCGTAATTTATATATATTACTTATATATACACTCATATTACTTATCGTTAATTCTATATTATTGTCAAACATTTATAAAACTAGGTATTGACACGTAATTGCTTCTAGCCACATTCGTGCCAACTTGCGGTATTCCTAAATATTTACCTGTCCTGTGTAAAATTAATACTTTACACAGAGCACAATAAATTCTGCAGTTAATACTGCAAGACAATTGTGTTTAACAACAGCACTGCATTAATGGAAAAATAAAACACATTCTCTCTTTCTTACAAGTCTCACGGTTGGCGCAACTGTCGAGTAATGCGTTATTGCGCAACGCGTTGCGGATTCAATTCTCGTACGGTACTAATATTTAGTATAAATCTGCTGAATTGGTTTCGGTTTGGGCGTGTGTGCATGTACGATTCTATGTTTGTAACTGAACCCATGATAGAAGTGTGGGTCGACGTTTTTTTTTTAAAAAGAAAGAAAAAATGTTATTAAATAATTACCATCAATGAATGTTTGTTTGTATATATAGTTATGTATACGCAATATTTGTCTTACCTAGAATTGCGTGGTGACGGAAAAATTTGTGTAACTTTCAGTCAGCTGAAGTATTAGTATACACGCTTCTTAGTATGGTTTCTAAAGAATTGTTCAATTGTCAACGTACATTTGGTATCTGTTCTATCCGGATTATGAGTTTGTGGCAGGTTGACGATGTTATATTCTTGTTAATAGCGTTGTTGTCTAAGAATTAGAGGTAAGACAGCCAGTTCTTCAGATGATATCATCCAGATGAATCTCGCTTCCACTTCCTGGCTTAATTTCACTTACCATTAAGGGTGAGAAAGGACAAGGGCTATTTTGTCATATGTATTCTTTGTATTCATCGCTCTACTCTGAAACTTCGGAACACCTATTTAGTGAGGTCTTTTTGGGACAGGAGATATGTTCTTGATTCTGGTGGGTATTTTTTATAACCCTAACCTAAATATAAATTACTGTCAAGTTTGAGTCATTGTTTGAAACGCTAGCACTTACCGGTAAAAAGTTCGGTAAAAAGACAGCTTGTACTTGAGTAAGATTTAGTTTAGTTTAGCCATAATTCCGCCTTTCAACATAAGCAAAAGTGATAATGGAGAGTGCTGTTCCTTTGACTGTTATTACCCCATCTTCCCGGCTACCAGGCTACGGCTTCGGTATCTGATCTAGCTAAAGTAGAGGATTACATACCGAGAAACCCAGAGACCGCCAATACCGTTATGGTTTAGGTAGCTGTCCTTAAGTTATGTATGAGTCTGTTCTCCATGTCCATACAAATATGAGTTTATAATTTCTAAATAAATGACGAACGGTAAAAAATATTTTATTTTCTGTAATATGTGCATATGATGTTTGTATTTCATAAACAAAGCAAGCAAAATTTTAGGGGCGGAATTTAAATTTGTGTTTTACTAGTCTAAATAAATATTTTTACAATTTCAGTGATTTACGATCATTTGCAATTACATTTCTATTACACTGTACAATTAATTAAATTTCTGATTACACAATGGTACACCTATTTGAGTAATTGGTACACATTACATCGATCTGAACACGCTTCAATAATTCATGAAGCGTTTAGTATTATTGTATACATTACGAAGGTACCAAAATAACCTATAGATATAAACCTACCGTGGCTGCTATTGTAGAATAGGCTGAGAGAATTGTTAATATTGGGACAGAACATTAAATTAAACGTGTACAAAACTAATAAACATAACATTTTGTTGTGTTATAGTGTTTTATTATACTCGTTGTTATTTTATTTATAACAGATTTTCTATCTTTGGCGTATACCTACGCTTCGTAGACTGTATATGTTTTTTTAGCCTTTCACCTCTATTCCATTTCTTTATGGGGAGATTAACATTGACCGGTCACTTTAGGTCATGAAATCTTGTCCGCTTAATGTAAATGAGTTGCTGGTGGAATTTTCATAGGTATATATTTTCGCAATATATATATATATATATATACACAAAGTGTAATGATCAGGTATGCATGGGCGATTATCCGTAACTTTCAGTAATATAAAAAAAATCAAAAGTACTTTATTTATCCAAGAAAAAATACATCCTTTATTTAAACAAATTTTTCACTAGTAAAACAAAAACCTGATATTACTGCTTTTGTTATTTTATTTTAAAACATTTTATAAACTTACCGATATATATTAAAAAAACTATCCTTTATTCAAATTAAATTATGACTGCTTTTAAGTTACTATACTTAATTGTTCTAAGCAGTTGTGCGGTATAAGGACTGAAATAAAACAGTAGTGGCAACATTTTTTGCGGCATGAAAACCCGAAATATCGCTAATAATTTTAACATCATATGGATTGGTCATGATGGAAATCAAGCCAGTTGATTTATTTGTACAGGTGTTCATGAAAAAGACATTGATTGGCTAAGTATGACAAAAAACCACCGTCATCACACTTGGCAGACAATTTAAACGTAACAGGAATCAAAAAAGGTAGAACGTTTGACACTGTTAAAGATAACTCGTAGAGCTCGTTCTAAGAGAAGCAAAATCCTTTTATGAGTTGTTGACATATTGGCATAATACTGTGTAGATTTGTTTGGTTTATGTTACATCAGTACATTAGCGATTAACCGGCGTGTCCTATATACATATATTAATTTACAGTCTCTGTTGATAAAATTTACAATGAGTTATCTAAACGACAGATTCTCGTCAATTATGACACAAATATATTTAGCGAGTAGTTGTCAGATGCTTATGAGAATGGTTCATATAAATGCGGATTCTTAACGGGTCATGATTTTTTTTTTATGAACATGTAAATGAATTTTGTATTTCTCCAAATTAATGTTAGTAAATTGCGACGTAAGCAATTAATAACAATATTAAAATCTTGCTGTATATATGTATATATATATATAATATAAGTCTGAACTCGATTTGACAGTAAACTGTAACGCTGTGTATTTGTGATTTATATTTTAGGTCATTGATAAACGATATACAGGGTATAGGGTCGAGTGTGCTTCCTCGGGGAATACTAAACCTGGAGCTTTTTGATAATGAATGTTATATTTCCTATTTCAAGACATTGGGATCGTTTTGTTAAGTAATCTGTAAAAAGTTTTGATTTGGTCCCTTCTGAGTGTAACTCAAAATTTCTAATTTGTTCATATGATCAGAAAATGAACGAATTAGAAATTCATTATCAATAGCTTTGGCTAAGATTAGATTTTTTTGTTATATATTACGAAATTAAGTCATGTACTATATCAAATATGGCAGACCTTAACTCTGAAACCAAAATAATCAAAATCAGGAGCCTGTGAAGGTGTAAAAAACTGACATGTTTCTGAAATTTAGGAATATATTATGTTAATATTAGTAATGTCAAACTAAGTTAAATTAAGTTGACATTAAAAAGTGTGAATAACAATAGATGTATCCCAATGTTTCCCTCATCTGGAGCAAAACAGGGAAAGGTAAAAAGAAAAAGATAAATACAAGAAACTAATATATTAAAAGAATTATTAAAACAGCACGGCCTAAACTTAAGAAATAAATTAAAATTCAAACAATAATAATAAAAAATGGTAGAGAAGGAAAAAGGAAGGCGGTACCAGGTACTAGGCAGACAAAGTATCGGTAGGCTGGCAAGTATACAGCAGCAGGCAGGCAGGTATTCAGCGGTAGGCTGGCAGGTATTCCGCAGCAGGCTGGTAGATACGCAGCAGCAGGTTGGCAGGTGTGCAGCAGCAAGCTGGCAGATATTGCAAGTATTCCGCAGCAGACAGGTAGGGATGCAGCAGCAGGCAGGCAGGTCGAAAACGTAGGAGGCTCGAAGTGACAGCAATAAGACCTGGTGCAAATTTTAGCGGTTAAGGTTCTTTTGACGTAGTATGCAGCAGAGTTTTCACACAGTACTTTCAGAGTTGAAGACTCTTATCTTTTATCTTCATAGAGAGCTTAAGGTAGTATAGAAGGTTGTTCGTGAAATCAGAATCAGAAGTAGAATGTCCGCCTAGAGACCCTGGACCGCCTTTTATATTAGCCAGATATGATGTTCCAAACTAAATACAAAAATTTATAATTATGACATTTTAAAATTTAAAACATAAAATTCATAAAAAGGAGTCCAACATGACATAAAAATAATAAATATATTTAAATTTAGACATTTGGAATTATGTGACGTCACGTCTGACTGTTGTCATACGTTGTCAAAATAATCTAACAATCCAAGAGAAATCGTTGAAAGTATTATAAGAAATTATAACAAATATACAGTAAAAAGTAAAGAGAAAAGTAAATTACAAGTGTTCAGTCCAATAAAAGTGCTAAAAGTGAAAATTATAAACCAAAAACAGTGCAATTTAGTGATACAACAAGATTACATAATATAAGATTATTTATAAGTATTAAAAAATTTGTACACTGTTAAATTGGAAATATAATATTATTTTAAGGTAAAGTTGAGACAATCTTATTTGTAGTTACACCAAAGACTCATATTTAAACATTACATAGGTAGGTAGTAGCTGAGAAGTCAATGATACATATAAATCAGTCCATAAAGTAATAAATATATTTGTTCATCTATTAGTTTTCTAGTAGATTATGATTTAAAGCTAATAGCATTTGCGTAGTCCTCAGCATATCAAGCATAACACAGTACTCCTCCAGTACACATTACCGACAAAATACAACCCATTTGCACATACAATAATACTATACGTGATTCCCAATGGAATCAACACAAAGTTGTGTTGGGCTTGGGTGTTAATAGATCACCTCTGTCCAGCTCGCTTAACACTAACGGCAGTGCTGTGGGGGAGTACCCCCAGTGTATCCTACATACAAGTTGGGTGTAGCGAGCACTTTCCTAGGCCAATCCGTGCCGACTATCTAGAGGTGTTCAATATTCCCATACTTGAACTCTATACAAGCATGCCACAATTTATTATAGAAATTCAGATGCGTAGATTGCATGAGCGTAGCTTGAAAACTAGCAGATGGGCAGATTTGCATTAAAAGATAACAATTTACTTATAATTGCGAGACCTGAGAAAATTCTAGAACATTCTAATAGTATAGACGTTAGAAGATTATTCCAGAATATTCTAATAGTATAGACGTTACAATCATTTTGTGAAATCTTTCGAAAATTGCGTGCGCGCAGTAGCTTGTATGGTCAGCTTTTTTCTGACGTTCTTACAAAGATCTTAGTTTAATAAAGATTTATATATTTCATTCACAGCTTTGAATGAAGCTGAATTGTATGAGAAAATTAAGAGCCACTGGCTCTTTCAATTACTTTAATAAAATAATTTCCAACTATAAAAGTGGATTTGTAAAAGATTCAATACTGTTTTACATAAGCTTAAAATTTTATATAAAAATATTACATTGAAAATAATAAATATACAATAATAATCAAGATATACAAATCTCTATTATTTATTCAGATATGTTGTTGAAAATGAAATCTTCTTACAGACCCACTAGGAATCTTTAATAAAAATTGTAAAAGAAATTCACAGAACAACAAACATATAAAGCGCAGTATTTCGAGATATACTGCCAATCAAACCGCTAAATGACTCCGAGCTTTCAGGATGTGGCGAGCTTGGAAGCTTTCAGTACAGTAGTGAAGCTACAGAAAGCGACCACGGCGGTCGCGTCGCTCTCGTGTCTCAACGCTTCATAAAAAAGTTGCCGATGTGATGTGTTAGTGTGTGTCTGTGTTGTGCGTGCTATAACACATTGTGTTTGTGAATGGAGGTTTTGGCGGTCAAAGAATTTGAAGAAAACAAAGGTAGGATATTATTTATTTGAAGAATAACAAGACTATATATTTTTGTTCGAGTTAGCAAATATATATATATATACCTTATATATGTTAACTTAACAATTTTACTATTTGCATGAGATTTTTTTTATCGATTGATATATTGTAATGTATATTGATAAAACAATTGTTTCTTGTTTAATTATTCAGTATACATAGTACCTTACATATATTTTAGTAAATTATATATATCGCAAATTAATAAAATATACGCAATTGAATTAAATTCTTCTCTTACTTTGTATTTATTTAAAAATGCAAAGAGGTGTAACTGAAAAAATCTTGAAAATATTTTGACTAGGACGAGATACGAATCCGCTGACGCTGACGAATGCCATATTAAAACGTCGCAATTAATGCGCTCACCAAGTACTCTATCCCAATCGAGAAATTTAACTGAATTTCTATTACTTCTAATTAAATATTACTTCTTGCAATCTATTACAAACAGCCTGAAGTAGCTTTTCAAAACTTATTAAATTCAATTTTCATACATATTATAAAATTCATTTTAATTTCCTTCTAAAAAGTATGCTATCTATTATAAATAATTATATTACATAGTACTTAATTGTAGGCCCCAGACTTTATTCAATTCTGTTGATAAATTAAGTGGTAGGTGTAGATATCTCCTGATATTTTGGTTCAAATCACGGTGGCTTGAACATTTTGAGATGGTGCATGGCAAGAAGATATTCTAAGGAAATTTGACTTGACTCTTGACTTGAAGTTATTCGACGTATGTATGTAGATTGTGATACCAAAACTCTTTAAGACTAGTGTTACATAACCAGTAAAGAATTAAGTATTTAAGAACTGAATGGTGTCACAGTACCAGTTGTCTAATTGGTACTTGCCTCTACCTCACACAATATTGCCGCCTGCTTCTATTTAAAGAGTAAGGTATACAATGAAATAACATGTTATTTATTTTAGTATGTGTCGTAAGTTAGTAAAGTACACAGCTTGTGGAGGTAGCAGGTTTGGCATTTATTTCTCTGTCTTTTATTATCTCTGGAAAATAAAACATAAAGTCACAAATGGATGTAATATACATAATATATGTATAATAGTTGGTTTTAATTGTAATAAAATATAGTTGTCAAACTAACTTTTCTACCTGATGGTGGTCGGATACAGTCACCCATACTATATAAACATATGATTCTAGTAAGTATGTGATTTCTACACGCAAACTCTACAAGAACAACACAAGTTTACCGCTTTCCTTTGCAATTTTCAGCGAGTAGATATACATAAATAATAGTCCCTTGAGTGTTTGTGTGTATATTTTTCACGTGCCCTGACACTTTGGGCGTGTTTGGTGCTATTTAATATTAATTGCGCATACGGCTTATTCAGATGTTCAGAATACTGACACTGCTCTCTATTACTAAGACTAAAAAGTTCGGTATATAATAATTTTAAAAATTATACTAGCGCTGGCTCACAAGTTTGTCGTTGAATTCTATTGAATATGCTTTAATACATTAATTACCAAATAAAGTTTTGCGTGTAGTCACTCTGCGGAGTCTGCTGTGTAATAACATTTGGCTTACACTTTAGTGTAATGAAATATTGTTTTCACTCTACCAAATAAAAAGCTTTAATGTAATAATTTACCTCTAGAGCGTAAGTTCGTATAAGCGTGTATAGGGGCGAAGTGGTGGATGTAAGCTGTGGTTTGTTGGCTGACTATCAGCGAGCTTAAGCCGCGGCAGCTATCTGAAATGGTCAATAGTTTAAGGACCGCTCGAGTCCTAGATGCTCGTACTTGTATATGAAGTAGACATTGTAAAAATATCGGTGTCAGAAAATTGAAATCCGAAAAAAAAAACATATTGAACATATTAATACAAGTAAAATAAGTTAAGCACAATATTAAGCAATATAAGTTAGATCTATCGAATACTACGAATAAATAATAATATATATGTATTTAAATGGCTAGTTTTTGTATATTATATCTGTAATAATATATTAGTAATGTTATCACTGAGCATATCCGTATGAAGCCAAAAGATAAACTTTATTATTAGACACCATTATCAAAAGCATAGAATTGATTACAATCCAATGGATAATTAGGTTACATTCTGGTAAACATACATCCTATTATTCTGGTAAACATATAGCCGGCTTATTTATATCAATAAACTAACGGAGCCGGCAGACTTCGTCCTGTCAAAATGATTCATCATCATCCTCTTGCCCATTTCCCATTATCTGGGGTCGGCGCAGTAGATCTTTTTCTTCCATTCCTCTCTATCAGCCTGTCAAAATGATTACCTGTCAGAAAGAAAAAGTGGCAATTTTTTCTTCCTACTTATTTTATAGTCGGGGCAAAAAATTCTCTTGTTTAGGCGAATTTTCTCCTGAAAGTTGTGAATAAAAATGGTCGTGAATGATTTTAATTGTAATGTAAATTTTGATAGGTCGTGAACGTTTTATCGTGGTTGTGAATAAAGCTGAAGAGCGAAGAAGGCAGTCGTCCAAAGAAACAAGATTGGAAGGCAAAGGAAGAAGAAAACTATGTGGGTTGCAATACACTTTTTATTGTCTCAGAATACGTAATATAGGCAAAGGAAGAAGCCGGCGTACACGTATAGTGGGCATATGACGAACTATGCGGGTTACGATACGCTTTTTACTGTCTCTGAACACGTAATATAGGCAAAGGAAGAAACCGATGTGGTCATTTGTCTGGCCATTGTAACTTTTTGTTTTCTGAAAAAAATATGGAATGTAGGTAAAGGAAGAAGAAGCCGGCGTCGAAGTATAGTGGGCGTATGACGACTTATGCGGGTCACTATAGGCTCTTTGTTGTCTCAGAATACGGGAAAGGACACTAGGGATAAAAAGATAAGATTTTTAAATAACTGTCAAGAAGTTTCTGCTATAGTGTCCAGTTGTATAGCTATCGTGTAAATTTTTCTAAATTTTCGGGTCTAATTCGAAAAAAATCAGGATTAGTAATGTAGGGATATGACTGATGATGGATTTCGTTAGCATAATATAAAAACTATTTCTGAAAATTAAAATTATAGGTCAAATATATAGTAGGCCTTTTTTATTTTTTTTGTTCCCCTGAGGAAAATGCATTAAGTTGCATACCCCGGCTGTGGCGAGCCGGCGGTTATGTGGGGCTCTCCTCCAGAAGGGGGAGGCCTACCCACTAAAAACCTTAGGGATGACCTTCCTCAGGCATGTAGGGAGCCCCCGGGAACACCAAGCTACTTCTGGGAACCCCCAGCCTCCGCTCCCCCGCCGATACAGGGGAGCCCTCCTCGGGGGAGGCCACAATACCTCCCCCTATCTCCACCACCGACGACGCCCCCCGGCCACGGAAGGGGCGTGGTCCCTCCCGGGTCGCCGCATCCGCTGGCGCGATTTCCTCGCGCCCGCCGGCGACCCACGGCGGCGCCACAGCTGTGCTACCGAGCCCGCATTGCCGCAATCAATGCCGGCGGAGACAGATCTCGCCCGATCTCTGCGACCAAGACTCGGCGCTCGGAAGCCTACGTGGGGCACTCCATTATTATGATGGAGAGTTAATAGATCACAAACCTCATAAGTTTCATTTCTAATGCTAACAAAACTTTATCGACTATGAGTACAATTAGATTATTTCACTATATACGAGGGTGGTCTGAAAAGTTTCCGACCTCAACCCAAAGATGGCGCCACTTGTCAATAAAAGCTAGTGAATGTAGTTGTGCATCTTTTAACAGTTGCTCACCAAAGTTTCGGCCATTTTGGACGCGCAGTTTTTAGTTGACAGTCGTTTGAGTGAGGAGATGTGAGTGTTTTTGTGAAAATAGAAAAAAAAGAGTATCGAGCTGTTATTAAATTTTTGTATTTGAAAGGCAATACGCCTACGCAAATCAAGGATGAGTTGAAGTCTGTGTATGGGGACTCTGCACCATCATTTACCACAGTGAAATTTTGGGCAGCTGAATTGAAACGTGGCCGTAAGAGCTTGGGAGACGATGAACGTTCGGGACGTCTTAAAACTGCAACTACTGACGATAACATTGCTTAAGTTCACGAAATGGTGTTAGACGATCGCCAAATTAAAGTGAGAGAGATAGCAGAGGTTATGAAAATGTCCAAAGAACATGTTTGTCATATAATCAAGATTTAGACATGAGAAAGCTGTCCGCGCGTTGGATGCCGCGTTTGCTCACATTAGACTAAAAACGTGTTCGAATGAACATTTCCAAAGCCCTGTTGGCGAAGTTTAGACTCATTAAATCCGAGTTTTGGCGCCTTACTGTAGATGAAACTTGGATACACCATTATACGCCCGAAACAAAATTACAGTCAAAACAGTGGACTGCAAAGGGGTAAATCGGCTTCAAAAAAATCGAAAACTGTTTTTTCAGCTGGGAAAGTGATGGCGACTGTTTTTTGGGATAGTCATGGAGTTATTAATCGATTATCTTCAAAGAGGAAAAACCATTACAGGAGCATACTATTACTTGACGAGCTGAAGGCACAAATTGCGGAAAAACGGCCACATTTGCAGAAAAAGAATATCCTGTTTCACCAAGACAATGCGCCCTCTCACACCTCAGCGGTTGCCATGGCAAAAATCCACGAGTTACGGTTTCAACTGCTTGACCTTACTCACCTGATCTGGCCCCAAGCGACTTATTTTTGTTTCCTCATCTAAAAACTGCGCTCGGAGGACAAAGATTTACGTCAAATGAGGAGGCAATCACCTTTGTGAACAATTATTTTGCAGAGAAAAACGCCGAGTACTATTTGGACGGGTTACAGAGATGGGAGCATCGCTGGGAGAAGTGTGTAGAGTTACAAGGAGACTATATAGAAAAATAATTAAAAAAAGGAAGAAAAAATATCTTGTATCATTGTTAGGTCGGAAACTTTTCAGACCACCCTCGTATATTTCCTCTCTGGATTTTGATTATTCAACCGAATTTCAAACTTTGTCCGCAAAACACAAATGACGATTATTTATCGTGATGCTCATTGGATAACGATTTGTGCCCACTCCTTCAAATAAATGAACAATAATGGTGCTTGTTAACAGTTCGTAAAAAAGCTGCTCAAGTCTAGACCACAGCTGGTTATATTCCATAGTAAATCCATGGAATGCTACGAGTTTATAATCATAAAAAAATTGAAATAGAACTACAAAGTAAAAGTTTTCTGCTATTTCGTTTACGTTTGCTACATTGCATTATTATGATTCTAGGTAAATGGGACAGTTTTTAACGTTCCCTTTGATTCACAGTGTTTTCCGTGTGAGTGTCGACGTATGTAATAAACGGATCATAAAAGGCTTACTTTTGATTGCGTTGACTTAAAGTTGTTTTTACACTGCTGAAAGGGTTTGCAGACCTGAATATTTGATTTTGCTTCTAACTTGATATAGTTCGAACATCATTAAGTTTCTCGGATGAATGCCTCATGAAAAGCGAACATGTAAATTCAAAAGATGTTTATTCACTTTTGCCTTAAAAATTCTCATATTATACTTAAACGGAAACATGGACGCAGGAAGATCGCTCCATAGTACGACATTTCCGAATTGTAAATAAGTACGCCAATCGTTTAGTGCGAATGGACGTAATGTCAACTACGTTTGGATAAAAACCCTCACCAACGTCGTGCTGTGTCGTGCAAATTCTGAGCACACTCATCGAAATGCAAGCTGAATGTAGAATACACGCGATGTGATCACAAACATACGACTTGACGACATTATTCGAGGTTCTGTAACCCCTTAGACACTAGGAATTCATGACAAACTAATTTTCAAACTCGTCTGTTAATATAGCCCTGCGATCTGTGGCGAGCTGATCCGTCCCGTAGATGGGATCAGTATTCCATACTCGTATATCAATGATTTTGGACCTTATAGAGATTTATTTGGTGACGTGTTGTGTAAAATATGTAGACTTTAACATGATGTCTAATTTCTTCGAAGTGATTTTGGTTCTGTGATCTCTATCTACTCTCCGAAGTTTAGGCTATATGATATGTGGATACCAAGGAGTTTAAGGTGACCGATTTTTACAAAAGGCGCATTCCCTAAAGTGGGAATCAAATTGAAAGGAATCTTATTAGTGGTGATAATACTCGCTTGCGTCTTCGAGGGACTAAGCGTGATTAAATTTCCATAATCGGATATAGCTTGGAGAATCACATTTGTATGTTAGTCATTGTTTTTGGTAGTCAATATCCAGTCTAGTGGCTCTTGAGTTGGATAAGTAACTTGCGACAATGGTTTTATCATTGACGTATACGAAAACCCTGAGATACCGCAGTATTTAAAACAAATTGACCGGAATTTGGCTACAAGTCTGGTCGGTCAAGAAAATTATATTTAAAACTAAATTATTTTTGAAAATCTAATACAGCTGAAACTGCGCACGTAAAAATAGTATTATCATGGAAAATTACTATATAAATACGAACCAATTTCACTCGTAAAAACATTATTTGCAAGGTCATATCTCGTGAACATTTACGTCTATAGATTTTTATCTACGCTTATCAGCTTTTATGAAATCGAGAGTGCATTTAGTTAATAAAATACCTTTACCCGACCGATACGTTATCTGATAGGTATCTATTCTGAGAGAGCTTAGTGTCAGCTGTGTTTTGATGAAATAATAATTAATGTATAGTTTATATTCTAATAAATGTTAAGCTTTAAATTTCCACGCACGATAATTTAAAGATTAATTTATTTACGAGTGCATTATATAACTTAGTACTATGAATATGACCCCATCTTACTACACACTTAAATCAATATGTTGAACTGTCTTTACAGATATAACTTATAGTTCCATTACAATCACTCTAAAAATCATCTTATTCATAATGGAGAAACATGTCATGTATCAGTAGACCGATTAAGACGTTCGTTAGTGACTCAATAAATATATTTCGAAGTCGCGACGTACGCCGATTTTATACAGAACGTATTACATGAGGCATGTCTGCTGATGAAACTGAAGATACAGAACGGCAGAATCGTCATACTTTCTATCGATATCTGGGTCGTGTTTCAGTTTTTGAGGTGCCATATCCAAGACTAAATCGATATATCCAAGTGTTGTAGTCATTGTATAAAACTAGCCAAATGTCAGTTCACCGTCAGGATCAGAGCTTGAGACTCATACGGCTTCAGTGAGGTGTGAGACAGGATGTTCTGATATAGCTGAAACTGTTCACAGTTCCCCTGGAAGATGTGCTTAAGTTTTTGGCCTAGAAAAGACTAAGCATAAATATCACCGATTTCTTGCACAACCATTTTTTAATTTAATGTACATTTATGATATCTTATAAGATAGATGCAGACTTGCTTGCATGAGCAATTTTTACCTAAATCTAACGAATATGACTTATAAAATAATTGTAGCTGTGTTCTATATATACTTATAGAATTAAAGCAACAATAAAGCGGATCCGTTTTATCTGTGGTTCTCCACGACTGCGTCACGTCACTAGAAATCATTCTTCGCGAATGGTTGAATGGTTGTATCGCCCCTTTGACCTAAAAGCGACGCGGCGGCCGGCTAACCCCACTCAAAGTAATTTTCCAACGAAATGGCTCTTTAATTGACAAGTCAAGCGAGTGAAACCTCTTCATCAGCAGATAGACAATCCGGTAAAGCCATATTTTATATAACTAATCTTTTTTAAGTTCAACTCAGATTTATTTTGATAAATAAAAAAAGTTTAAATTGAATAAAAGATACCAAAATTTTTATTTGTTAATTCGTAGACCATATTCTATAAAATTTGAATGATTTTAAGTAACTTTAATAACATATAATCATATCTGTTATTCCTAGGTCTATAAGTGTCACAAGTGATGCTTATGCTAAAATGCTATCTAGGCAGTTTCCACATAGTCGCACATATTTTTGTGTTCGAAAATTGTTAAGTCGTTATAAGCTGGTTTTGAGCTTGCTTGGTTATGCCTTCATAATTCTGTTTTAGGCCTTTATATTATCTTTGTATATAAATTGTTTTCCTTCTGTTAACTTTTTCCTTTCAGTTTCTTAGACCTTTCTTATAGGTCCGTAGCCTGCCGCCCATTAGTAGCAAGCTATAAAAATTCTTTGCGTTTTTCGCTGTAATTATCTTGTTCAAAAATATCCTTACATATCATATACTGTAGCTTATTGATGTTGTATAATTCTCCACAATACATAATATTATATTGCTAACTAACATGTTATCGCTGATTTTAGTTTAAAAATCGGAAGACGCAATTTGTTTATGTTTCAATAATTAATTCGGATAGATCGAGACAAAATTACCTATTTATGCTACTGTCGTGTAATGCAGGAGCTTTTAATAAGAGTGGCATTTTTGTGAATAGAAGTATTTAAGTACCAAAACAGTACAGCTGTGTTTAAGATTTTATCTATGCAGGGCTATATGGACATCTGTGTCCATACAGTCTATTGATTATAGTTTAAACTTTGTTAAATTATGGTTGTAAAATTTGGAGTATTTATTATATTTTGGATATCTGTCCAAATATTTAACAAATATTAATAAGCAGTTGAATTCTGAATCCAAACAGCCAAGTTATTAATCTAAATCTGTTACCTAGTGCATATCAACTCATCATTATATTTTGACCAAAGTTTTATAAGTATATTCTATATAAAATTTTGCATTATTTGCTGTTTTAGTAAAAGTTCATGTTTTGTTTTTGTATTAGGATAAACTTGAATACAATATTGGACGTGCTCAAATGCATTGAATATTTTGCATGAATTTTTGAATGTATTCGGATGACGAAAGAACGAACGAACCTCGTAAAAGCCGAGAAGGACAAAGCCAGTAAGTACCTTGACTTGGCATACGAGGTAACCGCCATGTGGGATGTTGATTCGACAATCATTGTTCCGATAGTTGTGTCTGCGAATGGCTTTATAGCAAAGAGTCTCGATCAACACCTTAAGAGGCTCTCGCTTGACGGATGGATCAAGGGTCGGATACAGAAAGCAGTGATTCTCGACACGGCACGTATTGTCCGGAGATTTCTCTGTCTGCAGCCCTAACCACCGGTTTGTTTGGGCCTTGCCTCGCTACCGGCGGCATACTAGGTTTAAGTTTTTTATAGTATTTATATTTATTTTATATATCTATATTGTAAAAAACTTAAATACTTAAATTTAAGATTATTAATTAAATATATGAATAATAATAATAATAAACTCTTTATTGCACACAAAATAAATACAAGAAATAAAGTAAATAAACAAAGACAATTATGAGCAAACGGCGGCCTTATTGCTAAAAGCAATCTCTTCCAGGCAACCTTAGATGCCATTGAAGTTTGGAGCGATGGTAAGAAACATGGTCAAATTTACGCAGATTGCAAACCTGATGGCCACATTTTGCAGACGCTCAAGCTTGTCAAGTGATTCCTCCGACAGACCCACCCAGGCAGCGTCAGCATAGTCAATTAAGGACAATAAGAGAGATTGAGCTAACACTGTCTTAGTCGCCGTCGGGAGGAAGTTACGAAATCTGTTTAGCGAACCATAGGCTGCAAATATCTTCTTGCGAACCACCTCAACTTGCGGTCGCCATGATAGGCACTGATCAAAAACTATCCCTAAATTTTTCACCGATTCGCTAAAAGGAATGGTTGTTCCCCCAAAAATCACCGCCGGCAACAGACTGTAGTCAATGCGCGAAACAAAATAGGAACTGCCGATGATAATGGTTTGTGTTTTGCTAGGGTTGATAGTAAGCCCGTAAGACTTACTCCATCTGTCGATTATATTGAGGTCTCTATTGGTTATCGTTATAGCTTGCGAAAGATCAGACAGTGGAGCTTGTGTGTAAATCTGCAAGTCATCAGCATACAAGTGATAGAGACATGAAAGTGATTGTGTAATGGTATTAATAAATACTGAAAAAAGTAGCGTAAGTATTATTGGTATATTGAAACAAATTTAATTATAGATATTATAAAGAAATGATACTCGAATTCGTATTAATATCGAAGTAATTAAACACAACTGTAATATTAGATTTATAGTAAGTATCGCTTTCATAGCCGATCTTATAAGGTTTCCTGTTCAATAGTTTCCTAATATCACCAATTCAATAGGTAGGATAGACCGAAACATCGGAATTCTAATCAATTAGCAAAACCGATAATACTCGATAGAATTCCTTACGAATGAATGGATACGATTAACGGGATATGGCCAAAAGACTGTTTCGAATCACTGCATACCTCGCTGAGATGTAAACAGCAAATCATATACTTATAATATTTGCCACAAAGATTTTGAATCAAGTGATTTTTTATCGATTGCACAAAACTGACAATAGTTAACAATGCCCAGCTGCAGTGCACAACTGTCATCAAACAACTGTTTTTAGCTATCAATTTAGTACATATATAAATATCTAGATTACTAGATACTAAGCTTCCAGGAACATGAAGAAACGATACCCGTAATCTTATTACATACCATAATTAAAAATTGTTTTGAGATAAACTGATGATATAGGACGAAAATGAAATTTTATATGGAACATCTTAATATAAAGATTCCTCTTTCTTAAGTGTACCCTAGTATGTATATGAAAGTATGAGGGGCCATAATATCTACTCGTTTTGGAGGAAGGGGACTTCATAGTATTTATTCAGACCCGTTCATTCGGGGGCAAGCCGATGGTAAAGATTTTATTGCTCATAAAATTGTCGTATGTATTTTGTATACGATTTACTTTATAATATGATCTTTGTATGTGTAAAATTCGGTTAGGTGCTTTATCCGCTTGGGAGATCTTTGGTGAGATATATCTAAACCTAATTATCCGAGATACAGGTTACATTTCTGTGACAGGTCAGTAAAGGCATGGTATGTATTTTTAATTACCTGAAATCCTTTTGGCAGTTTTCGTTAGCTTAAGTGGGATGTTATTAATTTTATTTGCTTTTTTTATATCAATTTTCTAGAAAAGTTTGAATAATTTCTAAACGTCGCCCTACACTAGGATTTTTATCTTGTGTAGTGGGTGCAGTCACAAATATAGAAATCTCACATGCACAAACATCCAGACCGGAACAGATTTTTGTAGGTCATACAAAATATCTGTCCCGTGCGGGAATTGAACCCGCGACCCGTTGCGTAGAAGCCGATTACTCGAACATTGCGCTAAACGTGTCGTCGAAATGGAAGCTCTTGGCTTTTATATTACTCGTACATTATGGTTAGAGAGAATATGTTTAAAATTGTGCGAGTAAGTGTGCTCCACATAAACTATTCAATAAATGTGGAATTAGCTATTATACCTATTTATAGTCGGAACACAAGAATGTTATTAATTTAGTAACCCCAAAAACTTGGGTGTTCTTATTAATAAAATTCATATTACGTTAAAACCTTGTATATTCAAGCCAGACTAGATAGAATGTGACTGACTTTAAATCATTTTAATCACATCGTTCTTACTAGAATTATATGTTGAGGAAAGTAAATCGTTAGGTGCATGAAGAATTTTTCATCACTTATATACACATACACGTAAATCTAGGGGTATTAATAAATTCATACATAACATAAAAGGCATATTAATGAAACGTCAACAGAGCTTAACGTATCGTGTGCGTCTCACGTTCACTGTGGCGTGAACACGAATGGTTTTATTGCTTTTATGTTAATTCAATTAAACCATGATACAATATTAAATTCATTTTGGGATCCACAAGTAATACATCAATAGTTATTGTGGGTGGTATGTCGAAGATTATTTAGGTGCCAGGAAACATATTAGATGTAAACTTAGTTTTTCAATAGCTGTTCCAGCGAATTTAGAACAGGTAATAAATAGATTTAAGCTATCAATTAAGGAAAGTGGCGGATTCTTCAATACAAACCTTGTCCTGGCGATATATAATAAAATGACGGTACATAATAAAAAGTGAATTATCCAATAGGTGCAGTCTTTTTGAATTTATGCGCGTAAGACTTCATCGATTCATTTTTATTTATATAGTTAAGTATATATATCTAAGTGTATATACTTTATATAGTTAAGTGTATATATACTTCATGGATTTTATATAAATATGAATGATGTTGTGTGAATAAATCATTATATTTTACAGATTTTCTATACGTATGTATGTTGAAATCTATTATATATCAATTTGTGTTTTACTATTTTCCATTACTGTAATTTTTTTAGTAGAACGATATTTTGTGTACATACGAGTGTGAAGGTTAATGCATGCTCATTATATTGAAACCCCACAGAAGGGCACGAGCCTACCTAATTTCAGTAGCCTAATTATATAATTTTGTCAATATTGTAATTTTGTCAACGATGCTGGTTGTGTGCGTATTGGTTGTGTTTAACATTAATGCGTCATACTTTTCTTTTATCTATTTTATGGTAATAGAAACATTATTGTATGAACACGAACATTGGGCTCGTAATTACCTATTGTAGCACTCGGTCTATATGTATAGCTCGATGTGTACCATTTGGTTGCGTTCATGTTATAATTGCCCTTTCTACTTGACAGTGACATAAATAACTATTATTGCTTATTAATGATGTGTTAGGTTTAATCTAAAGAAAAGTAGTATAGAGATTTTTGAATTTAGAATGTTTTAAGTTACAGACTACATTCTCTGAAGAACGATACGAAGAAAATAATAGCTATTCGAATTACTGCGCTATTCAGTTCCCAAAGCGAATATATTTCCATTGTAACTCGACTCTTAGAGGAAGTTAATGTTACTTTTAAGTAAATTTATTTTCGCCCGATTCACTTATCGTTCGGTCAGGATATCGGACAGATTTGTGTTTCAAACTATGGAAATTAACTTCCATTGTTTCACGACGAATTGTTTACGGAAAATTCGGCTTGAGAATCTACTTTAGTTTATTCAGGAGTTCGTTTGACCGAGGTTGGTCATAATCTTTTGTATATTCAGTTAAACAAATATTTCCTTCTAAAAACTGGAAACGAAATATTTGGATTATAAAATAGAATCTCTACAGTTTAACAAATGTTCGTATTGGCGAGTTAAGTAAAGTGTAAAATGAAACTATATGAATTGGACAATACGATGTTGTGGTTTTTCTAATACAAATAAATAAAAGGGACAAATCCATAAAAATATAATTGTTATCTTTTCGTTTTCATCCAATCATTTTGATTAAGTACTATTTTTATTAGCTAACTCTACAGCTGCCAGTATTGTGAACATACTCGAACATTGATTAAATTTGAGATGAACACATTTAGGTAAATATTTCCTAATAACCGTTATCGGTACATGAATACGAGCAAAAGTTAGCTATATATCAAATCTAAAAATAGCCAGTTATTTTACTATGTATATAACTTTAGTTTTTTAGTTTCTGTATAATGCTAATTTGTTAAATTACTTTCGGCAATTAATCAGTACTTTCAAAGAAATATATAATTCACTATAAGCGAGGCAAAGTTAGTCCTACAGAAAATTAATTCGTAATTAATTTAGGATCCATTAAAAATAGTGCTGTAATTTGTACGCGCACTACGCCTGACAAATTTGTTGAGTCAAGTTCTTGAATATCACGCAAAGCAACCCTGATTGCTATATTATTAAGTCTAGAGTATGCTACAAAATTTGAATAAAAATATTTTATCCTATGTAACCAATGCGAACATCAGTTACTCGTTACAATTACATGCAGAGGACACCTTACCAATTTACACTGGGATGATGTGGTGGATACTTAATGAACCTTATTCCTTAACGTGACTTTATGCAGAGATGTTGTAACACCTTTTGTGATTTATGAAGATGCTGTTGTCCTAGTAACTTTCCAGATATTACAAAATCAAATCAAAATCAAAATAATATTTATTCAACATAGACCTTTACAGGCACTTATTGACGTCAACAAACAAAACAAAAAAAAAAGCTTAAATAATAAAAAGAACAAAAACCTTGTCCGTACGTACGAATAAGGAAAAAAAAAAAAAAGAAAAAATATATTGACTCGACACCTGTTCGGAAATTGGGAGAGCCTTCTCGAGAAGAACAGGCAAGAAACTCTGAAGGTCAATACAATGTATTCATACTTACAAATTAATTATCTTTTAATTTCTCTTCTATATAATTAAATTTTTTTGAGCATGAGCATTTATGTTTGTATGCACAATGCACGAGCGTTTCATAGGGTTATGAACACACTTTTGTGAAGAAAAAATTAATTATTGAAAGAATTTGTGAAGGTCGTTCTATTTCTGCAACGCGTTGATGTCATTCTCATGCGCACATTTCTTCAAATAAAAAGAATGCTTTCTGAATACACATTTAATTTTAAACCTTGAAATAATTTTATTTAATTTAGTTACAATAAACCCTATGAGTAGTGTTCAACTTTTTTATAGAATAGGTCTTCTCTAAGAAACGTCACACTCTTAGTCTTGTACAGCTGGCATCCAAGTCGTAGGTTCTCTTTGTTGATGAGCTACTAAGACCCTTATTAGAATTTACTTGCCACTCGTTGAAATTATCGCCACAAAGGTTATCAGTTATGTATCGATATGACATTAAGATTTTTAATCCTATGGCTATGTCAGGCTATTCTAGGCTATGCCATTAACCGTGATTCTTCTGCAGATTTCGTTATTTGTAATTTGACGATCTTTCTGTTGTTCATTTAGTACAGCGTCTTTATTCCTTTGTAATTCATGAGGCTCATTGTAAGAGTAAGTTATCACCGGCAGTACGCAAATATACACACTTTTTTATTTCAGAAAAACCACTACATCCCTGTACAAAATACCTTCCTTTATTTATACAATACAAGGAGTATTGTTGAATAAAGGAAGGTGTTTATTTAAAATTTAATTTAAAATTCGAGTTCTAAACAGAAGAACTAACTGTTTAGTGTTAGATGTTTACCTAATTGGTCTGTTTATTCCAAGCAAAAATATTTCTTAATTAATGTGTCCAGTTATTTTCTACCAAATGAGCGATTAGTTGTAATGAATTGTGTTCGGTGCAGACAAAGGTTAAAATTATTATTAGGTTTTATTAAAAAAAATCTAACTAATAAATCCTACATATTGGTCAACAAAGTCTAGTATTTCAACCTTCTCGGATGTATGCACTACATGGAAGTAAGATTTAATCTTTGCCTTCTCCATGTTTATTTCAAAATCCAGTATTCAAGAAATTTTATCAAGAATCATGCCCAGGTATTTCATGGTCTCAGCTAAGACATGCCATGATATCATTGACAAAATAAAGTTGCGACGATGTCTAGCGGTTAATATACAGTTAATTAAAGTTTAAGGATATTGTTAGTGCAACTTTAAGCAATTTCACCCACTGTACATACATCCATATTGGTGCGCAAAAGAATCCTAGAGAAACACCTGCAGGTCATTCGTGTTATATATAAATGTGCGAGTACACAAAATGGGTCCGCTGTCATTATATCTTATTAAGTCTATCATTACAATGCAATACAGTAATATCATAATAAATACTAACAAATAAATTGTGTGTAATAATGTTTTAAAATGAAAACACATTGGTACATATAGCTCATTACTGAAACTACGACACAAGCGACATGACACATGACTGAATCATTGTAATTTTGTTGGAATTCATTGAAGCCCATTCAATATGTGCCAGAAATTACTAACCATCACGGGGTCAGTTGATTTGATAATCAAGAAAATGGTATGAATAATATTGTGGAATTTAATAAATAAAAGACTGTTATTTACTAATTGATAAATATTCTTTATTATAAAGGAGAAATAAAAATAGGTTGCAAAGCGTATCCTTATTTCTTGGTCTAAGCACAAACCTCTTTAGGCAAGTGATCGACACTGTGATGAGTTTAAAACTACTAAAATAACATAGCGCACGTTGAATTTAAAGTTCTTTTGTTCGTGTAAAGTTAGGGGCCTTTGTTTCCGTCGAATCCCAAGGGAAGAGTCGCGTTGAGTGTGGCATCGATCGACTGGCAAATGTCGGCTTTCACTGTGTCTTACAGCGGAAAGCCTCTTATTGTTCCTCAGTTTACAATTGAAATTATCCCGATGGCTTATAAACGACATTAATAGGTACCATTCATTAGGAGCTTTGCCCGTAATGGCAAGCTGAAATCACTCGGTGGAAAATGTTGAAGACCCGTAAAAAATACTGTAATAAAAGGTTTTTACTATGTTAAAAAAAATCTATAATCCTATTGTATAAAAATTATGACGTAAATATTTATTATAATTTGGCGGCTGTGAATACGAGTATATTTCATTTGTTTTTGAAAAAGAGTAACTTTGTTCACATTTACAGGAAAAGTGTCCTTTACGATGTAAAAGAGTGATCACTAAAAGCTATTTTAGTGGTTTCATAGAATGGAATGCACGATTTAAGCCCATTAGTTGTTATGTAGATAACAGAAACATTTAAAAGCTTAAGTCAAAAGGGTCCACAATAATTATAAAGGTATTCATCCCTTTTTGTGCTGACCCGAATGGCGTTACAAACAAAAAAGGTTTGTCAGCTTATTTTCTTCGATTCCCGGTAAAGTTAAGCCTGGCCTAGTTAATTCCAGCTTTAGAAAAAGTTCAAAGGAGAAAATGGAACTATTTGAGGCTCTCGAGGAACTTGAAGAATTCCATTGTTATTTTGACCGCCGCGATGGGAAGACGTGGTTGTATTTTGAGCGAAGCGTGTTTTAGTATTGATACTATTTTAAAATCTTGTATATTAATAATAACGTACACAAATAGAAACAGAATAAAAATGGTTAATTTGATCCCCACGAAATTAAAAAGAATCGTTTTAAATGTAAAACATAAAAGAGGATTTCTATTTCGTTTAATTAACATATATTTATTAAAAACTTATCACCTTATATGTCACCATAAAATTTATAGATAACTTCTTTACACACACATAAAAAACATTAAATTATTGACGTAATGTTGAAATAAGAAAAATAACAAACTTTGATAGCTATTGTGACAGCAGGTACTTATGTGGAGTATATTTTAAAATTATGAATGATCAGGAGGCAGGCTATTCCACAATTGGGAAGTTTAAGGTAAACTTCTTACCTTGTTATCCTGATCCTGTGTCCAAATGTTATAGTGCATTGTATGGCTTAGACCATTTTAAATCTAGATGGTCAGTCCCGAGAAATCCGAAACGTTCTTTCAGATAAAGTGGGGTGTGAGGATAAATATAGACAGCAAGGATGTGTTCTCGATGTCTTGTTTTGATATGTTTCTTTTGTACAATTCAAATCTTTACCCAAATGGTAAAACTTCAGCAATCCGTAAATAAACTTAAGATAGACATTATGCAGGTGCAGCTAAGAGAGTAAATATATCTTCTTTTAAGCCTATGAGGCAGAGGTTTTCGTAGACATAAATCAAAAAGGAAATCCTAAAATAGTTTGAGCTTTGTCATTAGCTAAGTAAGGTTATCCATCTCCCGAAAGTCACAAGGGCTGGAAATACCTTCCTACTGATCGCTACTACATGAAAAGTTTATGAGCCAATGTCCCTTGTTGCAGAATTTTAACATCTACACGATTGAAAGTAATTACATTTTGTTTGCTATATATTAATTAGAGTTTAAACGAAAATACGAAAACTATTTTTTTTATATTTATGAGAGAACCAATTGCGCCACTTAATTTTTAAATACCTCTTAGAAAGCCTTAAAAATATAAGTGACAAAATGAGGCTTAGTCAACCATGCCGGCCTAGTGTGGATTGGTCCACTACATACACCTTTGAATATCTTCGCAGGTGTATGCAGCTTTTCTCTCGAAATTTTTCTTCATCGCAGGTATATTCAAACACTGGCATAGGATATAGGATTGACCACGAGCCACCGATGCTCTCAAGTGAGTCTTATTTGATTAATACCAACAATTATGAACTAAATGCCGTAGCTTACCAGTTTGTTGTAGAAACTCTAAGGGGCTTTCGTGAAGCCACTTGCTAATCTTTTTTGGTGCAGAGTTGCTGTGGTGGTTTGCTATTGTTGGATGACATTGGGCTAATACTGTGGTCTAAATCCTGCCCCCCTCCTGGAATACTCCATTGGTTGTATTGTCTGGGTGGACCTTAAAGGACTTTAATGAGACTCACGTTAAGACATATTTTAGATTTTGACTCTTAGGAATATTTCTCAGGGAATAAATATTGAGATGGGTGAGAACTTCTTATAAGTCTGGTTCAATCATTTGCAATGGAAAGCTCTTTTTCTCATTATTGAATTTATTGTAGTATGATAACTTACGGACTATAAACACAAAAGGACTGTTTGAATTTTCTATATTATAGTACTCTGGGGTTCGTAATTTTTTTAAATGACAAATAAATATAGATTATATAGAAAGGAGTAATAGATAAAATTATAACAGGTAACACATTGCATATGTATGTAAAATGGATCATATCAAAAAAAGTTCGACCTAATTGTTATAATACCTGCACAAAAGAAACGAACGGTCATTTATGCGGCGAGGTGCGCCCGTGGAATTAAACACATTTCCTGTTACATTTGTATCCAAATGATTAAATACAAGAGCAGTAGATTTCTTGCTAAATATTAAATTTCGAGGATAAAGTGACGAAAAATATTTTTTGTTAAATATGCGTTTATGTTGGTAATCAATTTTTAATTACAATTATAACAATATGTGCAGAATCAAACTTAAATGCGACATCAAATTATTGTCTTATTACTTTTAGATTAGAAACACGCTGGTTATAGGACCAAAGCCGTTACATCGACAAAATCTGAACTCATTTCCGATTCATCTGTTCAGAATCCAAACTACTGGTGAAATAGAAAACTTTGTACTCAAATTGAGTTCCAGTGTGATGTGACACAAGAAGTTTATTCCTTTTCAAGTTTCACTGTTACTAGCATTGATTCAGATAGTACATAACATATTCTGATGCAGTAGTTAGCATTATTACTATATATACTGATGCAGTTATTATATATTACCATTAAATAAATCTAAGGTTGAATGTTTGTCAACAAGACGAATTCCATAATGTATGTTTGCTGTAAAGTTCTCGTTATTTATAGAGGAGTAGTTGCGTCACACCTAATGTGCAGTACTAAAGCTGTCATAGATAAACAAGATAATTTTAGGTATATTCAAAATATCTAGACAAGAGACATTAGTTACAAGTACCCTATATGGAAAGACTGTACTTCTGTCTGAGTATATATTTTTACGGAAGCAGATACGAAGACAAGAAGAGTTTTTACAGTTATAGGAGGGATATAATTTTATTATCGTCATTACAGTGAAAAGTAATGCATCCAGGGCGATAAGCCCTTTCTCTGTTTATAACGAGATAATCGACTTAACAATAGTTCTATTCTAAACGTTTAATTTCATATATTTATGTTAATAAACGTGCATTATTATTTTATACAGAATAACAGACAGATTAGCTTCGTAATGCAAAACTAATTGTTCCGTCCAAATTAGTTCCGTACAATGAAGTATGATTCTTCAACCGAAACCAGATGCGAACCAGCCTACTTAGACGTGTTACGTAGACAACAGAAGGGAATTATGTGGGCTTTACATCAGATACTGCCAGTGACATTCGCATGTGTAGGCAAGAATCGATTCTATGTTTGTACAAATTGTAGTAACCAGACCGACCGAAGCAACTCAGCGACTCCGATGGGACTTGAATAAGCGTCTTCAATAAGCCGTGTTGACGCCCTAATCGAGTACTATATATCCAAATTAATAATTTCAAATGCATGTTTTATATTTTTCATTGTTAAGCCAAAGTAGAATTTATTCCCTTTTAATAGCTGCGTATTAACATCAATTGTTAGGAAACAATTTGGTTTGTTGAAGACTTGAGTTTGAGTCTCATCTAAGTCAAACATTTAATTTACGTTTCATCTTATACATTAATTTACTGGTATTTAGTATTTATAAATAAAATATAAAGTTAGAAACACAAAAAAGAATGGGTGGAGTTATAATTTTTAAGTTCAAAAATACAAAGTTTGCTCTATTTATAATTTAGAAATCTCCTATCATACTTTTTTTTTGTTCCGCTGAGGAAAATACATTGAATTGCATACCCCGGCTGCGGCGAGTCGGTGGTTATGTGGGGCTCTTCTCTCCAGAAGGGGGAGGCCTACCCACTAAAAACCGCAGCGATGGCCGTTCTCAGGCGTTGTGGGGGCCTTCAGGATCGGGTGTCGCATCTTTCGCTCCTCTGGGTGTGCTAGGAGAGCGCCCTTCTCGGGGAGGAGTGATCTTGCAGCCTCCCCCCCTCCAACTTCCTACGATGTCACCCCCCGGCTATCCTTGGGTGAGGTCTATCACCAAGCCTCGAAGTGCGGGAGTACGACGGCGCGCTGACGCACGCAGTCCCCACGCTATAGCTGCGCACCCCAGGCTCTCTTGGCCTCCTGTCATAACTATATTATTATATTTTAGTCTATCGTTAATTAGTTAAGGGGATAATTTCTTATCATCATCAAACATCGTTAAAAATTTTGATAAAGCCAGTAAGTTTCTTTTACCCATTACATTTATATAGGGTTAATTTATGAAAAATGAAAATAAGTTCCAGAATAGTGGTAACTTTATCAAAATATTTGAACCAAATATTAATTTGATTAGATTTAATGAGGTATTATTAGATTAATAAAACAACCACATACTACTAAATTGTGTATATTAACTCTGCAAAAGCTACTGTATAGTAGTAGCTTTTGCGTGCAATCAGTATTCTGTTTTGTTTTAGCAGTCCTCTTCTTACGTCAGCAGTGGTTCGGCATATTAGATTTGGTTACTATATTTCAAATATGAGCATGCCAAAACCATGATACATAACTAACTCAATTTGCAAAGGTCAATTAGTTGCTTTGAATGGCATGCGAGTTAATTGAAAATATAGCTATAGGTTGTGAACCACAAAGTTCCATGTTGCCAACTAGAATTTTAGTATACTTACCGTTTTTTTTTTACCACAAATATACCTTAACATTTTTTGTGTATTTGTAGATCCATTTGATTCAAAGATAAAACACCCATATTTTTTAGAATAGATGTAAAAGATATTACGTCCAATTTTATTTTTCGGGAATTCTTAAGGCGACATTTTGTTTTCTTAATCCATTCCAGACATATGACATTACAATATATAATATGTTATAACACGAATGTTTCATTCGTGAAAATAGCGAGTGTAATATTTTCGGGAGCCAAACGGAACGTAAAGCGTCTTGGATTCTAGATAATCCGTCTTTTGTCGAGACGCGCGATTTTTCTCCGCAAAAAGGAATAACATTGCGGGGAGTAACCCGTTCGCATGGCTAGTGGGCCGTAATACAATTAGGTATGTAAATTACTCAGCTACAATGCGGTTCAAATGTTTTGCTGTATAATTTCTCAGGCTGAATATTTTTGCGTGCTGTGAAAGTGGTATTTATGGAAAATAACATTTTTACAATCTTTTTATGCTCTTTAATATGTTTCGAAATTGGCAGCTATAAATAACTGCGCACCTGCAAATATGTATGTTCTTTGGGGTCAAGAATTTTTAACATATCTCAAATAATCCGGAAACTATGCCTTTTTCTCATGGAATTTGGGGTTACTGTAGAGCTGGATATGCTAGTTATATCTAGGCTACCATGCCCATATTCTGTGACTTTAGTGCAACATTCAAGTGCATAATGATTTACTACGGTAACTTTAAATAAAATCATTAGCATAATGTGCTAATGTGTTCGCTCCATAACACAATAATTAAAATTAACCATCACTCGTATAGTTAAATATATAATATCTCATCAACTGCCAGACTCAGAGTTGAGGTGAAATACGGGTTTAAATTTACTTCCAGTGCTACAACGTTACCTGGTGTCCTGAATAAATAATTTCTACGGACATCGCCGAACGTCCGGCGATGTAGGACAAGGGTAGCTATCGTGCATTCAACGCACGCGGCGTCTCACGCTACTTTTGTTCGCAGAGATATATTGCTAAATTTCGCACATAAAAAGGTCTCGTGTTAAATCTTTTCTTCGGTGGATATATTTTTTCTTTTTGTGTTTCGCGTGGTGGTGTTTGGTTATTTATTGGTGAGCTGTACTTTATTTGATAGCGCCGCGATTTGATCTTTAAAAACTCGCACAACTGGAAGAATGTTGTTTGGAAGAATGTGTACTGAGCGATAAAAAATGGATTGATTTAATATTGCAAAATAAATGAATCGTATTCACTAACATGCTATTTAAAATTCTGTGCTAGGTAGTGCTAGTAACAAAAGTTATTGTTACTTATAGGAGTCATCAAAATGGCATTTTTCATTACATAATTACAGCTATTATGTTTTCGAATATTTTTGTGTTATCAACTTTAAGAAGAGCAAAATGTATATTTTGCTCGTTGTAATTTGATGGGCGTCGGCATACATTTTATACAATATACATTTTCACTTATCTAGAAAAGGTTATTCACAACCACATCCTCTTAAGAGGTCACAATTAATATAATAACCGCGAAAGGTACAAAGTAGGCTCTCGCTTATGACATTATCTATCCCTAAAAGCTTATGTTTCGCTTTATTTGCATACAATAGCGACGTAGCCGAGCCCATCGTAGCGAGGCAATTTGTCGTAGCAGCCGTAACTCAGTCTTGTCACGCTACGCCATAGCGTAGAGGCACAGCGTGTATTTCAACCGTAGTACTCCGAATTAAGTTAGTAATTGGAGATGGCTGGAAAATGGAATGGCAATAAATTATTCATAACTGTAAGTAAAGTTTTTATTGATTCTGTTGCTCATGTTCGCATTGCCATCGCACAGACTGCGAAGTGAAACAAAAACTGTTTTACTAGAATTAGTAAAAGCTATAGGAAATTTGACCAAACATTTGTATTGTAAAAGATTTTTATTGTAATATAGAAACTGGGATCCTCTGTACAAATTTTCCATATACTGTACTTTACATTTCAAGATTTTGTTATCGCGTCCAGCAAATTGACGTCTTTTCTCAGAATATTGGCATAGATACCTGAAACAACCGCTTATTTACGCTACGCCAATAACTGTACAAGCTCTGCAAGGACTAGGGTGTATATTGCCACCTCATGTTATAAGAAATAGTAGCTAATGAAATGAAATTACTCGGATGCCCCAGGGGATTGACGGCCTCCCCAGTCCATCGGGGAGGCGAGTGAGCGGCTCACCTCCAGTGAGCCGATGCCGATAGGGTTGTGGTAGCATTCTCACGGTATCCCACGGCCCTGTCACGCTGCGGGCAGTTCCCCTCGGTGCGTGGGTAGACCTACCCCCTAGAGAGCCCCACATAATTCTGCGCTTTTCCCGGGGTACATGGTATGCAATTCAATGCATTTTCCGCAGTGATAACAAAAAAAAAGGTATCAATTATATTCAGGCACCATATAACTACATGGTCATTCGTGAAGAATATTTTTACCTTTTCAATAAACTAAAAAGTGACACTCAGAAGATACTTACAAGTAAAGACTTGTAATGTAAATGATTACACTATATGAAAACAGAGCAAGTATAGACTAGACTAAGTCTAGACTAAGTCTAGTCGCGATTTAAATTCAAACTTTAGGTTTTCATTTATTCAGCATCTTTTTTAATAAAATGCAAAATGATATAGTCATGTTTTTGAAGCACGTATAAAATTAAATAGCCCATTGTATTCTCATTATTTTAAATAAGTATTGACATCATGGTGAATACAGTTTTTGATTTCGATTATAGCCAGACTTCAGAATTCATTCATAGAACACACCCTTAGTGTAAATTAAGTGAAGTGGTAAACTCCTGACTAAATTCATTGTTAATTTGCAGAATTAGCTTTCTCCCTTGCACGCTCCACTGATCAGCTGTTGATCGAAACAAACAAGCCGACCCCTCTTGTCGTAACCGAGTTTGAAACAGGAAATTAAGTTTGAACAGTAATTTTCGGAATATTTTAGTCTATCACTACCTATTAGAATATGAGTAATGTTCCTAATTTACTTTATTGATTTTGTTACAAATTAGATATTAGGTTAGTACAATAATTTTTTATTTGTTTTTTCACCTTGTAGGCACAAGTTTATGTAGATCTGTTAGGTGTTATTTTAAATTAAAATTTGTATTAACATCAATAAGTGAATATAAAATGCCAATGTTAAACAAGTGTGTAACTTATTTTTTCATTATCATTATTTCAGCCATTAGATACCTAGTGCTGGACAAAGCCTCCCCCAATGATCACCAAACCAGTCGGTCCTGCGCTGCTAGCGTCCGGCGATCACTAAATAGTCTGCCCATTTTGCTACCGCTCGAGGAACTGTGCGCCCAAGCGGCCGTGAGTATTGTGCCCTGCCAACTGTCACTTAAGGTTCGCAATTCTTCGAGCTTTGTAGGAAAGCTAACTATGTAGTCTTCAGTGGATTTCATCATTTCTGATACGCCCCCTATCACATAAAAAAAAAAACGATCACACAGAGAAACTCTGATCATATCTCTCTCTGTTGCTCTTTCGATATCTTTGAGTTTCCTTATAAGGAGCAATGTGAGTGGGCAGGTTTCGGTAAGATACGTCATTACTGGCAACACGCAAGAATCAACTTTTATTTTATGGCACTGCAGTAGATGGGTTGAGATATACCGCATATATTTATATAATTTCTTCTATCTTTTCGTTCCAGCCCGACCGATTTTGATTTTGGTTCATCCTGATTAACTTGATAATGGTGCCAAAATTACCAGTTAAAGCTAGCTAATGGGCAAATTTGTACTTTGATTGAGATGTGTGAAAATATAAATCATATGACCGTTCCGATAAAGATAAAGAGCTGTGTCATACATTATTCCTGGCGCCATTTTAACGACTCAGCTCTGGACCCGTGTTCATTCTTTTTGTCTTTATTCCGATATCATTGGATATCTACATAAACAAATGGTTCTGGCCTAACATTGGTTTCATCACCTTTTCACATTATACGAAAGTCCGACTCCTAAGGTTTTATAAGAGAAGGTTTACAAGATTCATGAAGACAGATGTTTTAATTCACTGACCTTTTGTAAATATCCGTTATCGTGGTCGTTAGGTTGAACATTATTCTATTCATCCTAAACAAAGAAAAAATATTGGTAAAAAAAATACAAGATTATTTCTATTTGCGAGTCCCCGTTGGCAACAAGAGCGAACAAACATGATTTTATTGCATTTTTATGAAAGAAGTTTCCAGTTCTGCGGCAAAGTTGCGATGTTAGCAACTAAGTTCTATTAGTCGCCATGCTTGACTATCAAGATAATATAGATAGACTATTACATATAGATAGACTTAAAATAAGCAGTTCCCCAAAGCTAATGTTTTATGAGCTTTTTCGTGATTCACTTATTTGGCCGTATACTTCCGTGTTCTTGATTCGGTTTCCTGATCAGCAGTTCAGATATGAAATTCCATGAGATTAGTGCATCTACGATCTTACGGTCATCAGGTACCAAACTTGCATTCCGAAAGCACGGAGTGAAAATGTTAGAGTTTTTTCATAATGAGGATACATATACATAATGAACCTCCATTGTCGAGTGGATAGTACACCGGTTTCAAGAGGTCCCGGCTTCAAATCCCGGTGGGGGCAGATGTCTGTGTAATGAATACGAGCATTTGTACCTTAGTCATGGTTGTTAAAATATATATTTCTTCTCAAAAATATTTATATATCTATAATATATGTACACCAATTCCTTATCTTAGATTCCATAACACACGCCGTATAGCGCTTACTTTGGGCTAGGTTAATTGGTGTAAATGTAAAAAATAAGTGTATTAAATAAAAAAAAAAAATGGAAATAATATGATACCGGTGTGCGTGGTATGAACATTTTGTATGGAAGCAGATCATTTAGATTTCCGCACCTGAATTCCCGATGGTTCGTTACACACGTTCTGTATCGACATCAATTGGTCATAAGTCTTATTACCATCGAAATTGATTTTGTCTTTCAGTAGTCAGACATTCGGTAGTCTCATCCACTAGACCTCGAAGACAGTTAACAGTATGTTAGTAAATAAACTTTTTGGGCGAATATGTCATGAACAGTGATGAATAGTTTATACCAAAATCTATTTAAACTCAACGTAGAATAGAGATACCTTAACAAAACAATCTATATAATGTAAACGGTTTTGAACCTGACAAATATAAAGGGGACACTCGAAAAGGTGACTGATGAGTATGACTGACACAATGATTAACGAGTATTTGTTAAAAAGTTTGACATATCGTGAATTACGTGTTACTAACCCCTCGTTAATTTAACGTAGACTACGTTGATAAAGAATTAATGGTTGTGCTTGTGTATCACTTTGATATTTTTATGGCCAAGTGTATCCTTGGGGCGGGGATGAAGTCGACAGGGCGAAAATAAACAATGTGCGACCTTGAGAGCCGAACGACCCTCCGGAACGTGCAGGGTGGCAAAGATTAGGTCACTGGTAGACAGTAAACTTCTAACATTTACTGCTCACACTCACAACTTGGAAGTTTCGCCGACAGTTAACGTATTGTCCTGTATTGTATATGTATGTTAGATTAATTATAGTGATTTAGTACCTGTTTGAGCTGCACCATTTGACAGTGTACCTGTTTGACTGTGGAAATAAATGTGATTCTCTTTTTGGTATTGCGATACTGATTCTATGATTAAATCGGCAGTTGTAATTTGTATTAAGCCTTCGGTCTTGAGTCCTTGCTTAGTTTAAGTAAACAGAATTATAACACTATAACGAACAGAATGGTCGACTAAAATGTATTTTATATTACTTTTAAATATGTTAGTTATTGCATCGATTAATGTCATATAATTGACCTACGTATACGTAGAGTTATAACTCTCGTACTGAAATAGCCGAATTATGCATAAAAGCAGTTGTCAATGTCGCCATTTGGCTGTTATATTGAAAATGTACACACGGGCTCCTTTTCAAAATAATTATCTGCTACAATAGAGATGTAAGACTTATAATACGAATTACCAGAACGTTTATTTCATATATACAATTTCTTGTTAATTTCTTATTTAATAATAAAGTTATAAAAGACCTTAAGGAAATACATATTAATGCGTTAGATAGAGATAATGATTTTTTTAAATTCAACGTATTTAAAGTAATAGATAAAGAATTTTCTATAGGGAGTTGAAGTAGAGGCACTGCAACGGTGCTGAATGTCTTAATATAAATTAAAAACAAATTACACTAAAACTAAAAGCGTTGTTAAGTCTCGCTTGAGCATTTGACATTCGTAGCACAGATTTACCCACCTAATTTAAGAAAATTGGTTTAATGTTCGAAATGTTTTAATAAATTCAGTTTTATAGCTATAATAATTGTGAGTATATTCTCACAATTGAATGTAGCAAGTGCTGCATTGAATAATTTTACATAATTCTTTAAAAAGTTTTAGTTGTTGTACCAAAATGGTTTTAATAACAAGGTTATTGATGTCAAAATCGTATACTAAATTGAACAAATAATATCAAATTATGTTGTACCTATTTTGTGTCGTAAGAAAATCGACCGAGGATACCTATGCAGTATCGTTCTATACTTGTAAATGTATAATATGAAATACTATTGATTAAGATATATTTCCTATGAATGTACTAAATTAGTTTTTTCTAAGAAATCGACTCAAGGAAATGTATGCCAGATATCTTTATTACTTAAAAAGTAATAAAGTTGATGATCTCATAATTTTTGTTGTCCCATGACAGTAAAAAAAATCATATTAACATTTTCCAAACAATAAAAATGCACTGCTACAAATTTACAAGTATTAAAACTTGTATACTAATTATAAAGCAAAGTTTGTGAGTTTCAATTTTCGGGGTAACTGCCGGTATTACTGCTCCGATTTTGGTAAAATTTGATATGGGAGAGTTTCAGACCCGGGAAGGATAGCAATATTTTTAGCACGGGAAAATATCCCTATACATAATATATACAAAGCCGGATCGGAAACCTACTTTTTTAATATATTTGTTTAAACACAGTGTTTTAAAACATTGAATACAGTGATCTGCTATACAGCAAATGTACTGTCTGAATGATACTGTATTGTTACTGTCTCTATTTGTTACTGTATTGAATGATACTAGTTATGGTTATCTATTTAACAAAGCTTAGACAATACACTCGATTATATGATTTATGAGAGGAATGGAAAGAAAAGTTGTTTGATGGAATTTGTATAACATAAAATCCATACTTAACTCAAAACATCTTATATCTACTACACATCTTATAATAAAAATCATATGTCGAGTCCTCCGCGAATCAACGCGGCATACCGACTGAAAATCACACAAACCTCTCACTTATATCAAACCTTCGAGCACGTCAAAATTTCAAGAAGAGTTGAAGCGTGTCATTCTTGAAGGAGAGCTGTAACGCTGTATGACAAGGCCACGGGAATCCTTACGAATACTTTCACAACCTCATCGGTGTTTCATTCTTTGATATTTAGCAATAAATATAATTGATTATGATGTAAAAAATAAGAATAATGTAAGGTAGGTATGCGCGTCATAGATTCGAGATAATTTCGAACTTTTATAGGATTATTTAATGTGTGTATCAAATTATGTAGGTGTACATTAAAAGTTTTCGAATATTGAGACCTGTAAAATAAAGTAATAATTAAACCAAATATTATTTACACATGTAGTCATATGACCTTAGAATAATTCATGATGTGAAAGATTTACAATTGTATATAAATTTGTTTGATAAGATAATTTAGGCTATAGCTTATTATAAAATTTTTGTTTTATAGTTAACATGTGTACATTTTTATGTTGGTATTAGCCACCGCATTGTAACAAGTGGTTGCGTTTTCTTATTATAGAACGTTGCTCTAAAATATATTGTATTTTCAAAGTGTAACATTTTTTATAATGTTAATTATTGTTTAAACATTTTAGGGAATTTTGCAAAAAGGGATTTGTTTTTGTATAATTATGTAATATGACGTCAAAAAGTCTGTTTCCGGTTGCATATGTAGAACAATTTCGCTTCCGCCATTTTGGTATTTTTTAATAATAGGCCACTGCTTTGTATATTTTTTAAAATATTTTGCATCTATTGTTAATAGTTATCAATTATTTAATTATGTATTTGTTTCTTGAATTTCTGTTGTGTCTTTTATATTTATAATTATGAACTTCTAATAATATTGTAAATGGCATTAAAAAGCAAACTTCGAATTTCTGGCCCGCTCTTTTGGGGTTCTGAGCGGATGGTATCATAATCCTACTACTATTATAAAGGCGAAAGTTTGTAAGTATGGATGTATGGATGTTTGTTACTCTTTCATGTAAAAACTACTGAATGGATTTGAATGAAACTTTACCACAATATAGCTTATACATCAGAATAACACATAGGCTACAATTTTTGAGGTTTCTAATGTGAGGTCGTAAAAAAAACATCCACGCGAACGAAGTCGCGGGCAAAAGCTAGTTATCGAATAAATATAATTAAAATGATTTTATCGTTTCTAATAAAATGCTTGAAATAAAATACTTATTCAGATTAAGAAGTTTTATTGTTACTTTCAGTATACGAATATTTAAATTATGCTAGTCATCTATATTAAACTAACACATATTTAAGTTATTTTTGGTACCCTCTTCTAAGCCTTTTTATTTTTTTTGAGGGAGGGAAATGCGACCTTGTGCACCATGACACCGCGCTGGCAAGACGCGGCCGTGTGTGGGGCTCTCCGGTCTCTGGGCTCATACGGGGCACATGGCGGGGTACGCTCTTGCGATTCGACCGCCATGTGTCCCGGGGCCGGCTCGACCAAGAGTTGGTCAAGTCACCGCTAAAGGAGGGACTGTCCGAGAACCCCTGGACAGTTCCCCAGACAGAGAGACTTCACCACGGCGTGCGCGCTTAGCCGGACGCGCAAGCAGCGTCACGACCCTCTTCTAAGCCTTTAAATAATTATGAAATATGTATTTTTTTATCGAATCATTAGTAGTAATTTTAAGAATATTTTATTGCATGTGGTTTTAATTATCCTACCGTTTAATTAAAACCGCGAGTAATTAGCTTCCTTCATTTATAAGGAGGCCCAATAACTTCTCAAGTAGACATGTTAACAACTCCGTACACACATTGTAGCATGTAACCGTGTCCAATGGATCCAGTATGAAATATTGCTACACTTCAGTGATGTAACCGTGTTAGGAAAAAAATTCGATATATCACATTGAGTTACTTTCAACATATACCTAATGTTAAAAGTAACTACTAATTTTGTTCTTTTTACTTATGTAAGTAGCCATAATTATCATATCATTTTCATCATTAAAATTAAAGTAAATTAATTATATGAAATGACGATGTTTGTGTTTCAAAAGTAGTATTTACTTAAAACGATATTGAGGAATGTCTTGTTTTATAAAAATAATTAAAATTAATAAAAAAATACTTTCAAGCACTCGATGTTTTGCGCAGCTATAACTATAACTACTTTACTAGTTTTCAAATATGGTTTACAAAATCACATGTAACACCCGATACCCAAACAAACTCCTTTTTTATTATAGTAAAAGAACGTATCAGACTTTATATGTTTATCTGAAAACAGTCTTATATTGGTCAAAATTGCGTTCATAATGCATAGTTAATTAATAATACATCATACATACAAATACATACAAATTTATGTACATACATTAGTGATTTGTAAATAATGCTTAATTGACCGTGCAAACCAAGCAGCTAAATACAAAGGCTGAATTATTGTAAAATCGTCCAAAGTAACCGTACACAGCATACTTCGATACAATAGATTGACGACATAGCTATAACACAAAATCTAAACATATATATTTATATGCAGCACTTCATCGCTTGTAACGCCGCTATATCCCAGAGTCATAGAAATAGAATATTGGCATGTATAGTGTATATGTATAATATTCCTTTGTGAGTCAAATTTATCGACATATGTAGAGATTCTATTTAGGACTTAAAACTATGAATATGTCATTGTCACTCGCAAATCGTTATTATGACAATAATTTAATTTAATTTAACAAAATTCTCTTTTATTTCACTATGAAGTTTTTGATATGTTTGTTGGCACATTGAAAATAGACAACAGAATATTGACAAACATAAAGTTGCGCTATGACCATGGGATACTGAAAATAAGGGTTGTAATCATATATACAATTTATTGTAAAGATGTTGTGTCATTTGACTAGGTCAACTATTTTAATCCAAATGCTTCCACTAAATTCCATGTATTTAGATATAATAGCTTTCGTATCGCAGCGGCTTAGTATGCGTCGCTACTTAATCACATTACAAAATCAATTGCCTCATGGGGTGTGGTAAATGTGGCAGTTGTGTCAACGTAGGGATCGATTTTTTTTCGCCTTTATCCTCATCAGAGTTGATGCCTTTAGTAGCAGGTAGACCTTTTTTTTTTTTTTTTTTTTTTTTTTTTTTTTTTTGTTCCCCTGAGGAAAATGCATTAAATTGCATACCCCGCTGTGGCGAGCCGGGGTTATGTGGGGCTCTCCTCCCAGAAGGGGAGGCCTACCCACTAAAAACCTCAGGGATGGCCTTCCTCAGGCATGTAGGGAGCCCCCGGGCACACAAAGGCCACTTCCGGGAATAGTAGCAGGTAGACCAGAAAGAAAATACAAGCTAATCGAATTAAAGATATTCGATTAAAAATATAAAAGATATATTTATACTGCAGATAGCGCTTTTGTTTAAACAAAAGTCAAAATTATATTGGTTGGTCATTATTTTTTTTCAAATGACTTGTTTTTCTAAAACGTATTTTATTAGTAAAGTTAGTAATTCTTAGTATAAATAAGCATAATTTTTAAATATTACTTACAGTATACAACGTGTAATTGAAATTGGAAATTTATAAGCAATATTTTTTATTTAAGTGGTAACAATCAATTATAGTCATCTGTAACGACTGTGACTTCCTATCTGGAGAGAAATGCTCTTCTTAAATTTCGTTTGAATTTCTCCGGCAGCACGGGAAACATTGCTGTTAATAGGTCGGGCTGATATTTAAAATATTTATTAATAATAAATAAATTAAATAACGAAAAATAAATAAATATGTTTTTCGTCCGCACCAATTAGCCTAACGCTAGTGTCATGGGCTGTAGGGTAATGGTAAGACATGTATATAGTCATCATACATAGATATGTTTTGCACCACCGGGACTCAAACCCGCGACCTTAGAACGACCTTGTCAAATGAACACTGAAACCGAACGAAGGTGGTGGCGATGGTGAATAATCACTAGAAATAAGTTCCTCGGTACACATTCCGCTGAAGTTTTTATTTTTATTTTTGTGTGTGGCTTAGGTATCTTAGCAATTAGCCTAGTTAGACTAGACTTTATACTAGGGATCGCACTGGGTATTGTGTTCATAATGAATACTAAATAGTACGAGTAATGGTATCGAATACCAAATGCATGATTCCAATAGCTCAGTACGATCGAACTTGATATGAATTTACACGATGCTAGTACCGGATTAACATTGATAAATTCAAAATGACTGGCATCTGTAGCAATTCCAATGTAAATGAACCTTAACTCATGCGTTTATAAAATGAGCTTCAATATAGCCATGCGTGCTGCATCTTTATTGTTAAAGGAAAGATAATGGGAAAATTTTTCCGCATAATACTTTCAAAGTACCTAATCACGAGTTACACTTAAATCCTGTCATAGATACAACTGTATTTTCCGTAATAGATAGAATTTGGTAAAGTTAATAATATTTAGTATAATAGTGTGCATTTACAGATATAGTCTTTGTATTTCGAAATAATAAGAATTTTTAAGTGTAATTTTAAACATGAAACAAGACAATACCATTGATTACTGGAACCGGAACTGAACCTAATCAATTTATTATTGATTGCTTTATTATGTTTATTGATTTCTGTTTTTAAACATATGACGGACGCCTTATTTATTGCCATCCGTGAATAGGTACTGATGTTACAAGTTTAATGCCATTGATTAAAGTGCAATATATATATATAGACATAGGTAGATATAGGTATATATATAGACTATAGTCTCACAATATGAACATAAATAATCGAAGGCATGAAGTTTTTTTAAATTTGGTATTTTGTATTCGCCTAAACATTGTTTCTTGGAAATTTGTTATTATTTATTAATTAGTATTAAATTATTCTTGGAAAAATATCTTGGAAATTTAGTTTAGAATATCACAAAAATTTACAGTTTATTAAAAAGGTTTTTCAAGGGAAGGATAGGAATTTGCCCTTGAAATTCCATCTACATAGCGTCAAGTAAAACATCTTATACTGTAGGTATGCCTACATTGAAATATTAATGTTGCCGCCGAAATATAGAGCGAGCGACTGACCGGAAACTACGGTGCCGATGAAAAATTCACAATTTCCGGTTCCACCGTAACGCACACATCCGGCTTTGTCAAACTAATTAGTATGCAAATGAAGGTAATGCGAAGTAATTTATATTTTAGTATTTGTTCAGTACAGCCCGACGTTAATGACTTATATCCTATATATTATGTTAGAGTTTTGTGGAGATATGATTTTAACTACAGGAGGTCTTGAAACTTGTATAACTATAATTTCATATTTTTTTTAATACAACCAAATTATATGATTGTCACAAAATGTTATATTCCACGATTAAATGATGTGAATGAATGTCTTCGTGTGCAAAGGTCTATGTTTTTCTTACAAGAACAAGTGTAACGTAACGTTGTCGTCAATACGTAAAATTGGACACGAATCTGTATTGTACAAATAATCTGGGCTGAACATTTCACACAAACTACAGGTATATCTACTGTTACAGTATAGGAGAGTGGTTTGACAAAGAATTTTGTCAGTTCATGGATATTAGTAAACACAAATTTTATTCTAAGGACACTTGTGTGTTCTAATCTGAGGAAAATAGCGTAAATCTAAAATGCTTAAAAACGGATAATTTTAATTTGAGCTTATAGTGGTTAGTGAGCTGCAAACACAGATTGTACAATAGTTACATAAGAAACTGACTCAACTTAGGCCTAAAATTCAATTTGGTAAGTAGAAATTATGTTAGAATTCTTGGAAACAAACTTTTAATATAACAAGCAATGTATACACAGCTGCAAGGCAGACTATACATATTCCCTACGTAATAAAAGCTGTTTTTGTACTACTTATTCATGTACATCGATACCGTTTTTTTCAAAAGCGTCAAATGGTGAACATTGGCAAAGTGAGACCAAATAAATAATAAATATTGTTTATTGTTTCAAAATTTTATCAAATGTAAATTTGATTTTATATGACTTAGTTTACTTGCCTTTACGGAGTAAATACTATCTAATTTATGGTATACTTATGAAAGTATAGCATGAGGGTTACTGCAGAATCTGTCAATAGTTCGACTATATCATACATCAGCCAATAACGAATACTGAGTTACTCGTAGGTACCTACTCGTATTTTGTTTATTGTTCATTCCTTCTCTCGCAGATCTGTTAAAAGTAATTTTGTTATTGAATAAATAAGCTGCACCTTTGTCTTCTGTGTTGTTTAGACAACTTTGATTAGGCGTGCAAATAGTTAATTAGTCCTATAATCCATTTTCATAGCAATAGGCTATTGCGTGTCGTTCTAAAAATCAGCTCGACAAAGGACGTACGTAAGTGTTCCTGTACTAAAGCGAGACCTCCAGATTGAATGCCTTCGCCATCACTCTAGTTGAAAGTGTTCGTCGATTGATATATAAATAAAGATCTCTAAGAAGTAGGTATTGCCAATTGTGTGTGGAATTTGTTATGTTGTAGTTTATATATTTAATGTTAGCATTATGTGGTAGTGTCATGCACATTTGGACGAGAGAGCAGTTAAGCAGATCACATGCTACAAGGAGACACTAGTTTTTAACTTAATCATTATATTAAAAAAATATTATGAAATCATATATATCATGTTTTGTTAACTTATGTTTCAATTTAGTATAAACTAACGACCCGCCCCGGCTTCGCACGGGTGCAATGAAAAGGGATTAAGGTGGACAATACTGTAGTACATTATTTTGGTCTATCTCGTAGGGTTCAGCCAGTTTTTGCAATATAAGCGCAAAAAAACGTGCTTATTTACGACATCATATTAGAAACCTCTAAATTTATCAGTGTTTCTCAACTATATTATGCATGTATTATACATATAAACCTTCCTTAAGAATCACTCTATGTATTAAAATCCGTTGCGTATTAAGATCTAATCATACATAGGGACAGACAGACGGCGGATAACGACTATGTTTTAGTAATGTAGTGATGATGTAGGCAATAATCTCTCCGCATTATCAAACAGAACAGAAAACAAATTTAAAATAAATTATACCATTTATTTGTTAGTAAATGCCATGAGTTTGTAAACAAAGAGTTTTAAACTTTATATGAAACAATTTGAAGAAACAATGCTATGTACAGAAATAATACATATACTGAGATAACAGAAGTATCAGCTTATATTATGTCAATTTCATTTAAATGTTTTATTCCATGTAATTTTTCAAGTACGGTTATTTGACATTGTTTTCTTTGCACTAAAGCATTTATTAAGAACTAGCTGTTGCCCGCGACTTCGTCAGCGTAAATTTCGAGTTGAATGTTATTGATACACAAATCATATTAATATACGATTTTACCGATTAAAATATTTTTGGTATAAAGCAATTCCTTGAGATTTTCGCCTTATGTCGAAACATATTCCTTTATTAGGCTTTATTTGAAAAAACTACAATAGCGCCTTGTAGAAATTGATTAAATGAAACAGCGCCATCTAGTGATTTATGAAAAAACTACAATAGCGCGTTGTAGAAATTGATTAAATGAAACAGCGCCATCTAGTGATTTATGAAAAAACTAACATGCGTAATGAAACTGACTTACACTTAAATATTTTTTCTATTCTATTATATGTATAGATTAAGCGTGAAGAGGTAATAAACAAACAAACTTTCGCATTTATCATATTATTTTGATAAAAACTGATTTCGTTTCATCGTATTTTGGTTCCCTGTTCCATCTCACTGCCCACGAACATGCTAAACGTGGCCTTTGGGGTCTTATAACCTGTGGCTCTGTCTACCCCGCAGGGGATAAAGACGTTATCTTATGTATGTATTGTATCATGATGATGAATTGTCTTTAGATTTTAAATTTCCCATGTAACTTATGTAAGAATGGTGTACATTATAATTCGCAATATTATCATGCCTTGAGTTCATTAAAATGACGATAACTTTTTTTTTAATGAACCGATTTTGATGAAACAAAGTTTAGATATTATTCTGAGTTAAAACAAAGCAAATAATGAAAGTTTCAAGCAAATCGGTTCAGTACTTTCGGAGATAAACGTGAACAAACATACAGACAGACAGACAGACAAAAAATTCCAAAAAATTTTTTATGCTTTCTAATAATCTATTTAAGTGCCTCTCTATCCATTTCAGTCAAAAATACTAAATGTACAGACAAAATATTTTTACTGTCTTATTATATGTATAGATTATTTACACTTACAAAATGAAGTCTCCTAAGATTTTATGTCTAAAGATATAATATTGATTAATACAAGTTAAAATTTAAAGTAATCTGGTCCGTAATCACTCAAAGGCCCAGTTTGTTTTTATAGCCTTTTTAGCTAAATGGCAGAAACGAATTTGTGCTACGGGCGCAATCAAAAAATTTAAAAATAAACATTCTACCATTTTCATTCTTTTTGTAATGCTCTAGTAAATATAATAATTATTTTAATGCAAACTATTGCAATATCAAAATATTACCACGTGTTAATCATGCAGCAACTGGCGCCAACAAGTTAGGTTTAAACTAAGATAAAAAAATGATTCTGTATAAAATAATATAAATGAATACTAGCTGACCCAACAGACGTTGTCCTGTCAAATGTCTCAAATGTCAAATGTCTCAAATGTCACGTTGTCTCACGTTGTCTCAAATGTTTTTAAATAAATAATTTAGCTGAAAAACAATATCTATATGACCGTATTGTGAATCTAAACCATCCTCAAGCCCCCTGGAATACACACAAAAAATTTCATCAAAATTGGTCCAGTCGTTTAGGAGGAGTTCAGTCACATACACACGCACACAAGAAATATATATATTAAGACTAGCTGGCCCAACAGACGTTGTCCTGTCAAATGTCTCAAATGTCAAATGTCTCAAATGTCACGTTGTCTCACGTTGTCTCAAATGTTTTTAAATAAATAATTTAGCTGAAAAACAATATCTATATGACCGTATTGTGAATCTAAACCATTCTCAAGCCCCCTGGAATACACACAAAAAATTTCATCAAAATTGGTCCAGTCGTTTAGGAGGAGTTCAGTCACATACACACGCACACAAGAAATATATATATTAAGATAAGTTATATTAATATGAAGCTGAAGAGTAAGCCGAGAAAACCGAGTATTAAGGACTCTCTTTATTATTATCAAACTTATTTCTTAAATTCATAACTGATGATGACATTTCTTAGAATACAAAATGAATCAACTATTAAATCATATTATTTCATTGAGCCTTCTCCCTACTTAAGATAAATTGTCGTATGTAAGTAAGTAAATAATAGTAATTTTAGAAGTATGCGTATTATAACTATTGAATAGATAATGTATCAGAATAATGTACCTTGAACAGTTCAATAAAATTTAATAATCTTTTAAAAACTTTAAATAAAACTAGTTTCCCAGGATTTGTTTTAAGATAACATGGGTCCGTATATACTGTACATAGACGATGACCTCGTTAAAGATCTTTGACACCGTATATAAAAAGCAAATAGTACGGCCGTTTAACGGATGCTACAAATATGCAGACATATTTGCTCTACATAAATTTATTACTTTCCTGAGTTATTGATATTGCATTTATACGTTACTCCATACATTTTGCGAAAGAAAAGCACAATAAATAAATAAACAAAATGAAATCGTATAAATTTTCTATAAAGCGTTATTTCACTTTCATTATTTTATCCTCGTGGGTGCAGTTACAATTTCAGCAAAATATTTTTTATTTTAAACGGGTACTATACCGACAGTTTCATAGCCGAATCATTCAACAGATATGTTAACCGTGTTATCAAAGTATCTTGTTAAATTCGTCTTCATCAAGTATAGACGAATTTCTGATTCTATATTTAAAAAAGCAGGGAAATTTAATTAATTAATTAATTTATTAAAATTTAATTTAATATAATATATATCACCTTTAGAATTTCGTCATCTTTCGGTGTTGAGAACCCGCCAAATCAGCTAGTTATCAAATTTAGCAAGTAACTGTAGTTAGTTACGCAAAAAAGGATTCAATGAAGAAGAATAGATAAATGGAGATTGCTACACTAACCAGCAAAAGACAAGATAAAACTGGCCAAAAAGGATAATAATCCATACCATACTACAAATAATTCGCATCCAATTGTTGGATGGCCTTACCGCTTTTAGTCCGCATACTGAAACTTATTCGTAAATAAGTTAAAAGCACATTCGCTTGACTGCGGTTGTAATAGTTTGCCTGAGACGACTGTCAATTATTTAACTATATTTACTTGTTTAATTACTGTTTGTCATATATTGTAATTTGTGGTCTTTTTGTCGTTTTGCCAATTTCGACCATGATGTTATAATATTTATCTATGGTACCAAATAAGATTACAAATTATATATAACGAATAATGTTAATATCAATAGATTTTTAAATAAATGTATGGCGTGGCTGCTGAAGCTTCTCGCTATGTGCGGCGATGGGTGCGGAGGGGTATATGTGGGTACCACAGACCTCCCAAGTTTTTTTTTTATTGCTAAAGTGGACAAACAAGCAGGCTGCCCTTCTGATGGTAAGTGATAACAGTCGCCTATAGTACATGTGGTTCCCACGAGATTCGCAGCAAATCTGCAAACCTCATAAGAACCACAGTGTACGTTGCCAACTTGTGACATAAGATGTAAAGTCACAGTACCCAGTAATTTCACTGCCTATCTTACCCTTCACGCCGGAACACAGCAAAGCGGACCCTGCTGTTTGGCGGCAGAAATAGGTAAGACGGAGGTACCCATGCAGATGACCCTGGTACAGAGTCTACCTCCTAGAAATTTTTGTTCGTGTGATATATATATAACGAATAATGTTAATATCAATAGATTTTTAAATAAATGTATGGCGTGGCTGCTAAAGCCTCTCATACTTTGTCAATCGCTATGTGCGGTGATGGGTGCGGAGGGGTATATGTGGGTACCACAGACCTCCCAGTTTAATTTTTGTTCGTGTGATATATATATAACGAATAATGTTAATATCAATAGATTTTTAAATAAATGTATGGCGTGGCTGCTAAAGCCTCTCATACTTTGTCAATCGCTATGTGCGGTGATGGGTGCGGAGGGGTATATGTGGGTACCACAGACCTCACAGTTTAATTTTTGTTCGTGTGATATGTTAACCGTATATTTATTTGTAAAAATGCATGTTTTGGTTTATTTCTCGTGTCTGATGTCACCACCACCAGTTCAGCAGGATGCGTTTTCTGCTTATACTGCGCTAGCTACAGTGTTGGTATGTACATACATAGCGGTGTGTTATAATTAAATATTGTTCTGTCATCTTATTTGTTGTGGGTGGGCGTTGTGAGTACTGCTGTGTGGTTCAAAATAAATTTATTATTTTCTTTCTTTCAAAAGTTCCAGTGAGGGACTGTCATTTATATATTAAAATAATAGAATATCAGCTTACAGTTTTCTATCAATAAATGGTAAGCTTTAAAAATATATTACTCAGTTCTTACATTATTAATATTATGTTAAAACCAGTAAAATTGAAGATATTCAAATTAAAACTTGTGTACTCAATTAATAACCTGTACTAACCTGTATAAAAACATCTATTCTTATGAGTATACGTTCTTAAATATGGCTACTGTATATATTGATATGGCTACTGTAGCTTAAGTCAAATACCCGAAGAAAACGATATCAAACTTATGATAGAGCTTCTGTACTTCAAAATGTAATTGTAGAACGCTTGTAAAACACCTTACAACCCGAAGTTCGACTCAAAAATTTATTCCAGTTTATGATTGTTGAATAATTTATGGACTGAACAGTTTCAAGCATTGTCGAGCAGACGTAAATATAAAGGAAATAAGACATTCGAAGTTTTAACTTGGACAAAAATACGAGAATTACTTCCGGGATTTGATTTTCGTAATTTATGAATATTAATATTGCCATGTTGTGTTCTTTCTACTCAGTACGCTACATAAGTTGATTATGATTGGCAGCTGGTGAGTTTAGAACAAAAGATTTAGGGCAGACCTGTTTTGACTGTGAAATTTATTGAAATTTTTCTCTTTAAAGAATCAAGAGAAACACGAGTATATGAAAAGAGAGATCTCTCTTTTCAGATACTCTTATTTATTATTAAAGATTACTTTAGTTCGTCGAGGGCACGAGTTTATCCTAACAAAGTAGTAGTAACAAATTAGACCTTAGTTAATCGTGTTGATCAGATTCGGATTGGTAGATGTCATTAATTAAATTGGTTTGATAAGTTTCTTGCGCCCATTCTTCTTATCAGCTAAAAAATACGTCGTGGTAGAAAAAAAATCTTGGACGATTCAAATTAGCTTTCTATAAAGTCATATTTGAATAAAGTTAATTTTTATATAGATTTTTGATCATTTATACCATTGAGTCCAATAAACAAACAGTATGAGCAACAATAACTGGTAAATATTACGTGGGACAGAACTTCGGACCTCCGCGCGTATCAGATTAGCTTACAGACTAAGGGCATAAAATGTCTATCGTTTACTTTTGTGAGTAACGTACTAGCTTATAATATGATGTTAGTGTGGTAAGTAGTAATCCATACCAAACTTATTAATATTATTAACTCGAAATCAACTCTGTGTAATTGAATTAAATAAAATTTAGTACGAAGATAGTCTAAAGACTGAGAAAGGATTTACTTAGGCTACTTATAAATACGAAAAAGTGAGAAAGTTTGTATAAGTACGTTATTTTTAAAGTTAGAGGTTTGAAACTTATTTTACAATGATTGATTAGATATACAAATACGATATTCAATGTTTGTAAAAATTTTATCCTAAAGGGTAAAATAAGAATCGAAGTTTTTTTTTGAATAGCCTCATAAAGTACTGATCAGATTTTGGTGATTTTGCTGTTTAATATAGCGATACATTTTCCTACGGGAAAATATTTTCTCCTGTGGGATAATCTGATGAATAATGAGGTTTTGATGAAATTTGGTATGAGGATGGTTGGCGACGCGGGGAAACACATAAGGTAATTTTTACCCCGAGAAAAGATGTCTTTCCTTTTGGAAAATTTATAAAGCGGGCGAATCCAGTGGCAGAAGGTTAATTTTGAAAAAAAAGCTTATTTTTGACGAAGCTATTAAAATTGAATTTGATTGTACGTATGTAAGTGTTACGGTAAACAGGTAGGCTGTAAATTGTTTTGCCATTATAATTGTTTTAAAAATAAATAATCAGCAAGCTGAGCATTTTTTTTGATAGTGAAGCCATGTTTTATTTATTTATAAAATACTAGCTGACCCGGCGAACTTCGTACCGCCTTAGCGTAGCTTTGATGCACTACTTTATTTTGTATAGTTGAAACGATGCTCTTTTAATATAGTCTATGGCTGTGAATGACGTTGACATTCGTATAAAAAAAAAATAGACATTCGTAACGCGTGTTTTTTAAAATATGCAAAATTAAATGTATACTTTTCAATATTTCTGAGAGATTTTCTTAATATTTTTTTCCGTAAGAACCATCCTTGGACTTCCACAAACATTTAAAAAAAATTATCGAAATCGGTTCAGCCGTTCACACGTGATGCCGTGACAACGCGAAACGGGTTTCATTTTTATATATATAGATTGGTATATCAATAGCATGCATATTATCATTAAACATTATATAGGTAATAGAATCATTGATAGAACATAATTATCAACTAAGGATAATAATTAGAATCATACATATTACCTCTATCTCTACATAATGTTGACTAAATATTGCTGTTCCGTTTATTCACAAATGTTATTTATATTCGTGAATTCTTTAGTGCAAAAATTAAGTAACATAGAAAATCGTTCATAAAATATCTTTGTGTAAATGTAACTCTTATTCAAACATTATATAAAGATGTGTAGTTAGATTGCCTCCTTTGTCCCCAAGCACTTGGAAAATCTGTCCCGATAATACTGAGAATTTAAGCAACGTCTTGGGGATATACTCGTAGTTGGAGAAATAAAATCCAAGTCACGTCACTGGCACGTACGTATTAAGATTTCTTTCTGTTTTTTGTGATAAATTTTTAATGTTTTGCTGGTATATATAGGCCACTGCTTTCAGTTTTCTAATTCGAAGTCCTCGGGTTTCCGAACCTGCTACGCTAAAATACACCCCTTGTATTTAATACTTTATTCCAAGAATAACTATATAGGATACCTATACAGGATAATTATACCATTGATATTGCATTTTTATGGTGATGTATAAAATGGCAGTATGGAGGCAGCCTGCATACATCTGCCTATAAATTTCGATTAAGTTTTACAAGGTCAGCGTGGTTGATTCAGACGTTCAACACACATATTCAGGGTAGATATAATTTTTAAAATAGCTCTGATTCTACATATTACAAAGCATTCACAAATTTTTCAATATTTTAAATGTCGTTCATAATTTATTTATTAATTGCAAATTGAAACTTTGGAGAAACTATGCTTAACAAAATAACTTTAATTTATCACAGCTCATGTCTGTCAACACGAGGAGTTCATGCCTACAATGACTATGTTAGGGTGATTAGGCCTTAGTTAACCATGCTAGCCCAGTGTGTCGTCACATACACCTTTAAATTTATTTGTAGGTATATGCAGATTGCTTCATGATATTTTTCTTCACCACAAGAGCTTCAGATGAAATGTTATAAAAAAAACGAAAAACAATACTACATGACAGGGCCGACGACTGTCAAAATGTTAATTGCGGATTAATTAATTATGTAAATACCAAATTTTCATAAGAACAAAATAATTCTAAAACGTGCTATCAGCTTGATTGCCCTTCTGTAGTGACGTCAGCACTGTCACTTCCATTTCCATGATTACGTTGTAGTTAGATTGGAGTAGTATCTACTTATAAATAAAAATGAAGCATTTAAGATATTCCGTATTTACAACTGTTGTGACAATGTCAATCGAATCTCAGTTACAATGTGGTGTTAAACCAAGGACTCATAGAGTTTCCACATGAAGTAAAGTAAAAAAATTAATAATATTGGAGATAAGTATAAAAACTCTGTTTCAGTATATACTTAAGTAATTCGATAGATTAGTTTAAAGTCACATTGATCGGAAAGTGAATCAAGGGGAAATGGAAAGATATCTGTATCTGTTTTGATGAAGATACATAAGACATACATCAGATATATTATTTACAATTCGGTATACGTATAAGTCATTACAATGTAACATTTAATAATTATAGGACTAAAATGAAATCACTCTCACGATGAGCTTTGTGAAATCCAAAATTTTTAAATGTAAATACTTATGTAGATGTCTTCGTGCAATAAAACAAGCAGCATTATTCTGATAGTGAGTTGCTTAAAAAAAGACAACGATAATCGAAACAATCAATCATCGCACAAGACTCAAATATCAAACTAATATACATATCGTTTGCCTTTCAGGATATAAACAAGAAAACTTATCGAATGTAGCAATGCGAATTGGTAAGGTAGCTGATTTATCTCTATAAACCTTGTCTTGTTCGAAATAGTGTTCAAGAATGAGACTTTTCAGTAACTAACGTGATAATCTACTAGCAGCCGTGTATAAATCTCATCTTAAGCAAAAGATAAATACGAAATTGCTAGGTTATGTCAGAAAGAAGTCATCAATATATATCCGAGAGCGCCTGGTGCAATCTTATTATACAAACCACTCCATGCAAAAATAAGATTAAGCGTGCAAGTGTATTATTGTAATTACATATGTGAAGTGGTGAAATCCTTCTTTGGAAAGAATGAAGAACAGTAAAGGTGGCATATTAGGAAAGCTTTGATTATGGTTTAATTAGCAGTATTTAAATGTTTTTAAGTAATTAGATTTAGTTATTTAATGCAATTTAAATATATTATTATAGAAATATTGTGGGTATGTGGACAAAACTAATTAACATTTCTAGTCAATGATTTTGAATCCATTTTGTTATCCGAAAGTTGGCTTAATAATTAATATATGTCAGCGAAATTTTAACGATTATTATCGGCTGTTCAGGAGAGACTTTTGAAATGGACGCTGACGATGACGCTGTATTTAACAAAGCTAAAAATCTATTCCTGCTTACCGAAAACACGCTTTCCAAATTTGTACGTATATTATTTTGAGTAATGTGAAGAAATAGCTAAGCTATTTAATATAAGAAATATCAAAGAACATACTGGTCGGAAGCCCAGGGTAGATTCTGTCATGTGTTTTTCAAACATGTTTTTCTTTTCTTGAATTTTATATGCACATCTGACAATCTATTGGTGAAAGTAAACACAGAACCTGCGAAGAAATTTGAAGGTCTTGAAAAGACGACCAATCTGCATTGGGCTAACGTTACGCACTAACATAATTAGGGTAGGGTTTTGTCCCATATTGAGTAGGCATATCAGCATCTATGATGATGATAAATATCAAATTACATATGTGCTATATTTGTTTGATGTTTCCTCTTAAGCATCATGATAAATTATTGGATAAATGTGGTGGTATAATAGAAAAGTTGCAAAAAGACGTGCTTTTGTTTAGCAGTTTTAACCAAAGAGACACTGGACACCGTCTTCTTTAGATGTTGCGTATAATATAAAGCAGTTCAGTTACATATTTAACTAGTAACTAAAGATACTCAATTTAGTTTCTATAGAGTGAAATAAGATCGACTCGAACTCGTCAGATTTGTAACTTAAATCGAATCATAAATAACTAGCCAACTTGGTATTTCATCAATCTTATACGAATATTACGTAAATAAGAAAAAGTTCGCAAAAGGTGTAAAAGTTTGAGAATAGCTTAATGAATTAAAATATAGGTAACACTATGAAAGGTTGGCCAGCCTTGATATAATAATGTTATCGCAATGATTATGTAAATAGTGTCGTGTAATAATCCTTTTGAGTTGTAGTTGCAGTGAGAATTTGTGAGTTATAGTTAAAATATTTTTGCAATAAAAAATATTAAACGAAAATACAAACTTTTTGACTTTCATATTTAGTTTCTATTTTTATACTTATATGGTTAGCAACTGCTGAAGTTCTACCTACTGTCCACACAATCATTTTCTGACGATGATGCGTCTGCTGTATAAGTTCATCGTTGTAGATTATCACCGAATATATTAAATGTTTAATCACAATGAGATCATTGTGACAACATGTGTGTGAAACATTTAATAACATTTAATATCTATCTAGATGCGGTTATTGCAAAATACAAGTCCGCTAAATATAAGTATACTCATTATATATGTATATACATATATATCATCATAAATGTAAACTATTTGATTACTTATTACATTTAGTGTAGGAGTACTAAATCAGTGTTCTTGGCTTTATTTACTCATAATGCTAAGTGGTATGAATTTTCCCCACTGGTTTTAAATAGAGATCATCTAATAATATAATTTTGTTCTCGTATCGAGAAAATATCATTTAATACCACTAGCACGGTCGACCTGATTCTTATAAACGGGTTAGCCGCGTGAGAGATAATCGAGTTAACACACTTCGCGCAATGTAGAGCTAGCTATTCTATTTGAACCTTATTATTAAAGGAACAAGATCCTGAGTAGGTGGTTAAATAGCATGTTATAAACTTTAATAACGCGTTGTACTATGTGCTTAATTTCTAAGGACAATAGAAACGAACTTTTACCCTTTTTTACAGTATTTTTATTGTAATAAGTTGTTGATATAATAAGCTCTAGTGGATGATTTAAGATTTAGATTTTCGTAACTAATTCCTTTAGAGTTTATTCGACCGTAATTTTGCACAGCACTTATTATCTCGTGATTTTATATGTGAAAATTTGCTTGATTTATTCAATCATTTGATACTTGGCCGAATTAATTTCATCATATGAACTCTTATTAATTACATATTTTGTACTGAGCCTAAAGCCTAAAGGCAAATTTTTATAACCATTACACTATAGCCCATAGTGTAATGGTTATAAAAATAATTTATTCACAGAAAAAGAAACGTGAAGATTCAAGAAACACTTCTGAGGAGCTTGTAGGGCTTTTAGTCGAATCTTAATTTGAATGAGACCTAATTTTTACAAATTCAAACAAGATTTCAAAATATTTGTGTAATTTCCTATTAATGAGGTATTGCAAAAACGTCATGCAAATTATATGAAGAATATATTTTGAAACAGATATCCATAGGAATTTTATTATTTGATAACACGTAGAAATAGAATTTGGGTATCTAAGATTTTTATAATACTCAGTGAAGTCACAATTCGGAGTTGGGTTTGACATATTTTACTTAACAATAAGTCAGGTGTACTTATCTTGTTCAAATGTCGGGGGGTTCAAATGCGTCCGGGGGAAAGAAACGGATTACCTAAAAAAATTGTATGATGTTTTTACGTGTTACGATATCATTTGTTTAACAATATTCTAGGACAAATAATACAGGTTATTGAGGACAATTTTGATACTATTATATATTGTAAGATTCAAAGGATTTTGTGACAAACCCATATTATATATCCAGGCGTTTGTTACGATATTTACTTCTTTTTCTTTTTTATACATAAATTTAAATTCTACAATGATAAAATTATTTAAAATAAATATTGCGAATTATTTTACAAGCTAAATACAACATTGCTATTTTATAAATTTACTGTTAAAATAAACTGCTTCTAAAAAAATTTACTCGAGAAATCAAATTAAAAATAAATGACGAGAAGAAAGTTATATAAAGGTATTATGTATACTTGTATAGGATAGGTATAGGATATAAGTGACTGTGGAGATGATGTTTGTGTGTAAGTATATGTATGTGCGTGTGAATTTGTAGGTAAGCAAATAAATAAAATATGTATTGATAAGTGTAATAAACAATCATAATAGACTACAAATAGTTCAGTTTTCTCTTCGTTTGGTTACATACATAAATCTCGCATGTTGTCTCTTTCACATTAAAAGTAGATTAAAGTGTAACAAGCACCCAGACTCTCAATTTAAAAGATACAATATGTATTGAGGGCTATTGCCACTATCCGGGCAATTTACAGAGAGCTGCTTGCTATTAATTAAATACTAATACTAAAATTAATTAAAGCTAATTCCTTAGCAAGAAGTGGTGAAACTGTGAGTACTTAGCCCACCACAGCACCGATGATCCATTCGGTTATATACAGAAAAAAATATTTTCACATTATATTAATTATATAAATTTGTACTAGTTTCTATTACTTTTATCAATGAACCGTGTGTTATTAAAAGGAAAGTATATCAAATTATGCGACAGAGGTATCATTTCATTATTATGTGTTCTGTTGGATTTTTTTCTGAAATAGGTAATCTAACGCATTTTTGTTTTAGATTCTGTTTTAATTATTATATTTCTTTTTTTTTTTTGTTCAATTTTGTACTGTTGCACTCTGTTAAAATATTGTTTTTCTACTGTTTTATTGGTAACTGACAGCTGTGTAGTGCAGTGTGCTGATTAACTTGTGGCTATTTGTGATAGCTTTTAATTGGCATATAGTAGTTATTATAGTTGTGTATATTTGTTATCATTGCTGTTAGCTATCCTAATATAATAAATAAATAAATAAATTATTTAGATATCGGCCTCTCGCAGGGATATCTACTCTGATCCGTGCTACGCTGCTAGCATCCAGCCCCCTCATTTTATGCCCACAAAATCGAAGGTCTATCTTGTAGGAGGAATACCAACACTGCGGCATATATCAGGCAGAGGATCTGGCAAGGAGTGTAAAGGGTTCCAAATTACATTTGACGAGATCAAAGCCAACCCCATCTGTTTGCAGTGCACTCTAGCAACATACTGTCGAGGCTTTGGTACTCCCAACTAACTAGTACCGGGCCAGCGTGGCTGGAGACGGCAAAAAACTAAACATAATAATTGTTATATTTTACAAAAACTTATGACATACTTTCTTTTTCAGGTACAATAAATCTCTTCATGCTGCTTGGTTTGATAACAGTATAAGCTTATTTATTTTAGTTTTGCATTTACATTATAAAGCAGACGGTATTATATGTGTAATAATAATGATAATGAGCTATCTTAAGTAAGGTCAACATATAAACAACAACTCTGAAATGTTGTTGTGTATACAATAACTGGCTTAATGTCTTAATGATTCTAAATCAACAGTTGAAACGTGATAAGATAATTGATGGTTTATTTATTTAATTCTGAAAAAAAAAGATATTTGTTATAAGATTTTTTTGCTAATTCTTTGTTTTTGTATTTGTACCCTTGTTGCCGTTTATGTTGTATACCAATAATATTATATAAGGCCTAATTAACCTAATAATTTAAAAGTAATTAAGATAAATAAATAATAATAAATATTTGTTACCTTGCACCAATTAGCCTAGCCCAAACTAAGCTCTATAAGGCTTGTGCTATGGGATCTAGGGTAACGGATAGACATACATATATTATATATATATATATATATAAATAATTTTTATTGAAATATATATCAACAACCATGACTAAGGTACAAATGCTCGCATTCATCACACAAACATCTGCCCTCACCGGGATTCGAACCCGGGACCTCAGAGATGGCGACACCTTGAAACCGGTGTACTATCCACTCGACTACGGAGGTCGTCAATATTTACAACATTATTTATTTTTGCAAAAATATAGTTACATCGGAAATTCCAATAGGGTTTGGGCAGAGCTTTATGTAATATGTTTATGCATTTAGTTACACAAAAACCTAATAATGTTGTCAGCATATCACCTACACCAACGAGTCGGTTAATCATAGAAGCGTCAAACAAATACCAATAACCAAGATAAATATCTCTGCAGTTCGGGTTATATGTACATATACATAAGAAAGATTGTTTCAGGGCCGGTGAAATAATATTTAGTGGTGTGTCTCATCAGCAGTTATGATTCTGTAGAGAAAATATATCGTTAACTTTGTTACTTATATTTCCTTACAAACTGAATTAATTATTAAAGATCCTAAGTATCGACAGCCCTATACCAGCGAAGGACGAATATAATACAGCAATGTATTGAATGCCATTGCGTGTATTTCTTTTGTGTTACAGCTGAATAAGGGTATCATTTGAATGATATCGCTTTTCATTTTGATGTCAGTTAACTCGGAAAGTATAGGCTTTCAGGCCCTAGACAAGTACCTAGTCTATCTAATTTTGACTTATGTATGTGATGAGCATCATGAGATATAGGTATACCAAATTTTTACTTTTATTTTCTCAAATGGCTTTTGGTTTATTCGGCGAAATAAAATAAAAATATCAACACATAATGTGTAAGGCAAAAGGGCCATAGCTTTGTGATATGAAATTTAAATTATCAATTCGTACCATTTTTAAATTTAAAACTAATTCGTATATTATATTTATAAGTGAAAACTTGTTTAAATATACGTATATATATCAGAGTCTATATTATTATTTGAATATTATATTTGATATGTATCAGTAGGGAGCTGTCGACGATGAATGAATATTGTTGACTCGACCTCCTTAGTTAAATCTGTGATAAATGTGTTTTAATCGACGAAAAATCACCAAGTTTAGCAAAATATGAATTAAATAGTAATAATTATATCACAATAAGTTGTACTTGTTATAACTGTGACTGCATAAATTATTTAATGTAGTAAAAATAGTAAGTATTATAATATCTTGTGTACATTGTACTGAAGAAATAATACCACTCCATTATTTTTTTGTGGTTCGTATTCGAAACGAACACAAAGTGTGATTGAGACAATTATAACTTTGCTTGTAAAGAAATGCGCGGTTATTGCCTGTGGGCAATGCCTACTCCACGATTGTTCCACAATTGTCCCCCGTATTGTGTAAGTGTACCTTGAAACATAGTCGTTCACTTTGGCAAGTAGCACATACATTCGGTAACAGTTTGTGATTCGGAATTGATGTATAACGTCTTGTACATTCACACAGCGCCTGAACTATTTTAGTGTTAAGATTTGTACGTCTTTAAAAGAGAGTGATATTTAAACTTGTTTGTACCACCTATTCAACTACTCCTGTCGCGATTCTTTAGTTATCTGCTCCAATGCAGCTGTGTTTGTATTACTGTATCCAAGTTTGATGATTATGATTTAGCAGTAAAATTACTGAGTACCAGTATATTACTGATTTTGTGGGGGTTGCAAATTTAATCTTTACCTATAGAAAAAACATGTACTTTATGTTCGTATATTGTATTAGCTACATGTGCATTGCATAAAAATATATATAATAACCCATAACATCCATGTAATGTACCACATTTAGATAAATAAAGTATTCTAATTCTACCATTACAAAAGCTTATTTGCCAATTTCCTCAAATTGTTGGGTCATCTTGCGGGTGGACCCATTTGCATGCCATTTTCCTTATTCCCATCTAAAATATTCATCTCCAAGCATCTTTTTTATGAGAGTACGTATACAGTTTGCATTGCTTTTAATTTGTGTTGTTCATTTCGACTTCTGAGAACATCATGGAAATATTCGTCTTTGCTATTAACAATCCGACAACAGCTGATTTCATTTCCATAAAATATACCTGGGTTGTTCAATATCGGTGTTTCTTTAGTTATTAATTATGATGTAGATTAGACTGGTTCTGAATCGTAAAAAGTATTATCACCGTACGTTACGTCCTTTCCTTCATCTATCATGGAAAATATCCGACTTCCAGCCTGCAGTTCATTTTTTGTATACTTACTCGTATTAACTTTACCCGTTAAGAAAAAAAAATTAAGTTAAATTTTCAACTTCAATTTTAGAATAAATAAATATTGTCTTATATCGAATAAACTATTTAAAAATCATTAATGAGTCATGATTTTCTAAAGAAGCAATTTCCACTATGATTCAGAACTCCAACATAGATCTCGTATTTCACTACTTAATTGTGGTAAATGACTTTCTACGTTTTTTGCCTTTAACACATGAAACACAAGTAGTTTGATGTTAAATCTAAACACATGTCGTACTTGACGATCTCAAATACTAGAATATAATCATCTACTATTTATATATGTTATATAGTCAAGTTAATATATCAATTAGGCTTAAAAATGATTTCATAAAGTCTTATACTGGCTTTGCAATAGCTGCTAACGAAATTCCATCGTATTGCACGAGTACAGTAACACAATACGAGGGCTGGATTTCGGAGCGGTAATCCCTCCATTAAAACGGAGACATTCACAGCTGCGAACTCTGAATATACATACTTGTGAGATTATCAACACTTCGTTTCATTCCCGTCTCAGCGCTATACAATCGCATTTGCAATCGAGAACCACAGAAGTAATGTGACAATCTTTGTAAGCTCAATCGAGGTGTGAATGGTGTATAGTGTAAGAAGATTGTTCAGATCAAATCTTTTTGGTTTATAGCTGGTCATGAGGCGATATAGAAAAGTCAGTTTTCCAAGCCTACTTCACTTAGATTATAGACATAAACTAACTAAAGACAAACTATTATATATATATAATAGTTCTACCTTTTGTTAAATAACTGTTTGCCCTAATAATAGATTTTTTAGAATAGTTATTATTTTAACAATTTACACAAGAGACAATACGTCGTACGTCGTAGAAGGTTGGAGGGGAGGAGGCGGTAAGATCACTTCTCCCGGAGAAGGGCTCCCCCAGCGCACCCAGGGGAGTAAAGGCCGGAGATCCTCAGATGCGACACACGATCCTGAAGGCCCCCTACAACGCCTGAGGATGGCCATTGCTGAGGTTTTTAGTGGGTAGGACTCCCCGTTCTGGGGAGGAGAGCCCCACATAACCACCGGCTCTCCGCAGCCGGGGTATGCAATTCAATGCATTTTCCTCAGCGGAACAATAAAAAAAGGGAATAAAGCCTAGCTTCAAAGTCAAGATGTAGTCTGTTTACATTCGGTGATCGCCATAGTACAAAAGACTTTTTCAGAAACTAATGTTTGTCTCTTGTTTTCCGTATTAAATATGTACATTTAATCTTATCTCTGGGGTGGGGTGGTTCAAGCGAAGAGTAGTAACATGTCGACCTATTGATGATTTTTTATGTTGTTTCCTCTTATCAGTTTGTGAAGGAATGTGTAGTCCAGTGAATATTGCCTATGGGCTTCATTATGTCATGGCTCTGCCCTCTACAGGTGTGAAGTATCCGTCAGCCGAAACCTTCTGCTGGGGAGAGTATTGCAGTGCTCGTGCAACTTTATAACAAAACACAATATCAAAGGCGTTTCAATAGATTTCATCGTATAAAACATCAAAGTATAAAACATCATACTAACAGTTCGGTTTATTTTAGAAAAGAGGCCTCTTCTGAAAATATTTTTTGTGTATGACGTCATTGTACGCCGTAATGCGATTAGAGGTACTGCATTACAACCTAAAAAGGTATTCACCGTGCCAGAGTTATACGTGTAATCCGTCAAAAGTAACATTTGCGTGTCTACTAACGCGATCATATTATTTATTCATAACTACCTTTCTTCATTTGTACGAGAGACCTTTGATCATTTTACTCGAGAGGTGAAATAATAATAAGTGAATTAGGAAGTCCGTTAAATTAAATAGTCGGTCCGTTAATTTTGTATGAGTATAACAAATCGTATATTAACGTTATTAATCCGTTTTGTAATACTGTGAACGTCTGCGGCTAATATAGTTGAACATTTTACTATAAAATTACATATAAAACCATTTGACTATAAAATTGTTGACATTGAACTATAAAATAGTCGTTTCATTTTGGGATTTTTAGGCACTTGATTTTACTTTGACATTGAATGCACGAATTTCTTTTATCGATAACGAGAAATGATTTGATAAAAACCCAAACATTATTTTCCTATTATTTTTTAATTTCATTTAAGGTCGCTTAGACATTAAACCTTTCACGTTATTACATTTCTACATAATAACTAATTAATTTAAGAAAGTTGAAGTATTTTGATGTTAATTTAGACATTGATTTACATATTAAAGAAGATTTACTTTAATTATAACTTCATTAAAATTTACATTTTACAAGCAGGTGCTATTCATTTGTTTCTACTTTATTTACTTATGATGTGCATGTGGATTAAATTTGTGTGGCCTATCCTTAACCTATTTAATACAACTAATCTCAATTTGTACATGGTTTTTTACAAATATATATTTTCTTATGTCAAATAAAGTACTAGTGATGTTATTTACTCAATGACTGTCCCATATTCCTTAATACATAATTGAATAAGGTCACCAATAGTAGTTGTTATGTAATTATAATTTTCTAATCTAGTAGAATTATTAGACTTTAAATCTACTCTTTCATTACCAGGGATCCTTCGGTGAACTAGTATCCAAACTATTTCTATTTTGTGTCCTTGGTGAATTGATAATATCACTTTATTGCGTTTTATCAATTCCTTTCAAACGCGTTCAATGTCCATGTTACAGTTATTGGAAAACACATGAATCACAGGATGAGATTTTTCAAACCGAAACCGTAATTCGATAGTTGTAAATAGTGTGGTCGTCTTTTCAAAGATTTTTTTTACTCGTAGCGTATGTTGTGTATACTTTAGCCTCCTCGTTCTATAACTCATATAAACAGCACTATGTCGTTTAATCTCTTAGAAGGATTAACATAATTCATTTGATTAGAATAATTTGTAATATTTTATTGTATTAAAGTTTTGTGTACAAACGAATGCTTTTACGAATAATAAATTGGTAGTAAATATCCTATTATTTTATTTTTATAGAATATTAACATAACATTACTAATTATTATTAGCATCAAATGTTATGTAGGTTTCATAAGATGTTGCCAGAATAAAGAAAATATTATCTTGATAATCTCACAATGCTGAGGCATGATGCAAAAGTAATGTATATATTTCCTAATTAAAAAGAGGGATAGGTCTGTAATGTGAATTTTTGTATCGCTAAAATCATAAAATATTAATTAAACAATTAACATTATATGTAATAAATTTATAAACATGGAAAATTTTATTATTTACTAATCGAATAAATAAAACTTATATCAAAATTGTTTTTTTTTTATCAAATATAATTATTGAATCTTTTGACAATTTTATACTGCATTTCTTTAAACTTCTAAAACAAACAGCCAATGCCTACAATTTTGAAAATTCCTTGGCGGGTAATTTGCAGTTTCCATTCAAAATAGCATAAATAGCACAATATACGGATCACTTAAGCTATTCGTTTGCATTCATGATCAAAAATGCAGTCCGGGTGCGTTCGAGTTTCAAAGTGCTGTCGGCAGGAATGATCACAAAAGAGCTGCATACTCCGTATCCCGTTGCAACTGAATTGAAATTGAATAAGAGCAGTAGTGTCTTAACAACTGCACAAGAACTGCTTGGAGCAGATGGATAAATTCAATTCCTATAACTCTTGCCGTTTGTCTGTCGCTACTGCTACGTTTGAAAATCGGTTGAGATTTTAATGTGCTTGGCGTCGATATAGTATATATGATAAACGCTCAGGTTGCTATAAACGCGCAAGTAAGTCAGTTAATTATTTTATTGTAAACGATTAGGATTTAAATAATAAATTAAAAGTGATATGCGTGAGATGATTTATTCTTGAGTAAGGTTATTTTACAGTTCATTCAGTAATATGTAGTAGTGTAAGTGTTGTATAACTTGCTTGCACAGACTCTTTCTTTGCGAAATAGCTAGTTAGTTAAAAAATTGTAAGTTGAGAACGTATACTTAATCTGTAAACTTATTTCTGATTTTCGGATTCACCAGTCATAAGTAGAAACTTGATTTGTAGGATTAGCCAACAGTAAACTGTAATTTTATTACGTAACTTAAGCGGACTTAAAACTTAAGCGGAGCTAAGGAAACAGGCAATCTGTAACTTTTTGTAAATCTGTTTAATTGACTTTCATTTAATATTGGTGGGAGGCACTAAAATCTAAGTTGAAATTTATGCTGATTGTTGTTGAACTTTGAATGCTACAATGTGTTAACTTCTGTCAAAAATCATTATTTTATTTAAACAATTTGTACAAAATTTACGTTTTACAATGTTGAAATTAAAGATACTAAATTTATAAACATTTCAATGACAGTGTTTTCATTTTTTCCCCACTGCGCCAGAAGGAGGCTTATGTTTTTCGAGACTGAGTTTATAGTTGGTTGGCACACTCTACAGCTTTAACGGTTAGTTTGATTTTAACTTGAGAAGTGCCGTTAGATTCTTATTCACTGCGAGGGTGACACTGGGCATTTCAAAATAAAAATATAATAAAATCTAGAACTGAAGGTTTGATCAATGAGAGCACATACCTATATTATATTTCAGATTACTTTAATCTACTGATTAGACGGCTGATTTTCTGGAATAGGTCCAGATTACTACGATTTTCTTCTTTTAGGATTTTTCATTTTAAAATATACAGAAACGCACTTGAGTTATTCAGTTTATCCTATTATTCTTTTTTATTTCGCCAGGAAATGTATTACACGTGTCGCACACCTGGAAGCGCAAGATCCTATGATATCACCTCAAGGCAAACTTATGGTTTGATTTGAAAGACATTTCTTTGCCCGATAACAATTGTTATGCATTTTTTATAAAGTTCGATTAATAGTTATTGTTATAATTATACATTTTTGGGTTATTTAATCTGCACAGCACTTTATCCAATTATTTAGGATACAATATCAGTAAGTACTGATAAATGAATTATATCTAACAGATTGAATGAGGCAGTAAATAGGATTAAAATTTTACAGCAACCAGAGTAGTTACTTTTAGGAACTTGTATTTGATGAGGGATTACAATGTGACAATTTAATGATCGCAGTGATAAATAACGAGAAACTCTTTTAAAGTGCTTAATTAATTTAAGTGATTTTAGTTTGGGTTTGTTTTTCATTGGTCTTCAATTTAGTTGGTTCTCTCAATTTCAATTTGTTGTTAATTGTCGTCGCTTATATATATGTAGATATATAGATTTTGTCACATTATTTAAAATTAATAAATTCCCTAATTGACTCTCCCCCTATTTTATCATCAATAAACATTAACATCAAACCTAGGGCGTGTATCGGTTTTACAAACGTTTTCTCACTGCAAGTATTCAAAAATAATACTTCCTTTTACAGTCTAATTGTCAGGATGTGTCGTCAATACAATGATGTCTCAAAGAATCATCACGAGACAATAGATATATTTGGACAAGTCTCACAAAATTTCAAAACAGCGTGACAAACATATTGTGTAATACGTGATTAATATAATGAATGTTTTTGTTTTATAATTAAAGTAAATTTAAGATTTATAATACCATATATGTGTACTACTCTAGTTATGTGACGTTCATACTCGTACCATACCTAGGAATATAATCTGGTCTGCTATATTATATAAAAAAATGTATCAATAATCGATTATATTCTGTTTTGTATGTCAAATAAATAAATAAATTTATAGGTATATAATAAATATCTGAATACAACTGAAAAGTTTAGTGTATAGTCTACTCTACATAATGTGCTAATTAATTCACTTTCTGGGCAGGGGTAATCAAAAAGAAATGTAATTCCAATATTTTCTGTAATAATAAGCTATGTCTTCGTTGTAATTTTGTCATGTTAACTTTAGGTGACTTGGTGAATAATTGGCAAAAATGTAGAGGAGTAGTACGTATTACAAATCCATTAACGCACATACAGCAAGTTTTAAAGAGTCATAATGCTACGTTTATTTATATATTTTTCTTAATTCAATGAAGTATTACTTGATTAAACTGTCAAATTTATACTATACACACATAGAAGTAATCTACTAATTTTATCTTAATGTTGGCATCCCTATTTTATTTCTTTCTTGGAGTGCGCTCTCTAGATATATCTTTCAGATTAAAAGAATACGGTGGGTATATTTCCTTTATACGAAGGAAATGCTTTTGTTTCTTAAGATAATGAATAGTAGTATATTTGTGTTGGTATTAACTATATTACATGGGTGTATGTTAGGTGGCCAGTGAAGGCAAGAAAGAAACTTAATGCTCGTATTAAATTGTTACCTGGAACTGGTATTAACTACTAGTATAAACAAGTTAATAACACAAATAGCTAGCGTAAATTAAAAAAAATAATAATTATTATATTAACAAAAAAAGAGGGGAATCTCTTACAATAAATATGAAAAAATAGGATTTGAATTGATAGACTAGGATGTGGTCGATTAGGATCTTATGATACCAATTAAAATTAGATCTTCAAGTATGCAATGCTATTTAAACTGTGTAGTAATTATACTAAAATAAATGAAGAAGCAAACATTTGTTACATTCTAATAAAGTAACTTAGTTTAAAGTAAGCACTGTACAGAACTGGTAGCCTATTGGTATTGTGAATCATTGACGTATGTCAAATATAGCGATAAAATTATTATGTATAATATTATCCCTAAGTGAGCAATATATTTGGACTAACACATATTAAAAAAAAATACAATTCGACACTCTATAAATTATAATATGTACCAAAGTTCATGACCGACGATTTCGAGAAGTATTTTACTCTCGAAATCTTATTAACCTAATTATATTATACATTCCCTATCAAATAATATAAAATGTATTTTATTGTCTAGAATTTTACAAAAAATAAGTTAAAACTCCAAATCAGAGAATCAATCTAATAATTGGATATCAGGTATAAAGTTAGATGATATTTTATCTATTGTTAATATGATTATAATTAAAAGTGCGAACTTTAATTCAATATGTTAGTTCTAATTACTTTGACATTTATCTTTCAGAAGAGAAGGAATATTTTTCAATAAAATACTATTATTCATCATGATATCGTCCAAATATACAAAATAAATTTTACTCCAAAAAAACTCACGGGTCATCGTCATTTTTGACATAATTCGCACATCACCGTGGTCCTTTTATTGGTCTGCTGAGGAAAATGCATTGAATTGTATATGCCGAGAGCCGGTAGTTATGTGGAGTTCTCCTCTCTAGAAGGTAAAGGCCTTTTTTTTTGTTTCTCTGAGGAATATGCATTAAATTGCATACCCCGGCTGTGGCGATCCGGCGGTTATGTGGGGCTTTCCTTCCCAGAAGGGGGATGTCTACCCACTAAAAACCTCAGCGATCTCCCCCATTACGCCTGGGTGCAAGCGCGCCTTTCCGAAAGAGAGATGCATCGCGCCCTGACGAAGCCATGAGACCCCTTGCGGACAACTACCACGACCCTGTCAGCGTATGGCGACAAGCGCCCACACCAAGCCACCATCAAGGTGGAAGCCAAATATCTCTGGTCATCCTCCGACCCAAAATGGGTCTCCTGGACAAGAACCACCCCCTTTTAAAGAAGAAGGGGGGCTTCGCCCCTCCGCCACTGTCTGCTAGAAGCGGCCAGGTTAGACCTGGCCACTTCACGCCCTCGTTTTCGGGGGGCACTCTGTCAGATGCCCGTTTTTTGACAGCCGTCAAAAAATGTTGCCTGGGCTGCACCATGAGGAGGTCATCTGACGTCGCACCCCACATCAACCTCCTCACCTGTCTCGAATCTACCTTTTTTTCCAAATTTTCTTTCAGAAGCTTTCTTGCTCGTTCTTTCGTTACTCGAAGTTTCATTTTCTTTTTTACCTCAACAACGCACCACAAGCGATACCCGAGGACCCGTACAGAGTATATATTTGATAGATATAAACATTGCGTTCAATGTTGTTCAATCGTGATACAAACGTTTAAAATAATACTTTTTAATTTTCTTTATGCGATCAATGATTGTCATCATAAGATGCTATTTCAGAGTATGACAAATATGCATTTAACATCACAACGGAGGAGTGGCACAAATGTGTACAAAATTGGTTCATTTGTGTAATATAAAAAAGAACATTGATTCAAGGAGATTTTAAGAAATATGCTATCTAACTTGTTGCAGTGCATGTATGACTTTTATATAGTTTTTTCTCCTTTTGTAAATAATAAGTAAATAATCAAAATCAATTCTTAAAAATCTCGATACAAATCGGCAATTTTATGAGTAGGAACCTATTTTTATCATTGAGTGGTTTGTCTGCTGTTCTATATCTCATAAAAACAAACGGAACCCTGGTTATAAATTAGTCTGTTTGTCCGTCTATCTACCAAATTTCAGGAATGCGATACTGGTAGCAGGATGAAATTGACATTTAATTGTATAATTTTTTTTTCATTGCAATGTAATATGTATAATATGTATTGCATTATACGATACCATGCCTGTTTGAACTTGTTCTTCCTATATATCTAGATTGGAGAATGTTGGCGAGAATGAAATTTTCTATAACATAAGTAGAATAGATCCAAAATACGTAAATTTATTGTTCCATATTAAACTTGTTTCTATGGAACCTCGCTGGACGAGACCGGCTCGCACTTAAATGGTTTTTTGTGACTTATATGATTGAAACTATAATAGCTCGATATAGTTCTGTAATTGCCACATACGTCATATTACGTCGATTAATTGTAAGTATGTAACTAAAGCGACTCACTTATTTAAATATAAATAATTTATAAAAGGAAGATTTCTACACATATATAAAACACAAGGCTTTGAGTTTCAGTGTCCTGGAGAAGATCAAACGCTATGATATGGCAAATATCATCTTTTGGTAGCGCGTAATGAATCAGGGCTTTCCTACATCGCAATTTAATACTTAAACAATTAACGACACGTAAAGAAAACCTTCGTATAAGAACTAGCTCTTTTATATTTGCATGTGGAGAACTATGGAGTATGGAGTGGATTACTGATTAACATTTTGTACTAAAATACCTTTTTCTAGCAATCTTTAACTGAATAAAGAGACTATCAGTAGTAAAGAAGCTTTCCAAATAAAGGATAATAAATAAATTTTTGAAACAGTTCTTGTTTTGATCTTATGATCGAATGATTTTATCTTTTATCGAATAAACAGACTTATTACATAAAACCTTAAAAGAGACTGATCTCTAATACGGTACAAAATAAAGTCACGTTTTGACTTATGTAGGTAATGATCAGTACAACAACAAAAAATTATAGTGTGTTAAGGATAATAGGCTTTATCAATAGGCGTCTGATTACATCAAAGGTTGCTTATTCATATTGTTTATCTATAGAAAAACGAACGATGTATCGTAACGAGCAATAACAGATTAATTAAGAATACAAATTAAAAGTAAATACATTTAAAGGAATGAGTGAATAATAATAAAACGCTATAATGGGCTCATCAACGAGCATACGGATCACCTGATGGTAAGCGATGACCGTTGCCCATGGACACCAGCAACACCAGAGGAGTCACAGATGTGTTGCCGGCCTTTTAAAAGGGAATAGGGGGGGCTGGTCATTTTCATTATAGGTCGCTTCTAGCTAAAATTACTTTCTTTTCACAATATACATAAATTAATATTATTAATTTGTATATGTTCTAACCTTCAGGAAATTACGGGGCATATTCTCGACCGCAGTGCTTGAAAATGACAGTCATTGATTCGCGTGTATTGGCTCTGTTGATTATGGAATTAAATCCTAGCTGCCTACAATAAGCCTTATAAAGAGGCACAAAGTTATTCAAAGGGCAATGGAGAGGTCGGTATACGAAGTTTCTCCGAGTGATCGAGTTAGAGTCATATCTGCAGAAGAATCAATGTCACTGACATAGCTCAAAGAATTCAGTTTCAATGACAGTGGGTAGGGCGCATTGCTCACAGGACTAGTGACCGTTGGAGTGAAAAACCCAGCAGAGGGTCCTCTCGGCTAAAATGATAATATATTCTATCAGGTTTATATAATTTAAATTCAATTCAAGGAATTTTGTACTGATTATAGGGTGGTTGATAGATTTTTCTCAATGAAATAAACACATTTTTAATACTAGAATTAATATTTATTTTATAATTTAAAAATAAGAAGTGGCTACAATGACATATCGTTCATATATCTAGATCCTAGGAGATTCGTAGTATACGTGCACTCCCCCTAAAAACTTACACATTGGCAACATTGAAAAGACCAATGGGGTATCCAAGCAGATGTTCATAGTGTGAAGTTTACCTCAAGAATACTTGTAGTTTACTTCAGAAAGTAGCTTAATTTAGTATTAAGGATGCCTGAGGGTTAAAATGCGCTTCTGAATCAGCTTAAGATGGAGCTTACATGGTGAGAAAATTAATATAAGGCACCAGCACGGTTTTAAACAGCTACGGGTTATATTACGTTTGCGTAGTATGGTCACCTCGTAGCTTTTTGCGTAGTATTGTAGACGTCGAACGTAGTCTCATACGCAATTAAAAGTTTCCGATTTTTTATCCCACCATCTGTGGTCATCGACCACAATTATATTTGAAGTAGACACGGATTTAATATTTTATGTAAATACTGTTTTTGCAAAATCCTTTGTCTTTTTGATGACACGTTGATAAATTCAATGACAGCCGCGCTAGAGGCGTTGGATGATGATGCTATTTATTTATTTATCTAAAGTATGCTTATTTTACTATATATTTTAGTTTTAAGTATGTTGCTTTTTAGCCACTTCAAATTATTATTTTCTTCGGTATATAAACTACGGTATTTGTATATATTTAAAGTGGTAAAATGATTAAGCAAAAAGTTTATGTTTAAGTGGTTTCAAACAGTAACTTATAAATATAATCAATTAATTTATAAAATATATTTCTTTAAATAATACAAAACATTATAATTACTCACTCTCACTAGCGCCAGATCTTGGAAATGGTCGTTCGTTAATCTATTGGCTTATTACCGCTCTATCATCACGAATCGAACTATTGTTTGAAATAAGTCCTAATATCGTTGTGGTCGACCGGTCCCACTACAAATTAAAATCAACATGCCGTACATAAGAATTTAGATTACAGTGACGAATGTGTCAATATTGTGCAACTGAAGTGTCTTCCAGAAAAATACGCGAAACATATCGTAATGCCAACGATATGCAGCATAATAAAAATATTATTTTGTATTCCTGGGTGCGCGTTTAACTTCGAGCGTCAATGTAGTCTTCTCGGGCTAAGACTCTGTGAGGTACAAGACATGCGAGTGATAAATACACTGCACTGTATGCGTTCAAAACATGTGGTGCAAAAGCTTATTATCAAACCACACATATATACCAATTTTTCTCAATATGTACAGAATAGTATTTAACTGCATTTCCCGTGGTACAGGTCTTATGTCACAGATCTCAATACATCTTATAAGTTTCGTTGTCAATTAAGATGCTCATTGTGTTTAAGCTTTTGTCTAATTGGAAGGAGTATGTTTTTACAGTATTATGTTTATAGTACTTGAACATCCTGAAAGTGTTAGGGCTGTGCTCATAAGTTTTTACTGCGCTCGTTTCAATTCGCCGAAATAATGCTGAGCTAACTGGAGACGCTATTCGCAGTAATTAAGACGCAGTCTTAATGTTCGTACAGAAATTTGCCTTCACCAAGAACATAGAATATAAATACTAATTAAACAAGTATTTTATATAACTATATTATTATATGTGCTAAATTAAGAACTGTTGGGAATTCCAATGAAAATCATTTAAAATATTTATTACCTGTATTCAGTCAGGAGTAGCGCGGCGAGTGGTATAACTAGTTTATAATATTTGTAGCTAGTTGCATGAATTGTAATTACTTTATGCATGCAAAATATTTGAAGAATATTTATTTATTTATTTATTTATTTATTTATTAAACCACAACATAAACTTACAGCCGTTACACAGCCAACACGCTTACATGCTAGAATACAAATTATAATAAACATTAATAAATTGGATAGGTAAGTCACAAATATATGTTTAAGAATTCATACTACACAATAAAATAACAATATGTCAAAAATGAAATGACTTGATTAAACAAAATAACACACAGATCGAAATACAAACACAACCATAAGTCAAAATACAAATTAATTATCAGAATTATATAACAAAAATATCAATTATATGTATATAACAGTCTAAAAGTGGAATGTCATGATTAAACAACATAACACATAAATACAAACACAACCTTGAGTCAAATGTTAATTATTAAAATTAATTTAAATATTTAATATAAATAATATGTCAAAAATAAAATGTCATAAATAACAAATAACACAAAATGCAAACACTGACACAAATGTAAGTGAAAATACAATTAATTACTATGATTAATAAAGATATCAATATATAATATGTCAAAATTTGGAATGTCATAAATTAACCAAATAACACACAAATACAAACGCAACCATGAGTCGAATACAAAATAATTAATAAAGTAACTGAAATATCTAATATACCTACCTAATTAATAATATGTCAATAATGAAATGTCATAAATTATAATAACAAATAATACACAAACACAAACATGAGTCAAAATACAAACTATTAACTAAAATATTGATTATAATTAAAAATTGAATAGTGTAATAATTTAAAATATTTAATATTATGGAAGATTTAAATTCAGTCGGGGTAGAAATTTGCTGATAAAATAGTATGTAGTAGTGGCAGTAATAGTTAATAACTTAAAATAAAACAAGTTTTTATTTTGTAATACGAAGCAACATCTTTACTTTTCTAGTATAAATATAAATTCTAGCGTTGTTAAAATGTCCCTTTAGTCATTATATTACTTAGGACGATATAACAAAAAAATATCTTGTAAATATTGTATTAAGGTGGCACTATAGCGATTATTCTTTCCACTCGTGTGTACAAATTCAACCCGTGTTACGACTCAGTAACCCTCCAAATGGCGCTTTTTTGCAGTTACATAAAAATGACCGACGGGGTGAAATGGGCCGCGGCATGGAATTTCCAAAGGGTCTAGTGCGTAGTAATAATATACGTTTATTACATATAATGCAGGGTCGGTAAGGTTCAAGTTCGTATTGATGGATATTCTAATAAATAATTCGCGATTGTGACGCTTGTGATAGATCAATGTCGTTAATGGACTGTATTCATATTTAACGTTTGCAGAAAAACGAGGCTTTCCAATTCTTAAGGGTCTTGAGTTTATCTTAGATCAAAACACAAGGATAAAAACATAAGTTTAATAGCAATAGCAGTGCACCGTCATCTTAGTTATGAACTTTACAAATATAATAAAAACCTGACATTGATAGATAGATATAAAAACAATAATATTGTTTATAATTAATTGGATTAGGAAGACAACAAATAAATAATAAAAAACAAATATTGTATAATAGGAATTGTGAGAGAAAGCTTATAGCCCACATAAGCATAAAGGTGAATAGAACGCAAGTAATATCAGTGGAGACAATAGTGTCCATAGGCTGAGGTGATCACTAGTCGAGTGATTGAGCAAGTTGATGCGAACTTTTAATTATATATATATATATTTAATTACAATTTTATTTAAACTCCATAATTCTCTCAACTGAAATGTACTCAGTAGTTCATGCTGCGCAGCAATATTATGAATATGTCGCACTTATATATACTTACGTTATATATATGAACATATATATATATATATATACATATTTATTTAATTAAGTACCGTTATCATAACCGCCGTTTTTTAGCCGTTATAATTTTGTCCGTACCGATTATCGCTAGTAAACACTGGAAACACCGAATGGCTTTATTTGGTGTTTATGAAATACTCGTAAATCCGAAATAGTTACGTATAGTTTACGAGACTATACAGATTACTTTGTGAAAGTATAGTTTTTTTATAATAGCGAGTTGAACAAGAATTTTCCCACAAGTCGTAAATAACTGAGATACTGCTTAGCATATTATTTGTTGAATCTAATTTGGAAATAGTGTTATCTGGGGTTTACTATTACAAGTTTTACTATTACAAGCCCTTACACGTTATTAATGAAAAAAATGTTTCTAAGAAAGTCTCCGGCCTTGATGTTCCGTGTTTTGAGTTGTTTTATCACAGGTCAATTTCGTTAGTAGAAAATAAGATCGTTTCGTTTTGATTTGTTTATCCTCAGACTAACTATTACGTATTCTGCTTAATAATTACATACATACATACATACATACATTCACGCCTTTTTCCCATGGGGGTAGGCCGAGATTACGTCTTTCCACTTGCTGCTTTACATATCTCTTTCGTTTCATCTACTTTCATAACATTCCTCATACATGCTCGACGATTGCGGGTACTTCTATAATTAATCTATGAATAAACGAATGAGGTATTTTTTAATATGACTATTATTGGTGAAATATAATAATGGTGATAACATTGCTGATGCCAAACGACGATAGACAACTTTTTTATTTTGGTGTTAGCTCAGATTCAGGCAGATTCAAAAACCTTATCATTAACAAATAAAGTGAAAATCCTATCAAGTCTATGGATAATAGAATCCAGCCAGGCGGTCTGCGAATGAGAACCAATGAGGCGTTATAAATTATTATTGTAGTATTTTATTCGGAAAGCTACTGAGATTTGGAATATTCGTGTAACTTCACAGCTCCTCGATTAGAGGGTCGATTAGGCCTACGGTCGTCCCTTGTCGGATACTATGTCGAGATACCGCGTTCGGTTAGATAAATTAAGTACGAGATAATTTCGTGACTGGGCATTTTCAGTACATAGAGATCAGTCTTTAAACATATTTTATGTACATATTTAAGAATTTACAAAGCGTAAGTGAAAAGTTTTATATAATAAATGTAAGTGAATTTATAACAAAAAAATCTTAATAACTAATTATTTGTAAAACGATAAGCAATAAGTCAAAAATAATAAAAATAATATCACCCTATCACTAGACATAGCAATGTGATGCCAACTAGATAGTGCTATTTTTAAAGTGTACTTTATTTTACCCTCTTATATATCCAGCTCCTTCCTCCTTAGATACATTATATAGCTCAGAAAATAGCTATGTTGTGTGCTTTCGTTTTGCTGTCATCTATCTAGCTGTAAAATCCGTGAAGAATATCAAAATATTTAAAAATTTGCTGTATTTTCTATTTTCGTGGATCTCATATTTTTCTTTAGAAAGCATGTGCTCCATAGTATCTTATTGAAATGAAATTTGTTTTTAGTCTAATGGTACTCTTTTTATAATGCGAATTTTTTTATTTATATAATTAAATTGGATCTCATTTCGGAGGACGTTGATCTCAGGACTGGCCTTTTTATCTAGAAGTCCGGGGTCCGGTCATTTCATATACCAATGTGTTTTTGAACTACATATTTATATGATACTCCTATACGAAAATATACATTGTGAGACATTTGCGACGAAATCGCGCATAATGAAATGGTATGTGAGGTTGATTCGTCGGCAATAAACCCTAATTAGAATTGTGTTTTATTAGGGATGTTTGGTTCGCGATCATTCCGCAAATTATGAAATGATTTTGATGATTTTTTATTATGAAAAATTGAAATTGTGAATATGGAGGAGGTAGTCCAATATAAATTTTCACGGAAATGATCTAGTACTTTTGGTTGAAATAGACAAAAAAATATAAAGATAAAAAATAAATATTAAAATATAGTTTTAGACTATCTTCTAACTTATATTTGTTACTTAACTTAAACTACACCTATTACAAATATAAATTAAAAAATAAAAAATAATTTAATGACATCAATGAAACTATTAACTTAATTAATAATTACAATTAACTTAGGACAATTAACGACATTATTGATACTTACATATCTATCTAATATTTTTGTTATTTTTGATGCCAGATATATGTCGTTCCAAGTGTCCTTCTTGGCTGACTGTAATTTTTTTTTATCAGTTTTTAGTTAATGATTTGCTGTGTATTTTTTAATTATATTCTAAATATAAGAAACATTATGCTAACTGAAGTCATTGCACTTTTGATCAACCAGGCTCAGATTTATAACATCTTGTATGCAAAAAATCTTATTTTCACTTAGGGCGTCAAATTACGGTCCAATATCGACGTCATATGTAGTTAATATCGTCAGCCAGAGATAATTAAATTAGGCTGTGTCGGTCACAGCGGCTCCATCTATGATGCCGGGCTTTTATTAATTTGGGCTAATTCAGCATTACTCTTGTTTGATAGAGACCCTTGGTCTAGATCTGTTACAGAGCACCGTTAAACAAGACCGCATGAATTTTGACGGAACTAATAATTGCGATATTTTGTGTGTATTATAAAAATAGAGTACGAGTATTAGTTATTAGCGTTATATCACCCAAATAATAACAAGACAAAGAATATTTTTTTTTTCATGATTAAATTATTTTTATTCAATGTTAAACAATTACATGTATTTAAAAGTAACTACAAATGATTATATTATTTAAAAATAATAGCAGATTAAATGTGCCAAATCTGTTCATATATTAGTGCAATTTTAAATAATAAATAATATTACTTCGAGAAATATAATAATAAAACTTACTTGCATAGTAAGTTTTATGCGAGAATTGAATAAAATAAAATATTACATGTTTTGCTGTAATTTCATTCGGAAATTAAGTAGCAGTGTATATTTTCTGGGTATCTAATTATTCCAATTTGAATAACAAATTATTACTAAGTCACAATCTACATAAAATTTAGGCTACATATTGGAAACTCTGTTATTGAGTCAGGTAATTGGAATAGAAGAAGTCTGTTCGAATAATTGCAAATAAACAGAAAATCATACTACGAATGTCGAGTTCGCAATTTCGATTAACCATTCTGATACCCTTTCTCTCACATGGCTATTGTAATGCCAGGCATACCTTCAGCTCAACAATAATATTTCTTTTTATCATGCAAATGTCACTGGACACAACATGAAATCCATTTTCTATGACCGTTCTCATGATAGCAAACACGATATTGTTAGTTATTTACCGAAATATGCCACAGTGACTGTTTCAGTAGCAAAAACAATGGCTTATTTAGAGATATATTTGTTACACGGAACGTATTGTTCAAAAGTAGTAACAGTAGTTTCGATAAAGTTAAAAATGACATTTAAGTTAAAATGTGATATAAAGTACGAATTTTCGTGTTGATTAATAATTACAACTCGTATAATATAATTACGAAGTCCCACAAATATTATAATCATCGACATGCTGTTGTCAATACCTTTTACACTGCGTTACCATAAGTTACACTGCGTTTGGCCGTTTACAATAACTATTGTTGCACTTCATTAATATACACAGTAGTAGCTCTAACATCATCAAGATAAAATCACAAAAACCACAGCTAAGTAAGACAAAATTTGTTCCTGTGCGTTATTGTAGTCATTTTAATCTAGCAAAATATCGTTATCATATTATACTAGCTGACCCGCGCCCACTTCGTTGGGCATAATATTAATAATCCCCGAAGCGAGCACGAAAGCGAACTGAATTAAGCCCGAAGCCATCGCGCGCCGTCCGCTGATGATGATGATGATGATGATGATGACACTCAACAATAATGTGGCTTTCTATTGGTGAAAGAATTTTTAAAATCGATGATGATGATGATGATGATGATGATGATGATGATGATGATGATGACACTCCGCAACAATGTGGCTTTCTATTGGTGAAAGAATTTTTAAAATCGGTTCAGTAGATCCCGAGATTACCCCTTACAATTTACAAACACACAAACTTTACTTCTTTATAATATTAGTATAGATTATATAATATGGACATATTGCTGTCATCAATCAAAATTTTAATAATCAAAATCTAATAGTCGTTTGTGTTGATCAAGTTGTGTTTTGATTATGTTGCAAATTTTTACAAAATCGCAAAAATTATTCAAATATAATACAACGGCGTCGATAGGTTTTCTTATTGCCAAATCATGAAAACGCAATTTATCTGTCAGTATATATTATTGTTCATACTACGGTGACCATGGCAGTGGTATAGCAAAAAACATTGAAACACATCATAAAGTTAATATACTGGATATTATTTCAGCGTGATTCATGATAAATAGACATTTGGACATATCGATTTTTAGTCAACGCGCTTAGGTCATCGCGTGTGTTTATTAATTAATTAATATCGTTTCAGGGTTTGTGAAGGATTATCAGTCATGTTGAGCGACGTGCCTATCTGTTTGTAATGATATTGCCGTAAATTAATATGCGAGTTTTATTTAAACTTTGATGTGCATGAGTTCTGACTAAAGTGACTGTTGTGCACTATAGATGAGAATTTCCTGTCAAGACTATTAAAGACAGGAGCCTAGATTGATTTGATCTTTGTCATTGAATAGAAAGTCCAATAGACAAGACGTACTCTTTGACGCTATTACATTAGTTGCAAATATCCAAAATGTATTAGGTGCAGTTATTTACCCAGTCGAGTTACTCATTGGACGACATACTCGTACACTTTTCATATTTAACAGTGACGATTGGACACTGTTATGTCGCTTATAAACCAAACAAAACACATAATTAGCCATAGTTTATTTTGCCATATCCTTTTTTATATATTATCATCATTGCCCAGATATGTAACAATACATTTATTGATTTATTAATATAAGCTATAAAGATTTAAAATCACACGGCAAGCAAACATTGATATTTTGATCATTTGTAACAAACACTCTAATTTGATTAACATTAGTTTTTATACCTGTAAAATATTTCATAAATACATTAATAAATGGTAAAAGGCATTATTTATTTTCAGCAGTATTCTATTCTAGTACTTTTAGCATTAATATGTATGCATTAATGTTTTCGTTATGTACGCGAATACAGCCTAAAGTGTCTACAAGTTTTAACTGGTATTTTGATATAACGTTATTAACTTAAAAACTCTTTTATTTTCAAATAAGTTAAGCTTTATATCAAATCACATGAAACATTAACAACAGTCAAAGCTATTAATATGGTTTATTTTAACACATAAAAACTGCTAGTAACACATAAAAACTCATTATTGATGTAATGCTTTTGTAGAACCGGCACTATAAGAGCGTAGCAAAACATACCTTCTTAAGCCAAAAGTTTTACTAGGATTCTCCATCCATCCATCCATCATAAATATGCATTTTTACAGTCACAAGTCCTTTTATCCAATTAAAATGCGAAAGTTCAATAGTGTATTGAAATAACTCTTTATAAATTACAGTAATCAAGAACTTAAGTGAGATATAAGTTATAAAGGACTTGTGTTATTGGGCGCCAGCTTCAGTCGCCGTGATGCGTGTCTCAAGTGTAACCTATAAAAGTCGATTAATCACCCCCACTTATATAGTAATACTCTATTATCCGGTTAGTAATTTATTATAAATTATTGAATAGTATAAAATATTATTAAAATTCATTAAATTCAGCTCACAAAATTTGTGTTAATCAGAATAAAAGAAAATAGATGTATAAATTATACTAATATCAAATATTTTGCGTTTATAAGCGTGGTGAATAGAAATTTTTGTGAAAATAAACTAAACTGAAACTGATAAATGAAACGATAATATCACTAAAAAGATTTCGCCTATATAGGCCTCACTGCTGATCAACATGCCATTAGTATTTTGTTAATGTAGTTTGAATTCTAATATTTTTTTAGGAAAATACACGCCATGCTGATCTCTGAAGTGTCAATATTTTTTGTTTTCTTTACTGAATGTTCGGCGAATAAACGACTAATCGAAAATTTCTATTAGGACTGAGTATGTCTGACGTGATCGAAAGCCTTATACAAATTCAGCGCTCGGACGCCAAAATTGCAAAGAATCCTTTGTAATTAATGACTCCTTTTGCGTGACATGAATAATTAAAGGCCGCTATTGCGGCCGGGCGTCTAAATTAGCTGCTGTTTTTGCAAAGACGTGACGAATGTTAGTCAAGAGAGGAGATTAGATTATGCAAAAGGAAGTCACCAAAGTTATGTTTTAAAATGAATATTATTTTGCCAACGAGAAGTTCAGGCAATGTGCAATGCTCTGTTTTATCTCATAAAGGGTTTAAGGTTTAGGGTTGGCTGGAAGAAATCTCTCTTGAGAGATAAGTCCGCCTTTGAACCAAATAAATTTGTATCTCCTAATATTTTTATAATGTTTGTGTTCAATAAAGAGTATATATAGTATAAAGTACACACAGGAACGCTTCAGGCATAATATGTTGACTTTGAGACAGCGTTTATCTCGCTCCTAACAGTTGCTGTTTTCCTAGTAAAAAGCTTGATGTGTTACTAATTGTATGTACAATTAGTAGAGTACAATTAGTACAATTAGTAAAAATGTTTATATAAAACATTACAACAGGTTCTTATTGTATAACCAGCTCCGTTATCCACAGATAGATTACAAAAGACTGATACAGATCATAGTTCTAGCAATGAATACAATACACTCCAAGCATACAACCAGTAGATGTACAGGTGTAATAATGAACAAGTTTTTAGTGTAGGTATTTAAAAAGTACATACAAGCAATACATGAAAAATATTACAAAAGTTAATTTTATTTTGCTTTATTTTCATTTACATCACACAATATTGTGGACGCATCTGATCTAAATTTATTTCTAGTCAGTACAAAAAAGTCTAGATCATATAGACAATCATTATAGAATTTCATCAATCTATAGATAGGGGCACGTTCACCAGCATTCGATCTTACGAAATCAAGGGAAAATAATTTATGGGGATAATTATTACGGATACGAAGGGAACTGCTGGGGATTTTGTACCTTATATACTGTGTTAGAGTATTACAATCAAACTTATTACTGAGAACATCATATAAAAAAGTTACATCGAATATTTGTCTGCGCTTGGTAAGTGTGGAACAATTAAACTTACTCAGAAGAAACTCATAAGATCTCCGAGAATGATATATTTTGAAGTTAAGAGACCGAAGGAATTTGCGCTGTACACTTTCAATTTGGTGATTATATTTATTGTCAAAAGGGTTCCATGTAACAGATGCATACTCCAGCTGAGACCTGACCAGCACTTTATAAAGATATAATAAAGTACCTTCTTGTTTAAAATGGGAACTCATCCTCATCACAAACCCGTACATCTGGAAAGCTTTGGTTACTATATTATCTATATGTTGGTTAAGATGTAATTTGGAATCTAAAAGTAGTCCCAAGTCCTTTATAACAGATACCTTTTTAAGTTTTACATTATTTATATTATAGTCAAAGAATAGAACATTTTTCTTTTTAGTGAAAGTAATAGTATTGCATTTAGGTAAGCTAAGCTGCAGTTTATTAATTATACAGTAGTCATGTAATCTATGTAGGTCTTCTTGTAATTGGATGCAGTCGTCAAGATTTCTGATAGGCTTAAATATTTTTAAATCATCAGCATAAAGTAAAAAATTATAGTTATGAAAATATGTTTGTAGGTCTGTTCACGATTGTATAATTTATTCTGGTGCCTGTAACACGTAATGTTATTGCTATATACTGATCCATCAATTTAAATGCTGCTGTGTTAAAATGAGAACGAGAAAATCTAATAATGAAATTCCGTCTATATATACTTTTGATTAGATGCTTAGGCAATTGCTTTACTAAGATATATGCCAGCCAGCGTCTTTCACGCTTGCTGTAATAATTATTTACTCTAGGACTACTTTTGTTGCTTTAGATATTAGGAATGTGTGCGTATACTTTATCTCATACTTATATAGAGTTTCATAATATTGTTCTAGGATAACAAATATTTTTGCTTTTGACTCGACTGATAAAACGTTAACTAATTTGAAAAACCCGTACTTTTCTTTCGTCTATCTATCTAATAGTTTGAGTATTCTAATTTGTAACGCTTTAATTTTATTAATATGCGTGGAAAAAGTAAGACCATACCATACGATACAGCTGCATAAACAGAGTGTGATACAATAAAAATATTATTCGTTTATTTAGACATCTACATAGTGAGATTTAGTGAAAATATTATATATATTTTTTGTAAAGGAGTAACAAACATGCATTTTTAAGCGTATTTATATGTTGGATATAATATTTAATTATTGGTACTAAACTATTTACTAGAAGCTAAAAACATGAACTTGTGGTATTTTTAAATAGGATTTTCCCATGACTAGAACACGCGCATATACTCTGTTATCAAATAGTCTTTTATCGAAAAAGTGTAACTCAAAGTCAAACGTAAATTCTGGCTTATCTTCACAGAGTTAAGGATCAGATTTATCTGTCCAAGAAAAACTTCATTACTATTTATTATCTAGAGAGCGTTCTTGTGACCGCCCGCTCCAATCCAGGGAGATTGTGTCAAGTTTTTGTGAATACCTAATTTTGTACATAATGTTAAAATGATTGGTCAAAAGGGAATCGTTTAAGTCTGTTAGAAATTTTTTCGTCTTTTGTAATTTTTTACGTGAATTTGCCTATGCAGGGAGATACTAATAACATAAATTAAACTGTTATTTTTTGTCAGCGAAAATATGCTGTATAGGAACAATCTATCAAATATCTAAGGCTTGTTGCAACATAAATAACATTGAGTACATGTCATTATAAGAATACATGGTAATTAACAAAGAGTTCAAAAGAGCATGGATTACGAGTCAGTAGGTAGAGTAATAAAAAAAAAACAAAAAAAAAATCACCTTATCGACCATCTATTACCTCTATAGTATCTATTACATAAAAAGCTTTATCGATTATCCAGCCATTTAGACTCTGGCGACATCAGATAGTCACTCATCCTTATAAGTCAAGATTCTTCTTCGAATTCAAATTAGTTCCTTTAGAATTTTCTATAATACTTCAAATTCAATTATTAATTAATTATTACATACATTATTCACTACTCAATTATTTATAATGTACATTTAATATTATAACACGCAAATATGCAAATATTAACATTTTAAGAATTGCAGCTTTAGGCTTAATTAAGACAAACATAATCATCCTTTTGAGGTATGGCAATATTTCGCATTTCATTTTACTCCATTGAAAAATGTGATCAATTGACTTAATTGAAAACCATTTTTTTAATATAGTAATATTCTTTACTAGGTTTTTCATTATGCACATTTGTACATTTGGTCGTCTATACATTTTATTTGCACACGAAGTTTATTTAATGTCGTAATGACTGTCGAACCTGGGTCAGTGCTATGTATTGTTAGGATAGAGCGTGTGCAATCAGTCTAGGTTTATATACTCGTATGTATCTCATTTAGAAATCTTGATTTTATAGATAAATTTTTAAATAAAACAAGTAAACAAAAAGTAATATATTATATTAATTGAAATTACTAGACTACAACATTTTTAAGAGGACTGTTGCAATTGTCTTGTTGGTCGTCACACCGTGGGTAGTCGCAGGTTTACATCTTAAATATAAAAAACAATAATGATATAGATTTTACAATGAAATAGAGGCGATCTACTGTAGTACCTCAACACTAATAAAGTTTTTTATTCGTGCGCGTTGCCAATGATGACTAATGCAACTGAAACCTAGCCACTAAAAATTGGTCTTATTCCTGATACTGAGACCTGAGACCAATTTTTAGTGGCCAGGTTGGTAGGTAGTGGCTAAAAGCCGCCCAAAGGGCAATGTAGAGGGTTTTAGTTAGGGTTTATTAGATGGTATTAGAAATCCGGTAATCCTGGCACCGTAAAATTGCGAATTTTAACTGGCAATGGGCAGGGCATATTACTCGCAGGAATGACGTTCGCTGGAGCAGAAAGGTACTCTAGTGGTAGGGATATGCTGGAGACCGCAGCGTTGATAAGCCTTACACAAGATGGTCAGACGATTTGGTAAAGACCGCAGGAAGGCGCTGGGTACTAGCAGTACAGGATCGACCGGTGTGCAAATCCTTGGGGCAGACCTGTGTTCAACAGTGGACATTTATTGATTATCTATATTTTCTTACTTAGCGGGATCGTTTTTTGCTTCAAAGAAAAACTTAATTTAATCCTTTATTTCACTCTGGCTTACTATAAACTTACTAACTGTACATGGTTATAAAATCGGTTTTTTCTAAACAACTAGCTCAATATTTAAATCGTGTAAAAATATTCAAAGTACATTTAGTTTAATAATTTTTGTTGGAAGAGACTTCTCCTAAACATAAGTCAGGGTGGACTATTGTTTATTTAAACTGTTCGTTGTGAAATATCTGTGTACTACAAATATATAATTATATAAATAGAGTTTACTTGAAATTCTGTCACATAGAGAAATCCAAAAGCACATATCAATATTTATACGACAAACAAATTGCACATATAAAAGCACTTATCATAAAGAAACAAACAACATTGAATTCGTCATTTGTCCCTTTTGTTTTTTTGGTTAAAGAAAGAGATGACTGCCGTATAATTTGCTTCCGGTGCCACGCGACTCGGTTTATGAGGTGAACATATCGTAAAAATTGAGGTAGGTATGTTGAGGCTGTGCGATCACAATGTTTGTTTGTGTGGACTAGGTTGTGAGGTTTTTTATTATAGATTTCTCTTTCTGTGAATTAAGTCGTTTGAAAGTTAAAGTATAGGCCTCATTTAAACTCTGCAATCTCTGGGGACGTCAGTTCAGCACCTAAATTGAGTAGTTATTTAATTTGGGTGCAATTTTAGCTTATAAAGGTGGACGATTCAAGGATAGACTGACGTTATCAGGGCCTAAATGCTACAGACATACATTCACGCCACTATTCCATGGAGGTAGACAGAGATCAGTCTTTCATTGTTACGATCTAAATATATTTTTACAAAAATTCTGATTCGTACATAATAATATGAAATAGAATAGACATAAAAATTAACTTATCGTTCAAATGTACTGACTTCATAAAGCTCGTTCAGGTAATGTACATATATTCATTTTTAATAAGTTTCCATAAATTGTCACCGAGTTGACTTTCCATCAATTTAAATATCATATCAAAAATACCCATGAGTAAGAGCTATTATACCTTATAATGATGATTATCTAAATTACCACATTATATGGATCTATGGACAATATTAATTTACCAATATTTAGGTAATAACATAATTTATTTCTGTTACAATATTCCTTTCTGACATTCAATGTGTATGCAAGAGTACATACGAGTTATTTTACAATATAACATATATATATTTTATTTATTTATTTATGTACACAACATTTTGACATATAGAAAAACAATATGAATAAAGAGGTACATAGGTTCTGCTTATTTCTAAATAAATTTCGACCAACATACCTGCTATAGGAAACAATATGATACAGCATTTGGGTACAATAAAAACTACAACTATTATAATAATATCTACTACATAATAATCAAATCTACGTATATATTTATAAACAACATATATTTACAAAAATAAAATGCATTTAAACAACTCAAAATGTCACCATATAAAGTTCACTAAGAAGCGTAATAAGCATTTGACTGAGTATTCAATTGCTGGCAAGAGACTGGAAGAAGTTCGTGTGGTCAAGGACCTTGGAATAATGATTAACAGTGAATTGAGATTCTCGGAACACATAGATAAAATAATAACAGAAGCTAATAAATCGTTAGGTTTTATACTGCGTAACACAAGAGATTTCAAAAGGCCCAGTTCAGTTATTTTGCTGTATAATAGCTATGTAAGGAGTAAACTTGAATACTGCTGTACCGTATGGTGTCCAGACTATAATGTGCACATTAATAGAATAGAGAGAGTACAGAAAAAACTGATTCGCAGCTTATCTTACCGTTATAAAATTCCTAGATCAATTGTGAATTATAAGGACAGATTAAAATATTTTCGGTTGGATCCTCTCTCTACCCGTCGTAATTATATAGATATGTCTTTCTTACACAAGCTGATGAACAACAATATTGACAGTCCAGATTTGATCAGTCTTATGACCATTAATGTGCCTTCAAGAGTACCAAGATATCCTTGTGGTTTATTTAAGGCCAGGTTTTGTAGAACAAGAATGGGTCGCAGTTCTCCCGTTGTTCGCTTGGCACGTCTGTATAATAATTTAAGTGAAAAAATTCCGGAACTTGACATACATTTTCAAAGCCTCTCTAAATTTATAAAAGCACTTAGATCTCATGATGCACTTTGACATTACCTCAATTTCAATTTAATTTAATTTATTTTGTGTATGTATTTTTTTTTTATATATTGTGACGCACTTTAGATGGCATTAACTCAATTTTAATTTTATTATTATTATTAAGTTTTATTATAAAGTTAAGCAAGCTGTGGTTAACCTATAATTGTAAGTGCAGTAAGCAATTAGGAAATTTAATCTATGTATTTAACTTTAATGTGCTGTAACTTATGTTGGTAGCCCTATAATAAATAAATAAATAAATAAATAAATAAATAAATAAATAAATAAACAGATACACATGCATACATATATTGTTTTAAATTATGTATTATAACTGATTCTAATTGATGATTGAGACTCGTAGACTTTGCTTTTTTATTTTTTTTTATTCATATAATTATTATATTAGGTCATACGACAGATAACGTGTATAATATGTCATTTATGTACATTAGGTTGGTGAACAAGTATAGTAAAGCTTGTGATATTGATTTATCTAATTATATATAGTTATATATAATTTATGTAAAAAGAATTATTATAGTTTTTTGTATATTTATATGTAGTAATCGTCCGCGGCAATAAATCTGCATATATTTGCTGGCAGCATATGTAGTTTCTTAGTCTGTGTAAATTGCACAATTATATATGAACCCTATATGTATATACGTATAGAGTTCATATACAGTTAAAAATATAGACTAAAGTATACGACAGACTGCGCGGTGAAACTATTAAATAAGATTTCAATTTGTTATGGCTTGGACCACACTTCACGCGCTATTACCGCTGTTGGAGTAGGCGATAATATCGTGCTCGTGTTAACGCCAATATTTCTATTCATGCCCATGTATACACATTCATGTTGTTCATTGAATCGAACTTTGATAAGCTGTGGTTGTTTGTTAACAGAGTGAAAAATTTGGATTAATTTGATTGTTAAATTTACTTGGGTACAAATTTTGAATAAATGTCATAGAATAATAGTAATACTGTCGAAATATATTCGTATTTCAAGATTATATCCATTCGAAGCGTATTGAGTATTTATAGATTTAAAATAAGATTTGTTTAATATTATTCTTGGACTTTATAAAAGTTGACAGTCTTAGTGTTACATATTCTACTATCTTACATTATGCACAGAAACGGCGTGATAAGTAAACATACTCGTATAAGGGCAAATTGTAAACTGTACGTTGATAACTTTTGCTATTTTTGTGATAGAACGACTCATTCAGTTCTTCAATGTAATAAAGGGCTCAAAATGTCTTTAGATCAATAGAAAGCCGCTGTCAAAGATAAGGGAGGTTGTTATATTTATTTACGTAAAGGTCACATAGCTAAACACTGCAAAACGTTTTTAAAACGTATGGCTTGCGGAAAACGCCACATAGTAATATTTTGTCCTGACCTTCATAAAGATAAACAAAAAGACCTTAAGGAGGCGACAGCGCTTTTTTCGAAGAAAGGCGTAAACATTTTATTACAGACCTTGATTGTAGAAGTTTCACATGAGGGCAAAAGGAAGAAAGTACGTGCCTTATGTGATACTGGATCTTAAAGGTCTTATATAAGGAAAAGTCTAGTTAAAGAGTTAGGCCTTAAGATAGTGGGTACTGAGAATTTAGGATATTCATTATTTAGTGGTGTAACTAAGCCAGCAGAAACCCACCATCTTATTGAAGTGAATGTAAGCAGTCTAGATTCTTTTTTCTCAACAAAACTTATAGGTCTTGAACTCGATGACATTTGTGGCCATCTTCCCAAAGCACACGATCCTCAGTTAATGTCTAAGTTAAAATCAATGAACATAAATATTGATGACAGTGAATATGACATTAACGATGTAAGTATGTTAATAGGAGCTGATTATTTAGGAGTTATTTGTATGGGTACTATTGTACAATTAGAAGGGTCGTTGGTTAGCTAGCTATTAAAACTAGGCTAGGATGGACGTTACAGGGCCCTAACTTTTATAGTAATGCACAATCCTCAATGAATTTTAATTGTCATGCTCAAAACAAACTTTCGGATTTAGATTATGTAGATAAAGTAAACTTAAATTTAAGATATAAATATCTACAGAAGTTAAGAGAAGATTTTAGATGTCGATTTCGTAAAGAGTATTTGGCTTTACTTACGACTAGATGGAAAGAAACGACTAAAGAAATGAAGAAAAGAGACATAGTTCTGGTGGAGACTGATGCAAAAAGGATGTTTTGGCCCTTAGGAATAATAACGGAACTAGTCACTGGAGCTGATGGAGTCAGTCATTTGGCTAGAGTTAAGATTCAAAAGGGTGAATGACATTAAGACCATGCCAGAGGCTGTATCCCCTGGAGATTTCATGCTGGACTTTCATGGTAGAGGAAGTTAGAGGATTCAAATTGTCTTGTAGTAGATTCATCGAATCTAGATGGTGGGGATGTAACGAGGACAACACGATGTGGTCGAAAGGTAAAGCTGCCTGCTCGGTACTTCTAATATTTAACTTTAAAGTTTACGTTGATTTAATTGTTGAGTTGCGTTACTTGGTCACTTTTTTATTTCGGGTCTGGAGTGTGTTGAGAATATTGTTTATGGACTTTTTTTACGTTGTCAAGGTAACACAATAAATTTTATAACAAATATGTTAGAAGAATAATAAACGTTTTAAATTTACTAGAAAAATCTTCTTATTTAATGTGAGGAAACACCTACTTTAAGAGTCACCGAATTCCCCACACTGTGATACGGGAGTCCAGTCTCACAACAAAAATAAGACCAGTATTTGATGCCTCTGCCAAGAATCAATATGGCATATCTATTAATTCGTGTTTATAAGAGGGCGTTAATTTACTTGAAAAAATTCCACAGCTATTAATAGATTTTCGAAAAGAAGCTATAGGTGTGACAGCAGACATAACTAAGGCTTTCTTACACATTTCATTAGCAAAAGAGGAGCAAGATTATTTGCGTTTTTTGTGGTGGTCAGAATTTGATTATGATCTAATTTTGACGTACCGTCACAAACGGTTTTTTTTTATTCCGTACGGTGGCAGACGAGCAAATGGCCCACCTGATGGTTAGTGGTAACCATCGCTCATGGACATCTGCAGTGCCAGGGGCACAGCTGAGCCGCTGCCTACCTGGAGAGTAATACTCTTTTTAAGCCTCGTTTGAAGTTAGACATATCGTAGCGCTCAGGAAACACCGCAGCTGGGAGCTCATTCCAGAGTTTGCATGTACGCGGAAGGAATGAACGCTGAAACCGAACTGTACTAGACAAGATTGGTTCCAGGTGATATGGATGAACTCTACTGCAGTGGCGGGTGGTGCGATGGTAAAAAGGTGACAAAGGCACCATTGCAAATAGTTCCTCAGAGCACTCTCCGTTAAAGAGCATATAAAGAACACACAGAGAGCCAAAGTCTCTCCGCTGCTCCAAGGCCTCTGTTGAGGCCGTAATACTGGGATCACCGATGATACGGAAAGCAGATGAGCAGAGAGGGATTTGCAGGGAGTCAAGAGGGTCGAGTTGATATTTGGGGGCTCCAGCCCAGAGGTGAGAGCAGTACTCCATATGCGGCCGTATTTGAGCTTTATAAAGCATCAGACGTTGACTGGGAGGGAAGTACCGCTTCGCTCTGTTGAGAACACCCAATTTTTTACTTGCCATTTTGGCTTTGTCCTCCAAATGACTCCCGAACTGCACTGTGGCTGAAATTTCCACACCTAGAATCCCAATAGACTCGGACATACGAAGAGCGACTCCTTGAAACTGAGGCACTACGATAAATGGGTCTTTCTTCGCAGTGAACGCGCACACTTGTGTCTTCGTGGGGTTGAACTTGACTAAGTTCTTTGCACCTGATTCCGATACTCGCCCTAGAGAGTCCTCGACTTTTTTTTTTTTTTCGACATAACATAAGATTCCTTAATCTAAATGATGGCATCTGTAAACCTGTATGAGGTTTGTCTAGATGCATTAAACAAACTGCATTAAACTTCAGACACAAGTTGCAACCGTCTTTCATGTAGCGACATCCGGGAGACGTTCTGGTGATTGGTATACCGCATATCACCCGTGCTGTCATCTGTATAACAATGTATGTTCTCAATGGACAACATATCGTTGATGTGTAGAATGAACAGTGTTGGGGAGAGCACCGAACCTTGTGGAACGTCAGCATTTATGGGCATGGTTTTCGAGCAGCAGCCATCAACGACGACTTTAATGCTCCTACCATCCAGGAAGCTGGCTATCCATTTGCAGAGTCCCTCGGGGATTCCATATGATGGTAGCTTCGCCAGAAGACCTCTATGCCAGACCCTATCAAACGCCTTCGCGATATCTAGTCCAACGGCGAGAGCCTCGCCTTTGCCCTCCAAAGTTTCTGCCCAATGGTGCGTTAGGTAAACTAAAAGATCACCAACTGAGCGCCCGTGACGGAAGCCGTATTGCCGGTCGCTAATCAGCTGGTGTTCTTCTAGGTACCGTAGAAGGCAGGTGTTGATGACCTTCTCCATAACTTTGGAGAGTAAAGACGTTATCGCGATTGGCCTATAATTTGACGGGTCGCATCGGTCACCCTTTTTGGGGATTGGGTGGACGTGGGCGATCTTCCACGAAGATGGAACCCTTTTCTGCTGATAAGAAAGACGGTAAAGTCGCGTTAATACGGGGGTCAATTCAGGGGCATACGTCTTTAGCACCACTGCAGGGACGCCATCTGGCCCCCTCGACTTGTGTACATTCAGGAGCTTGAGTTCCCGCCTGACCGCACGCTGTGTAATGCGGATTTCCGGCAGTAAACTTTCACACCGAGGGATGGTAGGTGGTGTGGCTCCTTCATCGTCCATAGTAGAGTTAGAGGCAAAGAGTTTGACCAAGATATTGGCCTTCTCTCTTGCGCTGTGGGCAAGACTGTTATCGGCTGCTCGCAGTGGTGGGAGACTGGACTGGCAGAAGTTCTGTTGCGCAGCTTTGGCGAGCGACCAGAAAGCACGGCTCCCACTGGGATAGCTTCCTAATCGCTCGCCAATCCTGGCCACGTGTTCCACCTTGGCTTGGGTTGTATTTGGAATTGCACCAAGCCCTTTCCATTTAGTGGCAACAATAAATTATCACCTCGATAATAGTCCAAAAGAAATGTTGGCTACGGCGATGAAGCTCAAGCGATCGTTCTAAGTCAACAACTGCGTGACGAGCGTAAAATCATTTGACGAGCTTTCTTCATTCATATCGGAATCAAAAGTCTTAATGCAAAATGGCCAGTTTGATCTAAGAGCATGGGTATCGAGTCAATCCCAAGTCTAGGATAAAAGTGACCAAATCAGCATTTTAGGGTTATTGTGGAATGTACAGCTAGACACAATAAAGTATAATGTAAATTCGTTAAAAAAAAATGTTATCAAAAATTACAAAAAGAACCTTGTTGTCTATGATACAAAATTATTATTATTCATATATTTAATTAGTAATCTTAAATTTAAGTTTTTTACAATATACAATATATAAAAGAAACATAAATACTATAAAAAGCTTAAAGGCGAGGCAAGGCCCAAGCAAGCCCGGTGGTTACTCCTATAAGTAAAATAAATAATATTACTATACCTTTTTTTTGTTCCCCTGAGGAAAATGCATTAAATTGCATACCCCGGCTGTGGCGAGCCGGCGGTTATGTAGGGCTCTCTTCCCCAGAAGGGGGTGGCCTACCCACTAAAAACCTCAGGGATGGCCTTCCTCAGGCATGTAAGGAACCCCCGGGAACGCCAAGCGACTTCCGGGAACGATATTACTAAACCTAGATTGGAGTTGATCGGCGCCACACTCAGCACCCGACTAGCTGCTACTGCAATTGAGTTGCTGTCTTTACAAAATTATTCCTTATATTTTTGGACGGATTCTAGTGTGGTACTTACCTGGATCAAGGGTGACGGCAATTGGAGTGTGTTTGTCAAATAGAGTCAAAGAAATCTGATCCACGACTTCTAGCTCAAATTGGAGGCACATTCCCGGGAGCATGCATCCAGCTGATCTGCCTTCACGTTGGAAAGTAGAGGGTGGGAAGGCCCGGCGTGGCTTTTATCAGACGAGCAAGACTGGCCATCGCGGTGCTTTGATATTTATTTAGACGAGGTTGAAAGGGAGAGAATAAAAACAGTAAGTACAACACTGATAGATCCCGATGCATTTATAAATAGGTTAAGGTAGTTTTCGTGTTACTCAAAGATTGTTCGTATGATATGTTGGATGCAAAGAGTAAAACACAAGCCGTTCACAAAAGAATTTTTTTTTATTTTTATTCTTTTATTTGAATAAAGTCATACATCGTAGATTAAGCCGGCTTATTCAAAACATTATGAGTTCTATTCTATTATACTTATTAACCTAATTATATATATACTATTATATATATACCTTATATACTATCGCATGGAAGCTATCTCGGCTTTTGCGGTGACAGGCGTGGATTTAGCTGGGCCACTTACCTTGAAGACAAGTTGCAAGGTTTGGGTAGTTTTATTAACGTGCGCTACTTATCGGGCAGTGTACATGGAGATAGTAGAGTCATTATCGACAACTGATTTTATTATGGCACTACGTCGAAGCACGAAGAGGTAGAGTAGCCTGTATATACAGTGATAACGCCACTAATTTTCGAGGACTGCATAACAGCTTAAATTCTTTAGATTGCGGAAAAATTATTTCCTTCTCTTCAATTGAAAGGATAAAATGGAAGTTTGTTGGAAGCACCCTGGTGGGGAGGGTTCCACGAACGCTTGGTAGGCGTCGTTAAACAAACGCTACGTAGAGTACTAGGTCGTGCGGTAGTTTCTCTAACAGAATTCTACACTTATGTGTTTGTGAAGCTACAATCAACAGTCGACCTCTTACATATGTTTGCAACGATCTTGAGGAATTGCAGCTATTAACGCCAGCTATGTTTATACAACTTCTGTTTCAGAGCGATGTCGCTGATTTGGACGAAGTAGATGCTAAGACGCTAAATGCACGGACTAAATACTATAAAACATTACGTGAGGGATTCCAGCGTCAATTTTGTAGCGAATACATTAGTCGGCTGATACAACCTCGTAAGAAAAGCAGTATCTATGACCTTGAGGTAGGTGACATTGTTCTTCTTGAGATCGAGGATCATAGAAGGGTGAACTGGCCAATAGGGAAGGTGACTGAACTTTTTTCCGGGTCTGACGGTGTACGTAGAGTAGCTAAGATTCGAACTAGGAACGGTGAAAAGACGCGACCACTTCAACGACTATACCCCTTAAAAATTCGATCGACGGACTTACTTACGCACAGCAGACAAGACTAAAAATTTACATTAAAAGTGACTGACTATTTATCTGACTAATTTTAGTATATTGAAGTGTAGTATGTTAGTAGAAACCTCCCGGTTTTTCGCCCTGCGGAGTGTGACAGATATTTTATCTATGGTCACGTTGCTAAGCACTGGGTTCTTGTTGATTCTGGTTATTCCTATTTTTGCAGAGAAACATATTTTTTTACAACTACGAGCAACTCATGGTTTTGTTAACCTAATTAATGGGATCCCGATTAAATAAGTTAATTCCACTCCTTTTGCTTATTTATTCTAACAAAAGCTTCCATTACAAGCTGAATGAATCAGCAATTGAATTATCTAAAGATTTTTTCATCTTCTCTTTTCAAATATCAACATACAATAACACTTCATTTAGACCTTTTAGATATTTTAGAACTATGCATTAAAATGCCTCACATACCACGGGAACAAATTCGAGAAATTTTGCTATTATATAATTAGATACTTTTTATTAAGTTCTAGTGTGGGTGTATGTATGGTACACGTTATAAGAAAGTAATGTGAGTTATTATATAATGTCATTAAATTTATAAAGTAAAGCTTTATTAAAGAGCATCGGTGGCTCAGTGGTACCAGCAGAAACTTTCTATTCGAGAGAACCAGAGTTTAATATATCAATGTGATTTTTTCAACATAAACACTCTCATTTCTTTGATGAAGAAATACCTTTTGAGGCTACCTTCATCCGCTTAGGAAAAAACTCCACGACTCCATGTAAAAGTACCTTAGATTTTTAACTCGTACCAAAATCTATCGATTTCTAACAATAATAGTATAAGAATGTAGATAAAATCACACAAATATCTCGAACTGCATAGGTTTTGTATAAGAAGATATAAAGCTTTGGTTGTTTTGACTTGATATTATAAAGGCCCAAAATCGCCCGTCTACGCTCGTATTCTTGTTTAGCTATAATAACAACGATCATGTCGTCGTAGAATTAGATCCCTCCTTTAGTCTGGAGGCCATGCGTGACTTGCATGCAAAACTGAATATGTAAAAATATTTATAGCAAAAGGTACAGCAAAGTGACCCACTTTAGTTTCATGCTTGATAGAAAATGATGTTAAAAGTGGAATTAAGTAATTTTAAAGTTATCACTTATGATAATTAGCATTTCACAAAAATGTGTATATGGATCATGTGATTGTGTCTGTACTTTAATAAATAATAAAAGAACTTCGACACAAAATTGTTCTTGTATTCACGGTTTCAAATCACAATAGTAGAATAATTTCTGTCCCTATCATTACTTCATGAGGGTGGTGAGATGGACGTATGCATTGTTTAATCAATTGAATAACTTCTGAGGCTATGAGGCACAAGGCCTCCTTGTTACAGTTCGTGGGATCGATACGGAATATTTAGGTTAACATCTAATAATAAATTAATTCATTAGTTTGTTTTACAGCTGCTAGCTAGTTCGATGTATAATATCTAGATTAATCAATCATATATAGCAAATAACTGTGATTGAAGTGTCAAACTATATCGGCATGGCTGCATCAACACATCAATTAATATCGTCGACTAATTTGATTTATTAACTAGTAATTTTAATTTCTTGTGACTTAAATTAATTAAGAACATTAAATAGAATTATATTATCATAATAAGGCTGTAAGGTCTAAAGAAAAAAAATAATATTATTGTTAATTCATAAAAAAGAATTACAATTACCTATTAATTGTATTAATTTAAGAGCTATAGAAAATATTTATTTTCACATTTAGTCTTAACCGTACAGTGATTTAATTACTGTAGAATATCACCATTGGTTTATCTAAATTGAAAATAAAAACAACCTTAATAATAGTTCCTATTTCGTTCCTTCAAAATTTTGTACTTTGTTGAATATATATTCAAAAAGTTATTAGTATTATTTTATGCATAAAATAATAACCACAGTGCAAATTATATTATAATACTATAATTCTCTCACTCGATTAATTTAGTGAAATCACTCAAAATATATTCATTACCAATGCAAAAATGAAACAGTTAATAATGAAGGATATAAAATAATGGAATAATGCCATTCTGTTGGTAGCTAAGCTTGTTAAGTAATAAGTAAATATAATGATGGTATGGATAAAGCAAAATTCTTAAAAAAATATTCTAATGAACAAAAACGCACTAGGACCACCATTGAGACCTCATATTTATTCTGGGATCCTCGTCCCAGAAATAAGAAACATGCAAACAAGAAAAACATATTGCACTAACACGTGGAAATTAAAGTGTTCAAATTTTTTTTAAGTTTAGTTGCAATGTAAAAGCGTGAGAAGATGTCATTTACGAGTATAACATTCAATGCTATGTTGGTTAGTGTAACATCTCATTCCGTCTAGTACTTTCTATGTGATCGATTACATTCACAAATGATTTCGTGAATCATTACACAGTATGGTTGTTACTAGTTTCTACCCTAACGACTCCGGAACGGTCGCCGGTGTCGTTAGCAGGCAAGGTGTTGAACTTTCTGTTCATGCGGCTTCTACAAATACACTCATTGCAAAGCTGAACATAGCCACCTGAAGCTTTAGCATAGATCCGTCCAAAAAAAATGGTTATGTGGCATGTAATTTATTTATTTATTTATTAAACCACAACATAAACTTACAGCCGTTACACAGCCAACACGCTTACATGCTAGAATACAAATTATAATAAACATTAATAAATTGGGTAGGTAAGTCACAAATATATGTTTAAGAATTCATACTACACAATAAAATAACAATATGTCAAAAATGAAAGACTTGATTAAACAAAATAACACACAGATCGAAATACAAACACAACCATAAGTCAAAATACAAGTTAATTATCAGAATTACATAACAAAAATATCAATTATACGTATATAACAGTCTAAAAGTGGAATGTCATGATTAAACAATATAATACATAGATACAAACACAACCTTGAGTCAAAATATAAATTAATTATTAAAATTAATTTAAATATTTAATATAAATAATATGTCAAAAATAAAATGTCATTAATAACAAATAACACAAAAATGTAAACACTGACACAGATGTAAGTGAAAATACAAATTAATTACTATGATTAATAAAGATATCAATATATAATATGTCAAAAATTGGAATGTCATAAATTAACCTAATAACACACAAATACAAACGCAACCAAGAGTCGAAATACAAATTAATTAATAAAATTAACTGAAATATCTAATATACCTACCTAATTAATCAATATTGAAATGTCATAAATTATAATAACAAATAATACACAAACACAAACATGAGTCAAAATACAAATTATTAACTAAAATATTGATTATAATTAATATTACTATAGAATGTCAGTTAGAATTTGCTTAAACTATTACATAGTTTTCCTAAGCCGTCTGCAAACAGATCAATTTCGTAGTGCTGAGCTAATGTATTCCTATGTGGCTTTAAGGGCAAGCTATGGGATTTTCATGCAGTTCAAGTTCGAAGTATCTAAACAGGTACAGTGGTTAGTAGTTTTACTCCCTATTATACTGAGATTTAATACAAATTGGTCATGTGTGTGTTGTTACATCTTTACTTAATTTTTACTTAGCGTAATATATAATGTAAATATAATATATACGTATAACTTAATGTTAAGACGCCATTTTGAATCACGAATTTTATGATTGTTTGAGATGGATGTCGAGCTCATAAATATCAGTTGCAATCATTGAACACGCTGAAAAGCATCGCCATATTTGTACACTGAATATTTTAATTGTTATAGGTACTCACTTCATACATGATGAAATGTGTAAAGCAATTGGTTTCTGTCGTGTTGATGATGATTGGAAGTTTTTGAACGAGGCGTATCCATTAATTGGTTTCTACTCGACCCACATTCGTATTGAAAATTAAGCGTCGATATCGATATGGTGTGGTGACATCAATAGTTTATTTGCCAATATACTTTGCTATCGCGTTTATTTATTTATTCAGATCCCGTAGTATGATCACTGAACCGTCATATGACAGAGTGTTTTATTCTTTGAACTGTCAAAATACTACAAAGGATAAAATTCAAGATGTGACGGCAAATGTATTATCATATCTTGTTTCGTCACTTATGATACAGAGGCAGGTATACTAACAACTGTGTTGTTAAGACGGGCATCTTAAACAATAAACGGTAAGTCAGTTACAGGTTTTACAACACCAATAGACTATTATTTGCTATAATGCCTTTTAAATGCCCAGTTTGCCAGTGTTTAGGCAATGGACATAATGAGACTTAGGTTATAGTCTGATATCGTCTATTATGGTGTCTATTATAATAACTCATTTATTTAACTAAAACTAAGGCTTATATACTAATATGGTATATAAGCCTCAATACGTGCACGTTCTCATGACCGGCACACCCAGTTTTGTCCACATATTTTACCTGAGTGAAACCAGGGTTAGGTTGGGTATCTCCGCTCGTATCAGCGAGCACCTGTCGCGCGCGGGTCCCGACCTATCGGACTGCCAATTTGGATTCCGGCGGGGGCGATCAACGCTGGACGCCGTCCAGCGTGTTCGTTCCCTGTCGGAGTCCGCAGTCCGTTCGGGGGGGGGGTGGCGTTGGCGGTGTCTTTAGACATCGTCAACGCCTTCGGCACCCTCCCCTGGCAGGCCATTAGGGAGGCACTCGTATACCACGAGCTGCCTCCCTACCTGCGGGCTGTGGTCGGGGACTATCTGCGCGACAGGACGATCAGCGTGATGGGACGGGACGGGATGGAAACGTCGAGGAGGGTCGAATGCGGCGTTCCGCAGGGGTCGGTGTTGGACCCCTGCTATGGAACCTCGCATACGACGCGGTCCTTCGCACCAGCCTTCCTCGCGGCGTGAGTGTCGTCTGCTACGCTGACGACACTCTCGTCGTGACGACTGGGGCCGACTTCGAGCCGGTGCTCAGGCTTGCCGAGCTTGGGGTGGCATGTGTCATGCGGGCGATCCGCCAGCTGGGTTTACAAATAGCGCCTCACAAAACCGAGGCGCTATGGTTCCACGGCCTTCCGAGGCGCCGGGAACCACCCAGTTGCCGGATCCGGGTGGGTGACGCGGTAGTCCCGGTGGGGCCGTACATAAAGTACCTGGGCCTCACCCTGGACCGCCGCTGGAGCTTCGAGGAGCATTTCGTGCGGTTGGTCCCCCGAGCCAAAAGGGTAGCGGGCGCATTGCATCGCCTGCTGCCCAATCTCGGGGGACCGAGGGATGGAGTCCGCCGCCTGTACGAGGGCGTCGTGCGATCCGTGGCCATGTATGGGGCTCCCGTGTGGTCGCAAGACTGCGCGAGGTCCCCCCGCTGCAGAGCTCTGCTACGGAGCCTGCAGCGGATAATGGCCATACGGATCGTACGAGGCTACCGTACAATCTCGTACGAGGCGGCGACGGTTCTGGGACGCTCCCCCCCATTCGACATCTTGGCCGACATGTACGCGGCGACGTATGCGTCGCGGCGTGTCGGCCGGGGGCGATGGGGGAGCGCCCTGGAACCCGCGCGCGAAGTGCCTAAGCGGAGTGGCACCGACGGATTGTGGCGGCCTGGCGTGCGCAGCTCGAATTACGGATCTGCGCGCGCCAGCGGGCCGTCGGTGCCGTACTCCCGCACCTCGAAGCTTGGCTTCACGGGAAGGAGGAGGTCACCTACCGATTGACTCAGATACTCACCGGGCACGGCTGCTTCGGTGAGTGTCTGTGTCGAATAGGACGGGAGGGATCGACACATTGTCACCACTGCGCATCCGACCTCGACTCGGCCAGCACACGCTGGCGGAGTGCCCCGCGTGGGCCTCCGAGCGCCGAGTCTTGGTCGCAGAGATCGGGCGAGATCTGTCTCCGCCGGCATTGATTGCGGCAATGCTGGCGGACGAGGGAGGTTGGAGGGCTGTGGCCTCCTTCTGTGAAGCAGTGATGCTCCAGAAGGAGGCCGCCGAGCGGGGTCGGGAGATGGCCGATCCCGCTCGAAGAAGGCGGCGCCGGGCTCGGTAGCACAGCTGCGGCGCCGCCGCGGGTCGCCGGCGGGCGCGAGGAAGTCGCGACTGCTACGGCGACCCGGGATGGACCACGCCCCTTCCGTGGCCGGGGGGCGTCGTCGGTGGAGGGGACCGGGGGAGGTGGTAGCCTCCCCCGAGGAGGGCTCCCCTCTAGAGAGGGGAGCGGAGGCTGGGGGTTCCCGGAAGTGGCCTTTGTGTTCCCGGGGGCTCCCTACATGACAGAGGAAGGCCATCCCTGAGGCTTTTAGTGGGTAGGCCTCCCCCTTTTGGGGAGGAGAGCCCCACATAACCGCCGGCTCGCCACAGCCGGGGTATGCAATTCAATGCATTTTCCTCAGGGAAACAAAAAAAAAAAAAGGGTTAGGTTGGGTACCTCCGTCTAGCTCATTACTGCCGCAAAATAGCAATTGCTACCTTAAACTAAAGCTACCAGAACACAAAGCTACCAAAAAATTGCTACCTTTGTGTTCTGGTAAAATAGATAGTGAAATTAGTGGGTACCGTGGCATACATCTAAGTCACAGACATAAAATTGCAACGAATATTGTGATTTTTGGAGATTGCAGATTTGCTGCGAATTTCACAGGAAATGTAATTATAATCACTTACCATTGTATAGGTAGTCTATTTGTTTTTTAATAAACAACATTTAAAATAACTTATTATGTATTTACACATTTAATATATGTACAGTAAGACTTTTTGCAGGTATAAGGGAAACTGCTGGTTTGTGGCGGTTTAACAGTTGTATATAGCTCGATAAATCCAAGTCTTAACAATTTTTTGCACGGCTTAGTGATCTGAGCTTACTTTCTATATAGTGTTATAAAGTTATTATATAAATTAAACTGCAGTCGTGATTTCAGTCAATATAGATAATTATTTTAAAAGACGTAAGATATCCTTACTGTCTTTCAAAAGTACGAATGTATCATTCATACTACTTGCTTCTTGTACAACAATAGTAAAAAATCTTTTAATTTTCTTAAATGCAACGAGCATTTAAGAAAATTAAAGAAATATTACCATACAATAAAGTTAAAAATAAGTTGAAGGAAAGCGTGAATACACTGATGTTATATTGGCAGTACAACCAGTAAATAGTAGCGAAACCATCTATACATTTTCCTTTGTTGAAGACGACACGCGACCGACAACTCCGTAGCATTACGAATTCCAACCTTAATGGGTATCATTAACGCTACTATAATAGTTGAGGTCATTCTACATAAGGCTTTCGATCAATTATGACTTCATTTTTGGGGCGATAGACGTGGCACGATAATGCAAATGTCATTTATTATGTACATATGTAACTATATTATAGAAGTTTTATCATAAGTCTATAGCGTAAGTTTATATCGTAAAGAAAAAAAGACTATAGCGTTGGCAAATAAAGAGGAAAAATACTTTATATATTACTTATATTTAACTGGTGGGCATACTACTGAGTGCTTTTTGCTAGATAGTGTAACCCAGTAGCAAGCTTATGTGCTTGAAATAACGGCGGTAAATTAATGTATTCCAAAAATATATAAGTCCAATAATAAATAAGACGATATAATAGTCGACTGAGTTAAATGTACTACGGAAGTCCCACAAACCGAAGGCCGTGAGCTTTGTGTTATCAATAGCACAGCGAACGTCTTTTCGTACTGACAGTACTATACCCAGGACAGAAATCAGATTGGTAGAAACATAAAAGAGAATTATTTGTAAAATCGGAATACAATTGACTTGGGGGTTTTGGACAATATTGGCAGTATATAAATGGGTCAGTATTCGAAAAATGAAAAATCGGTGCTGATTGTTTAAAGTCAAGCAGTTAGAAGCAGGTCTATGAAGGATGAGGATTAGAACAAATATTTATAGTGTATGTGTATACTTATACGAATATATAATATATACTTTATATGTATAGTGAGCTTCGGTGGCGCTGTGGTCTCGACACTGGTTTGTGCGCCACATCGTGAGGAAACCTGCGTACATCTGCGAAGCGATTTAAAGGCGTACGCAGTCAACCAACCCGCACTGCGCCAGCGTGGTTGACTAAGACCTAATCCCCTTAACGTTGTTAGGGTAGGCTCGAGCCCCTCGGTGGGGACGTATATGAGCTGTGATGATGATGTATCTCGTATATGTTTATGTATGTATATACATATATTCAAATAAATATTTATTATTTTTATTATTATATTTGCTGGATGAAATTTCAGTTGTGAAATAAGCAGTACCTTTGTACAGATTGTTTTTAATGATGTTTGTTGTTATAAGCTAGTATATGTGCAAAAATATTTAAAAAACTAAAAAGTTAATTTCGTGATCGCCTTCGTGCTATAACACTACTATTAATCTCGCGACTGTAAAATCAATAGTAATACAAGCATGGAATTTGAGGGTACACGGTGATAGTAACATTATTTGTTCCACACAGATAGCTAATGTCCGTCTATTTTTGTATTATATTTATATTTGTATTGCCAACTCCAGGATCAAACATCAATTCACAGAAATGCTATGACGATAATTATATTATTTCTTGTGGATGAGAATAAATGGATAGTTTCGTAATCTATATGTATTATGAGATCACTATTCGTTGAGCTATATTGTAGAAACAGTGTATCAGCGATTATTACTTTTGAAGATACAGTGATCGCTTTGTCGTAATAATGTGTGTGACGTAATAATTTGGTAAAACCGCCTAATTTTTATGAGCGTATAAACAAACTGGCCAATAACTATGTTATTTGCACGTTTATATATTTATAATACTTTATATATTTTAGAAAGATTGTTCATTTTATTAATATCAACACAATATTTAAATATTTATATATATATTGGAAGTCCGTGCCTCATTTTTAAAAAGCCGCTTCCATAATTTGTGAGCCAAAAATTAACTTTAGGTAAATATGCATCCGATTATCCGATCTCTAGTAATAACATCACACGCAAGTAGGTAATAAAATGAACACTGTAAAGATAAATTAGTTAGTACGTTCTTAATTTAAACGGATGCCATTTATTGTTAACAGCATAAAGGTTTATGGAATAAATAAATGTGTGCGTCTTTAACAAGTTAAAGAAACATTATTATCAAATTATTCATAATTCACAATAATTTGTTATAAATTATTTACATTTTATCATTTAAAATTATATCACTCATATTTCATTCTAATGTGGCATCGTTAAGACCACTTTTGATGCGGAACGTACTAAAGGAAAAAAAAGATGTATAATTAGCCAAGTATCACGGAATATTTACACACAAAAAAGGTCGAATCAAGAAATTGCTCATCTTTAAATAACTTAATTACAGATAAATAACGATATATTTTACCAAAGAACATAGCAAAGTATTATTTTACTTTAAGGGCTTAGGTAGTAGCGATCAATTTTTATATTGGCTGCGACTTCAAACAGGTGTCGATAAATCATCCCAATAGACGTAATATTATTACATCAAGAGAAGGAATAATGTGCGGCCTTTGAGTGATATATCGCTGATACATTTTTTTCTTTGTTGGTATCAGATGGTATGGCAATTTTAGGCCTTTATAATATTTATTTGAGATGATAATCTGCTATGATAATACGGTGAATTCAAAAACCTAAAATCCTTTTGCCTAGCTACGTTATATACCCACGTTTTTAAAATGTTGTTTTGGTAAACAACTTTAGCAATGAACTTGATCGATTTCAAGCCATTTGATGCATATTTGCAATTACTACAGCATTTGTTATAGTAGGAATTGGTCCCACGAGAAACCACTATACGTTGTTGCAACTGCTCACAGTTCTTATTTTAAAGCTTTAGAAAATTTTATGATTTATCATTATTTGTAAGGGTTATACATTTAAGTATTAGATGATTGGATTTGCGACTTTGTCCCTATGGACAAAATATTTTCGAATTTTAGGTTGAATAGAAAATTGATATTTATAAAAGGGCTTAGAATTTTATTTTACTATTTTTTATTATGTTATGTTATTGTTATGTCATTGTGTATTTAAATATTTCTATGGAGCAAGCTAGCAGTGCATTATTGCAATTCATATTGAAGGCTGATTGATGTGCTAGTGAAAAATTACGCATAATTTATTCTATTTGTAATATTTGTCGCAATTATCGTTACAATTGCGGAGGCATTACTACTATGAAACTTTTTGACAAAGAACTTCACACCGGATATATTTAGTTAATAAAGCAATTTGTTTTCACCTATGATTACGGAAATATCGTCGGTGTTGTAATGTACTTATTAAGATTTTATCGTTACTTTTACAATAAATTGATTGTTATGGATGCGATAAAGCACCGGGGTCACGATATTTCGTTGTCAACTTCGATATCGCTCGCTGAGTATATAATACAGCTTAATAAAATAAATTAAGTACTAACCAGAAACATAATGAGAGGCATTAAAGTAATAAGTAAGTAATAGTAGACTATAATAAAGTACTAAACAGGATAAAGTGAAAAAGACTGGATATTTTTTTATGTAACCTATTTGCTACTTCGAAAAGTCTTTCGAAGTATAGGTATTTACAGATAATGTGTAGTCTAAGTGTGAAATGTTCGTATTATAGTCTGTATTCATAAATATTAAAGGTATTTCTTTGGGTTTTTTATCTCTTTTAATTAGAATATAAGTTATATTCAGTATGTTATTTATTAATGAGAGAAACTTTTAAATATTTTGTAATTTATAATCTATAGATATTATTAAATCCCTTCGATTTCCATTAGTTTTAATTGCCTATATCAATTTAGTTTATCTAAATTACATTTTATTATATGTGTATTATATTTTTAGATTTTACCCGGAAAATGTGATGTTTTAGTATGGTATCTATGTATTTAATATTATAGGGATTGTTATACTTATCTGTGGAGTTTTTTGTACTACACACTACGTGATTGTAAAACAAGAGAGTTAGTTGAGTTGTAATAAAGTAAGACATCATAAGGAAAAAAAAAACAAAAATAAGACATTAAATAGAAAATCATTAATTCATTCTCAAGAGTTCCTATTCAAAATATAAAATTGGCGGCGAGAATAAGGATGATCGGAAATATCGAACCATAATAGTACCCAAGTGGATTTCGCTGCGTATATTGATAGGATGGAGCAATTTTTCATTGTAAATTCAATATCGGATGACAAGAAGGTACCTATGTTGATCACGCTAATTGGACCAGAATGTTATAATGTATTAAAAAACCTAGTTTCTCCCGAATTACCATCAACTATTTCTATTTCGTGTGTAAGTCGGGGCTGATATGCATCACTGCGACCTATTAAGATCTATTGTGACCAGCCTCCTATGTAGGTTCTATGTAGGCCCTACAGTAGCTCCCTTAACTGGGCACTGACCAAGAAAGATAGGATGTTCCCAGTGCGGATTGTTTTTATTTCATCTGGGTCAAGGATGTGTTTCCCCAGGTGTCTGTTTCTTTTGTGAATCAGCGGTTCACAGTAGCACAAGAGGTGTATTGGTGTTTCACGCTCTTGTTCGCAGACTCTGCATGTGTCAGTGTCCTTTAGTTTCATGTTGTAAAGATATCTATTCAACTTGCAGTGACCGGACAAAGCCCTAATCATCACGCTCAAGTTACTCCTGTTAAGCTTTGATAGCTCGTCAGTGCGTTTGCGAGAGTATGGTTCGATTAGTGCTTTTGAGTGTGTCATCCCGGACGTACTGTGCCAGTCTGCTTTCGCCTCGTTAAGAAGGCGAGTTTTTAGGTATTGCATGGCTTGGTTCTTTGAGATACCACAGATAGGCTCTGGGCCGAACTGTATTCCTTGAGCCCGAGCCCTGGCTAGTTTATCGGCCTTCTCATTGCCGGTTATTCCAGAATGACCTGGCACCCATTTGAGAGTGATCTAAAGAAAGTGATTTTGTTTAGACAGGCACAAATAGTATGCTAGGTCTTTGCAACCTGTAACGACCCAGTTTGACCGGTTCGTTTTTTACCATCAACTAAGACTTACGTCCAATTGCTTGCAATATTATCGTCACATTATACGGTGAAGAAGTCATTCATTGCGGGTCGCTTTGATTTTTACAATTACAAGCAAAAAGAAAATCAAACCATCAATGACTTTGTAGTGGACATTAAAGGCAAAGCTACATTCTGTAATTTCGGTACATTTTTAAATGAGGCATTGAGAGATAGATTTGTGTGTGGGTTGTCCAATGAACAAGTAATAAAAAAATTATTAACTGAAGGTTAAAATTGCTTCGATCAAGCAGTTAAAATTGCTACCGCATTTGAGAGTGCTGAAAGGGAAACCAAAGGCATCCAACCTGAGGTAAATGTGTATGCAATCAACAAAAAAGACCTCAGATATCCCAGCGGTCCACAGATCAAGGGTAGTACACCCTTGATCTGTGGAGTCGTTGTGGGGGAAATCACAATCAAGAGCAATGTTTAAAAAAAAATTGGATTTGCTACTACTGTCAAGCTAAGGGTCATATTGCTGCAAAATGCTACAAGAATAGAATGAGGAAGGTAACAGTTGTTTCTGAACAGACCTCTATGAATAAAAAACCAGAAGAAGAGGAAGAGGAGTGCATTCTGGGAAGCATATTGAATATTAATCTAAATGAAGATCCCAAATTGCAAGATGCTGGTGCATTCATATCATTGTGACTAGGGAAAACTGCTACTGATATTTACTTCTGCAAAGTTCCGAATGAAATGGGGCGAGTTACAAGAAAATTTTAATTTTAATTTAAAAATGTAGAGTCAGCTTAATAAGAAACCCATGTGCAAAATTTGGAGTGTCTAGACCCAGTAGTTTGCGCAAATTAAGTATGCGATGATACGAGTATGTCTAAAATATTGTTCATTAAATACTTTGATCGAAGTGCATAAAGCTAATTGACAGTTGCTGTAAAGTCACTTTGATTAAGGATTTGACAAAGAAATGCATACCATTGAACAATCCGATCTGTTAAAATACATCAAGTATATTTGCTTCTGTTAATAGTAGTAGTGTGAAGATAATTAACTTGTAGCAGATAAAGTAGTTTAATTTTTTAACATATTTTTTACTACATATATGTTATAATAAGTCACTCAATTGAGGTAGCATTTTCGTTATTTACAAAATTATAAATTTAGCATATTTCGCTTATTTCCGGCCTTTGAGAAGTGTGGGGAAAATTGGTTCTTTACGTTTTTATGTTTGTCAATAGTCGATATATATATGTCGGGGAAAATGCATGAAATCGCGTACTCCGAGAACCGGTGGTTATGTGGGGCTTTCCTCCCTAGAAGGAGGAGGTCTACCCACTATAATTCGAGCGCCCCTTCTGGAGGGCCTTCTTTCAGACTTTAGCCGTCAAAAAACGTTTCCCAGGGTACACTATGAGGAGGTTATCTCGCGTCGCATCCCATCTCATGAGTGACCTAAATTTACCATTACTATCAGTTGGGCAGTCTGTATGTTACCAAGATGTTTTATAATAAAAACTCGAGCCCAGTTCGAATTGCTCGTAATTTCAAAGGTTTTTTACTGTTACACATCGGGCACATATGACGCACTCGTAGACATCGTTACACTAACGATAATGCGGCTAATGTGAGAAGACTTGAAATAAAAGGAACGACTCAATGACACTAGCCCGAGGGGTGAGAGGTCGTAAAGGAAGGTCAGCAGTTGTCAATAGCCTTATTGCTAAGGTTTTATGTTGTAATAAACAGCTCTCCGGCCTTTTCTTTGCTCATTGTCGTAGTAGTCATATCTGGAAGAGAGATCTTATGCACAATTATGAACTTATTGTATTTATACCAAATATTTTGATTTAAAGTTTAATATTAAAAAGAAAAATAAATAAAAAATACCTAAACAACGAATAAAAGCTATATTGTTTTTCTATCACCGTCAAGGCATTCCATGCTAATTACATAGCTAAGTAAAAAAATGTGTGTACACTAAGAAGTAAGAGAAGGAATAATATTACTGGGTACTGTGATTATAAGTCTTATGTCTTATGTCATAAGTGATCTAGCAACGTGTCACGTACACATTGCTAGTTCCGTAAAGATAACATATTTGTGAATTTTATACCATGGTACGTTCAGGTGAGTATAGTTGTATATTAGTAGTTTATGCAAATTAAACATAATCAGAGTCTTTAAACACGAGATTGATATCGTAATTAGAAACATCTAATATACCTATAATGTACGCCTCTAATGTCCCCCAGCAATGGCGTTGTTGTATAAAAGTCACAAAATATCTGAAGAAATCGATCATCGTATTCTCTCTTATACAAGCGTAGGTCGCTTAACAGGACATGCTGATATAAATAATATTATCCTTCAAGCTTTTGTGACTATCGGAACGCCATCCACTTTGGAACCTCATGGTTTAATGCGTGGTGATAGAAAAAGACTCGACAACATAACTCTTATTCCCTGGAGATTTAAGATTAAATCTATTTAATTTTGAACACGCGTGTGTTTACAATTTGGTCATATGTATGAAGCGTTTTAAGTCTTACCAAGTGTATCTATCAATGCACTAGTGACATCACATTACTCACACGCAAATTAATCATCGTTGTTATTGTTGTTGATATTCTTTGGTGGACATCATAAAATTACCAATGATTAAAATTTCATTCTCTATCAAGCAATAGCTAATATAAGCTTTTTCTTCATTTTCATATCTTTGCATATACATTATTATACCGGTTTTTACTAAGCTGTCTGAAAAACTAATGTTTTCTAATTATGACATTAACATTTGCAGCTTTAATGTCGCTGTGAACTTTGTTTGAAGTTAATTAAGGAAATGAGCAGAGTATCTGTGCCACCAAGCTCTGCCGGGAGCTGGGCTAATTTGTTAGCAACACTGTTGGCCCGTCTGTCCTGTATATTGACTTTGATGAGAAGATGAGAACTCTAGCCGCTGATTGTGTAATAACACTTTTATCAAATTAATGCTAGACTATTAGATTTTTAATCTAAAGTCGTGTTTTAAAATGTTGACATATGTAAATTTTAAAGGTGAGTTTCGAAATTTGCTGTCAGTGGCCTTGTATGCTATGTGATTGCAAACGACTGGTTCATTCATTTACTCGTGTTAGCATTTGGAAGTGGTCTGACATAATCAATGAAGAATTATCTGACAGCCAATTAAAACAAGTAAAATTGTTGGCGAAATATTACTAAATGGTGCTTTTGCTTTCGATGACTATTATGTTAATTTGTCACGTAATAGTATTGTTATAATAATACTTTACATTTGAAAGCATTCGGTATGCTTTTATTTAGCGTTAGGTATATTATTCATAAATAAATATCTTTGCAAAATTGTAATGTGTATTACATTATTTATAATCTTGCAATGTGCAACGTGAATCTATAAACAGGCTTGGAAAACTGGTTAATTTGTCAGTCGAAAATCTCTCATTATGTTATTGACTGTGTAAATAGTTCAAACAGAAAATAGGTGCGCTCTGTTTCAGAACTGTAAATTGTGTACAAAAGCAGGACCGCAACACACGAACGTACAGACGCGCTGATAGCAAATTTTGGACCTCATCCTTGACATTTGCATGTGTCAATTATGTGGTATCGGGGATAAAGAAAATATATTGAATTAGTAGTAACCACAGAAATTATTACCGACTAGGTCCTCCCGTTATTATTTTGGGGATAAATTAGGTTCAATAAGAAAAGCTCGTTCTCTGTATCTAAAGTATTATTGTAACCTCACTAGTTACTATGTGGGTTATTGTAAGTTGTTTTGATATCGTACTTCAATATACGATGCGGAGGCGGTTGGCTCAACGTTTGAGTATAGAACGCAAAATTTAATTAAAGTGGATATGAGTAGTTTGTAATTACTAGTATGAATCGTTCCTAATAAAACCATAATGGCCTTTCTATAATATATAAGTTATTACGATACGCGTTTATTACAAATTTATTTGTTCATAAACGAAACATTGTTTTTCGTAAGATTTTTAATCTAAAGTATAACATTTAATGGTTTTGTTTTGCTAAAAACACTGGATTGAATGTTTTGTTTTTATTATAATAAACTCGAGTTTGTAAGCGCTGTTTCGGTTTTTAAGCGCGCGATTCGAATCAAGGTTTAAAATGAAAATCAAAAGAAAATGAAAATAAATTAATCAATGACCATTCTGAAATATTCAACAATAAAATTACATTGTTGTTAAATTTATGAAATATAATATATAATTTGGTATAAACAATTTTATAACAGAAAATAAAAAATGAAAAAAAAGGGAAAATAAAAAATAAATCTATCCGAAATTTTATGGGGCCCTCGCCCGTCGGGGGCCCCAGGCCATGGTCTAGTCCGGACTTATCCATAATATCATCATTATAATCATAATAATCCAGCACTGACTATAATATAGTAATAAATTAAGATTTCCGTTTGAACGATGGCATATTTACCCTCACCGGTATTGTGTGAATACATATAAAATTTCTGATTCTATTCATCCCAACTAATATTATAAATGCGAAAGTAACTTTGTCTGTCTGTCTGTTACGCTTTCCCGCTTAAACCTCGCAACCGATTTGGATGAAATTTAGTACAAACAATCTTTAGACCCTGAGACAGAATATAGGCTACTTTTTATTTCGAAAAAATGTATGAAGGGGTTGAAATAGAGGTTGAAAGTTTGTATGGGATTTCTTAATTTTAAAAGATAAAACCATGAAACCTTATATTAAGCACTTGATCAGAAATCATTAAACATTTGTTCTAGCATTTTTGAAATTTCGACCAGCTAGGGGGTGAAATAAGGATTGAAAGTTAGTATGCAAGTTCGTCAACTATCACGTCATAAGAACCAAAAAATCGTTTGTTCTACTCGTAGCATTTTGAAATTTTTACCAGTGTGGGGGTGAAACAGGGGTTGAATTGAAGATAAGACCATGAATCTTGGTACCTTAGACATAAGGGACCAGGATTGACAAAAACTAATTTCACGCGGGCGAAGCCGCGGGCGGAAGCTAGTATAGTATATAAGGAACACGAGTGTGTCGCAAGAACATAATTCAATAACAACAATTCTATTCTTGTCTATGTAAGTTACTGGATCAAATAAATGGCACACCAGAATAAGTGTCTCGCAGATCAACCAACCGTATATTTAACTTATTTAAATAAATACTTCAAAATTACCTTACGTATTTTTGAACATTCAAAACAAATGCTAGGAGAGACCCTCTATAAATAATGAAAGATAATATTGACTCAAACTGAGTAAATTGTCCTTCATAACTGCTAATACGTAATATTCACGAATTCCCAGAGAGAAGTTAATAAAGCGGTATAATTAATAATAAATTAATGTTCAAATGAGAGTGCCAGCTCGGCTGGAGGCGGCGAGCGCATTAAAGAACAGTTAGGGTACATATTTTGAACCAGATGAAATTTATGTTACTAGTATATATATATATACTATATATATATATTATATATATATATTATATATATATATATATATATAATATATATATATATATATATATATATATATATATATATATATATATATATACTACTACGAACTCATTAATAGTTACTCATTGACTCAAAATATGCCGTTTCAAAATATGTACTTATTTATTACTTTATGCACATAAGGTGTACAAAGCTGGACATAATATCATTTCATACTTCCTACCAGACGGTAATATAATTTATTTATTCAAACAAAAGCACGGTGCAATTTTATTTTATATAGCTTTGACAAACTATGGAATACACATATTATTTTAATTTAACAGTCTCGTATTTTTCGATGGTGTTCAAGATAGGTTCTATGCCATTATATTACTGTTACCATAATAGTATCTTGTTTTGAATAATATTTAATATTATTTCCATGATAAAATCTTCAAGAATATCTCGGTATTTCTGGAAGGATTCATTTTACAATTCAATGTAGGTATGGTTAAATAGAAAAAAGTTACATTTTGGTCACACCATTATCAATCAATACATAGTATAAAACAAAGTCGCTTTCGCTGTATGTCCGTATGTATGCTTAGATCTTTAAAACTACGCAACGGATTTTGACGCGGTTTTTTTTAATAGATAGAGTGATTCTTAAGGAAGGTTTGTATGTATAATAAATGCATAATATAGTAGAGAAACACTGTTAATTTAAAGGTTTCTAATGTGATGTCGTAAATAAGCACGTTTTTTTGCGCTTATATTGCAAACGCTGGCTGAACCCTACGAGATAGACCAAAATAATGTACTACAGTATTGTACAACTTACAAAAATCCACAAAAAAGTCCGCGATGGTATATGTCTATCTCTTAGGGATAACCCACCATAACCATTTTTTCACTGCACCCGTGTGAAGCCGGGCGGGTCGCTAGTAATATATATGATGATGTGATAAAAATGCAAAATGAATCAAAAACTCGTTTTTGTATCATTACAATGGCGAGCTTTTGATTCGTGGTGTTCCTAAATAGGCCACCAAGTCGACCAAGAGACGTAGAATATAGTACAGTCAATATGTCGTTAAAAAAATCGATCTCTCCGAAAAATGACAAACCGGGATTTGACTTGACGAATCGTTAGAGGGGCAAGTAAAAAGCTTAATGTCAGATTTCCGAAGTCCTCCCCCCTGCTGTTTTTGAGAAAATCCAAAAAAATTTTGAAATGCATTTATCTCGGAAACTATTAAGGCTAGCGACTTGTTTTTTTTTTTCAAATTGTAAAGGACACTCAGGACTACATTTTCTTTCATTGAAGCAACATCATCCGACTGAAACTGCAAACGCTAGATGGCGCTAAAGTTTTGAAAAATTGGTTTTTTGCTATTTTCATTGTAAAATATCAATTTTTTTGCAAAAATGTAAATGAGAAAGTTGTTTGTAATAAAATTAGCTACAACTTTTGTTTAAAACATTTTTTTATAAAACTTACCGTTTTCAAGCTATATAGGGGAACAAGTGCAGTTTACAAGCTGAAGCTTGTCAAAGTGTACAAATCGTACATTGTGTGCCTTACTACAGTGTGTTTGTCACACAATTCATGGATACATCAATAAATTGTAATGTTTACTTATTTTTTAATTATTAAACTTTTAAAACTTTGTTTAACAATTTTTTTTTTAAATAACAATGAAGTTTTTTTTAGTACAAGTTATTTGAAGCGGTTTTACTAATACAATGCATTAGTAACAGTACATATAAAATGAAATTTTATTAATGCAAAAATCAAAAATCAAAAATATATAATCAAATTTGCAAGTAGCTTTAACTTTGATGAATTTTATATTAACTTTTTGCTATTTGTTATCGACAGCGCAAAAGGTGAATAATTCAAAATACATTCAACCTTCAGTCTTCTGATTTTTGAAGTAACAAAGATTTTTAATTAATTTTAAAAAATTTTATATGTTTTCTAAAAATTTAAAAAAATTTCATAAAATGAAAGTATTTCTTCGTCAACTTTGATGATTGTGGATTATGAGAACAATAAACAAAATGTAATAAAATGTAATATGTATAATGTTTAATGTTTTAAACAAAAGTTGTTGATAATTTTATGACAAACAAATAACTTGTACTCAAATAACTTGTACTAAAAAAAACTTCATTGTTATTTAAAAAAAAAATTGTTAAACAAAGTTTTAAAAGTTTAATAATTAAAAAATAAGTAAACATTACAATTTATTGATGTATCCATGAATTGTGTGACAAACACACTGTAGTAAGGCACACAATGTACGATTTGTACACTTTGACAAGCTTCAGCTTGTAAACTGCACTTGTTCCCCTATATAGCTTGAAAACGGTAAGTTTTATAAAAAAATGTTTTAAACAAAAGTTGTAGCTAATTTTATTACAAACAACTTTCTCATTTACATTTTTGCAAAAAAATTGATATTTTACAATGAAAATAGCAAAAAACCAATTTTTCAAAACTTTAGCGCCATCTAGCGTTTGCAGTTTCAGTCGGATGATGTTGCTTCAATGAAAGAAAATGTAGTCCTGAGTGTCCTTTACAATTTGAAAAAAAAAACAAGTCGCTAGCTTTAATAGTTTCCGAGATAAATGCATTTCAAAATTTTTTTGGATTTTCTCAAAAACAGCAGGGGGGAGGACTTCGGAAATCTGACATTAAGCTTTTTACTTGCCCCTCTAACGATTCGTCAAGTCAAATCCCGGTTTGTCATTTTTCGGAGCAAAAATTGCAGATTGACTGTACTAATACGGAAATGATTAAAAATATTAAGTGGCGGATAATTGAAATTGTAAGAAGATCTTAACTAAAAGAGCGTTTGAGCGAACGCTATACAGGCTGCAAGGAAAAAATGCTTTGTGAAATAAAAACTTCCCGTTTTGGACAGAGCTCAGACTCGCGGATAATTATAACGGTAAAGTGATCTTTAAGTTTCTGTCATGTTGTTTTTAATTTGATTTATAATTGATGATCGTTTGAAGTCCAACGTAGTTCGTAGGGATTTTATTTGAAGGGTAAACAATAATACAACTCAAACGATTACTATTGCTATTTCTTGCGAAAATGAAACTTGCCTGAGATGGGTCATAAGTAGGTATTGCAAGGGTGTTAGTTCATTCAAGATTAGTGTCATGGAAACTTTTTGGATGTATTCGGGTCACGTCTTGACTTGTCAATTGTCGTTATTATATTTTTATATTATTTATATTTAACAGTGTTGTTATAATTTAAATTATAAGATATGACAAATTGTAGACATTTTTTATTGATGACTACGAGAGAAACACTCTTGCTTGTTTTCCGCCTGGACTGCTTGTTGCAGTTATCTAGTTTACATTACATCTATAAATAGGTATTATTAATTTTCATTAATTAAATAGATGAATGTTCATATTCTATAGTGACTTATAAATCAAGGAGATTAAAATCAAAACTTTATCTCAAGCAATGTCGGTAAAATTTACGCATAATCTGTCCAATATATACATTGTACCTTCCATAAATAATTTTTATAATAAAGCTGAGCCGAGAATTGATGAGATTTTAATGCTTGGCTAATGGGGTGTTGGCGGTAGGTGCTGAGATGAAATTGTACGTAAATCTGCCTTTACCATTACGAGTTTAATGATCGGCGGTTAGAAGGTATTCGTTGTTTTATAAGCGTTAAGTTTGAAATTAATAAAGTTCTACAATTTCCCCCGTATTGATATTATGCTTAGCAGTGGACAGCTGTACTAAATTTAGAATTTCTTGAAAAATTCTATTATTATTAAACGTTAAGATTTGATGTCTTACTAGTCTCGTTAAATGTAAAAAAAACTTCGACACTTAATCCAACGACTCTAACTTTACACTATAAATAGCGAACATGACAGACGTTGTCTCGATCCTACACACCTTTTGATGTCCTTGGTCGATTTTACACAAACATTTTGTAGTGATCCACTCTCAAATTCATATAAATATATATCAAAATTGGCCCAGCCGCTTTGTAAAATGGCTCACTGATATTAGTTGAGAATTTGTGAACATTAGTATGTCGTTAGTTGATTGTTGTCGTCAGCTGCGCCAGATCTATATAAAAATAGTTGAGCATTTTCCAGTGCTTATTTCCGTGTATGAACTTTTTGTTTAGCTGCTTCTTGAACATCTAACATGTTCCCATTAATGCCAGTCCGCGCGAGGGATATTTTCTCATAAATGACGCGATAAATTTCGCTGCCAGCACGCGTTGCGTGTCAGGAGCCGGTAATTTTGATAGATGATCCTTCAAGACAATGAGGATACGGCTTAACTGCTTTTGGAAAGGTTGAGCATTGGATGGTGGAAAGTTGCGTTAATTTTTCGCGGTGAGGGGCTCAGGTTTATCTCCAAGTGAACCTCCCACATTAGCATCAAACAGCAAACTAGCTAAATAATGTATATACGTTTAGAATTGCACGAAATTATATTAGCAATTACTTCGTAAGCGGAGTGTAACTGATTTAAAAAAAAAACTTTTTATAAAATATGCCTAGAGCCGCAGCTGGTTACTTTGCAATGACGGGTTTATGTGTTACTTAATCAATGACTAGTCCACAAGAAATCATTTATCTATTTAATCGTTGGGTCTTGCCCTTTCTGTAGTTTAATATGATGAACGTGGTGGCTAGCCTTATTCGCAGATCGGAACCAACGTTAAGCGGATTAGCAGAGATTAATCTGCTTGTTCTAATTAATCAATATAAAATTATCCTCTAAGCCATGCAATTAGATTTTTTATGATCTTAGAGGTCTGGAGTTTGATTCCGCTGATATTTTATATGTTCATTTTCCGAAGTTCTTACGGTAAACATTGTGAGACATCGTGCATATATGTACTAAGATTTATGTAAACTCGAGCAATCTGCTTGGTTCAGCGTATCTGACCAAGGTTTAATTACTGTATCTTACTGAGGGTAGATTTGTGTTCTTCAATAAGGACATGTTATGACATGACTTGTACTGATGAGAGTAGTTGGTTTAATATAAATCTCACATCAAATTATCGGAATATTCTGTGACGTCTCCATTTGACCTTGTTAGTCTTCAAAAATTTTTGGGTTGTAATGTCTCCGCTTAATTAATTTGTCTTATTGTGTATACTCGTCATTAGGGTTCAAAAAATGACCATGAACAAAACTCGGTCTGTTAGTGCACCAACATACTAATTATACGTGTTTGAGAGATTTTATTGGGGCTATATTATTAAAAAATCTGTTACTTCCACTTTATAAAAATATACCAAGCAACATAAAAATTTTGAATTTTGTCGTCAATAAGTTCATGTAGGAGGCTTATGTCAAAAAATATTGGAGATTGTAGTATAAAATTTACGTTTTATATAGAGATTTCAAATGATTGCGTTTATTCCACATCAACCAAGAAAATATTACGAAATTTTTGATACACGTTTATAGATTTAAACTAATTAGTTATAAAAAAACTTAGTTTTGTCAACGAAATTGTGAAAAAATCCCAGCATTAAAATTTTGCGATTATTTTCTTATTTAAAATAACCTAATTTTAAGATTCATTGGTAACCAAAACTTGGGTTAGAGAAGTACAAATATAAATATTTTCTATGGTGCTTCAATTTAAAAGTAGTAAAGTTTTAAATATGACTGACAAAAACGACAATTTCGTAGTTGAAAACCTATATTCGAAACTTTGGGTTAAAAAGTTAAGCAGCTTAATTTATCAAAATATCCCACTCAGAGAGATGAAAACTCTTAGTACGCCCTCTGCCATTAATTAAATAGTCCAAATAAAGGGATTTTGTACTTGAATAATTCGTTTCATTATCATTGCCGAGTTTCTGTGCAACTGTCTTCGCCTCGTCGGCGGCGGGCGGAAGTTTCCCAGTTTGAGCGCAAAGTTGGAATGCCGCCGTCGTATCAATTTTATATGGATGCGGCACCTTCGTAATCATAATGTATAATGAATCAATCTCATTGTCTGGCAGAGCTTTTGCATGCGGAGTGTATAATAATTCTATTTCTTATATTTGTTATGTTATCATTTATAGAATAATAATATCAAAATGTGTATTTAATTAAGTTATAGATTTTACTTATGTGTTGTTTTATAAGATGTATGTAATAACTTTCTGTGGACACTTTATTGGTTTATGTTTTGTTAATTTGTTTAGTCTTTATTTATTATTATAACTGTTTGTGTCCCTAATAACAATAAATAAATAAATAGGTAGGGAACCTATAGATAAACTGTGAATGTCTTTCTCTGGTTTTAACAGTGGTTGCCGTAAAGTGATTGCTATGTAATGTAATAATGTCACTTATGTTATTTGTTATTATCACCATAATTATTCTGTATTAATCCTTCTCTAATATGTAAAGTGGTGAGTGATGATATTCTTCCTGCAATTTTGATATTGAAGCTTAGAAGTTTACCATGAAATAGGATGCTTTGGTCCTAAAATTTATTATCTTATTCATTTCTAATTTTGTTTTGTAGTTGCACATAAGGAGTACTATACGATATGGTATCAAAAGTCGTATCAAATTTTAATATTTGAAATATGTGATTAGATACAAAGTAGTGTATGTTTATTACCTTTCCGGGATTGGTAAAATGAGTGAGTAAGGATATATATGGCTTAGTTGTTACAAAACCTATAGAGCATTTATCGAACTCTTTTATCGGAATAAAAAAGGGAGAAGTATAGGAAATATTTCTTAAATAAAATCAGATTTTCTAAATTCAAAATAAAATCAAACCCAAATCCAATTAGCCTAAAGTTTATTAAACAATTTCTTTGTTATTAAGGTGGTGTCCAGCCAAACAATAAATCTAGTAGTTATCACGCGTGAAGCTGCTACTTGAGATATAAGTTCTGGATATGTATTTTCCAAGAAATTTAATAATTTTAATTTAGTTTAATTGTAATATCAACTCGAGCAAAGCTGAGGGTGAGAGTAGTAAGATCTAATCTGGACAATGACATTTAATTTATTAGTTCGCTAATAGTAAAATTTTATGTTTTACGAATCGAAAATTATAATTTATATTTGACTCGTTAATTCGACGTATCGAATGTGGTTGCCAATGAGTTGTATAAAGAGTTATAAAATAGAGCAGAATATTTGAAAACATTACCGCATCTATTTTGAAGATTTCATTAATTCGTGTTAGTTCATGCGCAAGAAGACTGGCTGAAGTGATTTGAATTGTTTTTTGTACTGGAGAGATTGTGCGAGGTTCGCTATCATATATATTTATTTTTTAAATAGAGGACAAATATTTTTATTGTGTTTTATTTTTAATTCTATTCTCACCCTACTACGTAAAGCTAGAAGGAAGAGTAATAATTTTGGCAAGCTATGTATATGTGGGCGTATATGGCAATTCGGAACTATGAGGAATATCGAAAAATACTGAAAGAATTCTTGGATTTTTGAAAAATCTATATTCTTGCCTAGGAATCGAACCCGTTGCTGGCCATCTGCTGGCCATCCATGTCCATTTCAAAAATTCACTTGTATAGGCTTGCTTGTTCTACGATAACACCAAGCTACTGAAATGATATAAATAATAGGTGACACTCATCATTCGTTATATCGCTGTTTTGGTTCGTAATACTGACTCAGGTCACTTTATAAAATGACTAGCTTTCTGCCCGCGGCTTCGCCCGCGTGGATTTCGGGATTGGGTCTACAGAGGGTGAAGGGTCATAGCTTTTGCCCACGACTACATATGCGCGGAAGTCGGTTTATGGCTCAAAGGTTTTATCGCGCTTCCCGTGGGACTATCCGTTTTTCCGAGATAAAATACCGCAAAACCTAGCTCAAGAATCTATTGATGAAAACCGCATAAAAATCTGTGCAGTAGTTTTTGAGCGAAGCCTTTATTGCGCATCCCGTGGGGTTTGTCGATTTTTCCGGGATAAAAAGTAGCCTATTATTTAATCCGGACTTTTATCTTTACGTCTGAAAAATTTCAAAGCAATCGGTTCAGTAGTTACGGCGTGAAAGCGGAACAAACAAACTCACTTTCCGATTTATAATATTAGTAATAATTAAAATTCGTACCCTAACATAGTTGGGGTAGGCTCGAGCTCTTCGGTGGGGACGTATATGAGCTGTGATGATGATGATGAAGGATTAAAATTTTATACGACGAAATTTGAGCAATAGGTTCAAATCAAAACAAAAGGAAATGAAATTATTATTACGAGTTTGATATCAAAAACTTTTGGTGAACACATTCTTAAGACAAGTCATATATATCTCTTAAACGGAAAAGTGTTATATAAAAAATTATGTTTCTTCCTCTTTCGATTCTGTTTTTGCATGTATTATATATAATAAAAATTTAAATAAGAGTGTTTCTGTTATATATTTATATATAATGATGACTACTCTCCTCTAAGGGTTAGATGAAGATGTAAATACATCTGCGATTTGTACATTTTCCTTTCTGTATATTTTTATTGAGTCTTTGGCTATATATAGGACCAGGATGTGGTAATAGGCTGCTTTTATTGCCACATCCAGAGCACTCCGCACAGGAGTAATTAATAATGTAATTCCTATAATCTATCACTACATACCCTATGTGGTGAGAGATTATTATAAAAGTGTTCTCTAGCTTTAAAATTAATATATAATTTACTTCTAAAGTAATAAACCAATATCAATGTGGAAATTAGTTAAGGTCACAGAGTACTTTAATTTATCACTCACATAAGGTGCAATGTCGTAGAGCAATCTTAAGTTATTGTTAAAATACAAAAGGGCCACCAAACATCTTCTTAACATGTAACGCACACAACTATCAACCATGAGTGTCGTTTCGATGAAATCGGTACAAAATGGAAGAGCGTGACCAGTCCCCTAAGTCGAGTGAGCATTCAAGCGATAATCACCGTGCTTAACCTTTCTCTAAGCTTTTGTGAGCCCACAACATACAAGTAAATGTAGAAACAACTGTAAACAGATGCATACATCATGAACTAGGACAGTGTTTAGAACTAATACAAAAGTTCAAGCTTTCTAGCGGATTTATTGAATTAGAAACTAGTTCGGCGAACTTTTTTAATCAAAACCCGCGGTGGACTTTCAAACAAAAGGATACATATTACATGGTGAGTATTAGGCGAGGTTATCTACAAATATGTTTTATTATATTACAGCTAGAGAGATATTTACAGAACCAAGCGGATAGTTGCGCGATCGCTATTGATTTGGAAAGAGGAAAATTTGATAATGTCAAAAGTTCATAAACTCTGATTCCTGATTTAAGATTGGTAAAATTATGACATTTCTAAATATTTGTATACATGTGCATGCATACATACATATAATGGTAACTCTGGTAATTTGTGGTGTTGTCCATAATATGTAAAATTTATTATTCAGTATCTTATATAGAAGAAAGGTGTAAATTGTTCTCTGAATTACATCATTACTATAAATGTATTTATTTATTTATTATATATAGCGTTGCATATTTGAGATTGAGATTCGAAGTGATTCTGAATAGACTACAATAAACAATTTTAAACGTTTTCATATATTTATTTTCGAAACACTTTTACGATCCCAGGTTTTAGCCCAGTGACTAGTTAGTTTTTTTGCGATATATGCCTGTTAAATAACAATTTACTATAATGTAAAATAGTCTAATACGTAAATTATTATTATTCAATGGACGGGCTTAGGGTTATATTAGTAATTCTTCATTCTGACCTAGATATATCTATTGTGATTCTAGCTCTGTTTCTAATTCCTCTGTAAATCCTTCACGAATTGGAGAATTCTTTCTTTTTTTGGAGTTAAAGCTTCAATTTGCATGATATGTTGCCTAAACGACGGATACATCGGTGGTATTAGCGTTTGTAAGTCGCATAAAAGGTATTTTGGTGTTGCACGTTTCATGCAGAATCTGCAAAGTCTGAATCCCTAAGTCTCATATTGTAGAGATGTTTGTATACCCCACAGTTACCCGTGAGGGGTCTTGTGAGTGTGCTAATATTTTAACTACTCAGCTTTATTACCTCAGTGGTGAACTTATCTGAATGTCCTTTTATCGTATTCTAGTCCTTCCACCAGAGGGAGCGTAATTCCATAAGGAGTTACTTTTTCAGGTATTTGTATGCCTGGAATTTTTACTACCACAGTTTATTAATTTTTCTTTATCTAATTCATAGTAAAGATATTGTTTGTAATAGACTGACTCTTAAGTGTGTATGTATAGATGTTTACTAAATGGAATTTAATGAAACTATACAATAATATAAAATATTAAGCTTATGCATCAGTATAACACATAGGCTACAATTTATAAAAATATACGCCACGCCGGAGGATACCGCGGACATCAGCTAGTCTTATATATAAAAATGAATCGCATAATGTGTTGGTAACCAATTCTTTTTTGGTGGTTTTTAAGAGAAAAATTCGAATAATTATCAGAAAAACTCTAAAAACAGCCCTTTTATTTTCCCATGCAAACGTTTTCTAACTAAAACGTACAGTCGAATTGAGCTTTATTGTTATTGTATAAAGTTCATATTGCAAGCACTCACTGTTGTCTAAGCAATGAAGGTGTGTTCCTAACATCAAAGAGTCAATTTGCGCTTTATTAACGTAGCGTTAATAGTTGAAATTCAATCATATCTATCAAAACAGTGTGCGTGCGTGCGTTGGAGCACAGAATACATCGTTGGAGGATTTAATGTCACGTTCCAAAATTGAATAGCCACAAAATGTAATAGGTCATTTAGACTTTTTTTGCAATTTGGTTGGCTATGCGACATTATATATAAAATAATTAGGAACAAAAAACTGCCACTGTACAAATCTTTTTGACAGGACGAAGTCTGTCGGGTCCGCTAGTATAAAAATAAAAATGAACTCGGTAACAGCAAATTTGAAATCCCGGTTGACCCACTTATTATTCGCAGCTCTGGTCCTAAATCTCAACAAATAGTAAATGTAACGCTCACGAATTCATTTCACTCCACCCAAAATATGCGTTTCATTAAACCGCCTACCACTTTAATTCCGTAGAAGTAGTAAGGTGTCTAAGCTCCGTATTTAATTAGGATTAAGGCCGTATTAGGCGTTTGAGGTAAGATAATTGAACTTACAAACGGTGTCTGAATATCGGCGTTAATTTAGGAAATTACAAGAACATAATATGCTAAGGTTATAATTCCTTGCTGTCAATGGGGAAAAAAGTAACCAATAGTATCACTTTACATTCATAAGACGTTCATCTCTACGACGAGCGTCTTATTCCGTCACGTCTGTATTACGTGTCATGCAGAAAGAATTTTGAAGATGATGATATGCACACAACCTCGCATTGCTAAGCTTCCTTCAAAACTAAAAGATATATTAGCGACGAGAAAACTAGCATTTCATGAAATGAAATTCCCCATACTGTCCATGGATTAAGGCATGTCCTCTTCATTTTAATATTTAGAGATCGTCCAATCTACTTGAAGCGTGCGTCTTTTCAGTTCGCTGACGCACTTCAAAATCGCTTGCTAATCGACCCTCTAACGTTTCCGTCACCCTTGTCATAATTTAAAACGACTTTTCTGTACCGCAATCAAGGCACCATCGCAACCGTCTGACCCCACTCGCTACGTTGAGAGCCATTCTAATCACGTGCTATTGACGCCGGGTTCCGTATACACTTATGTTTTGATTTCCAATAGCTTTGAGCTAGTGATGTCGGTAATGGCACAATGATATCGACTAGTTATCGACAGGTAGTAATGTTATTTTGTGCTCTGGTGGTGGATAATGTTTTTAGAATAGGAATTCATATGTTCCTTTTTTGTAAAGGCGTTAAATTTCATAGACTGTCTTAAAGTTTGTCTGAATAAATAAGGACGGGATATGTTATATTTCATTGTCCTGTAAGTTACCATTACATGAGGACTTTCTCTTTCTCCTCACTTTCTTTTTAGCTTCTTTAAGAAGCCAGACGCCTATGCTCAGTAGTAGGCTATATTGTCGGCCTCTGTTATGCTCGTCAGTCCTGCAATGGTATAGGTGAATGCGGTTCTTCAACTAATTTCGTAATATCTGATTCGATCACACAGAAAACCTTTCAGGTCTCTCTATTTCTATTGGTTATGTTATTTTGAGTGGCCTTTTATGGGATCTTGTAAGTGATGTCGGAAGCTGTCATTACTGCACACAAGTCGTGATGGCTTTTGAGTGCAGCTTATAAACATGGCTAAACATAGTGATGGGTCCTGTATCTACTGAGTTCTTCGAGTAGGCCGTGTCATGCTTATTAAAGAATCATACCATCACGCTGCTGTGCTATGCTTAAGGCGTCATACTTTGAAGTATGACAGAGTTAAACGATCTCTGAGTAGTATTTATGGCAATTATTATGGTCGGCCATACGACAACTTATGTTATATATGCTTTTTTACCCGACTATGGATATTTAAATGAAGTATTATGCTTTTCGAGAGTATTTATTTATCTATAATTCTTTGGTATACTCTGCCGCTTGAATAACTTGATCGATTTTAGCTTAAGAGGTATCGTTCGATTCGTATTTACTACAAAAATGACACTGGGATATCAACATTAAAAAATATAAAAGGGTATCTTAAAAAAACTAAATAACTAGAGTACGTTTCAGTGTAATTCGGAAATGAACACGAACACGAAACGAACACTAAAACAAGTAAGTCGTAGTTGTCGGGACCCATTAAATTTTATACATTACTCTTCCTTATCTATAGGTTTTTTTATCTATCAAATGTTACCAACCCTAAACTCACATGATTCAAAGTTACAAGTCGACGGATGACAGACGCCGCACCGGATAACAGATTCAATCACTATCCGCGAAGCGTGCATATTGTTAAATCACGTTGACTGGAAAAAGGAAATGTTTGCTTATGGAACAGAGTATCACAGAGTTAACACAAGAGTGTTACGTAAAGGTGATGTATTTAGTGATTTTGGGGTTGATTATTGAGGGTAATTTGTCTTGGTCGGCTCATATTAATAATGTGAGTCAACGTTTGCATTTTTCATATCACTTGCTCAAGCGCTTACAATATTTCCTACCGTTCAAAACTAAAGTTATGCTCGCTCAGTCCCTTTTACATCCTATTCTCAACTACGCTGATGTCTGTTACTTAGACGCAACCGAAGAGCTACTTAATAAGCTAGAGCGCCTTCAAAATTTAGCCATTCGCTTTATATTCAGTCTGCGTAAATTTGACCACGTGTCTGATTATCGTAAGCAGTTGGGGTGGCTACCTATTCGCTTGCGTAGAAATCTACACATGCTTTCCCTTGTGTACAAAATTCTCCACTATCCCTAGTTTTCAACTTACCTTCGAACCCGTTTTAAATTTTGTGCCGAAAGCTCCCGCCCCAAGCGATCCTGTGTTACTAAAAATGTCCTTGAAATTCCTAAGTCCAATCCCGTATTTTTTCAAAAATCCTTTTCATTCGTGCTGCCAAGCTGTGGAATAGTTTGCCCGCTTCCATTCGTGAGAGACCATCCCTTACATCTTTCAAATGTCTTCTGAAAGAGTACTATCTGTCTAATTAATTGTATTAAATTATATAATTATTATATATTATATATATGTATGTATGTATTTATATATATGTGTATATATTTATTATGTGTAAGTATGTATTTGTATATATATGCTTAATGATGTGTACATTTGAATAGGTTAAACACTTAATCACCCCTGCAATTTTAACGTCTTGCACCACTATTTGGGTTGGCTGGAAGAGATCGCTTTTAGAGATAAGTCCGCCCTTGTACACTATAAATAACTACAATTTTCATATTTTTATTGTATAATAAAGTATTATATATATGTATATTGAAACAAAGAGTTTAAATACAGGGTACATTTACTAGAACGAATGTTTAATTACCAATGCAAGCAATTTTAAGTGTTGCTTGCTATGTTAAATATAATTAAGAATACAAGAAATAATAAGAACAAGTTGACCATACTAAATACTCTTCTTCCCTAAAGCTAGATAGCATATTACAATAGGATCAATGTTATGTTGAATGTATGACTTGTGTATATAGGAGAGATGACGGTTTCGGCATCAAACTTTTAACTAATATATCCGACTTTCGATCCTTCTATATATTGCAGTGCGTGCGATGTGTTTTCCACTCGCACATGTATATTTATCCGATGCTCTTAAGATAATAGAAAATATCGTGAGTCTTATAACAACCTATATACAACTACCAAGAAACTTAAGCTTACTCGTATATGAACGCGACCATTTTATATTGGTCCATCTTGACTGATTAACCTAATATAATTAAATTGACCGTTGAGATAACACTAGTAGTAGGGGAGACCTTTCCTATGGTGGAGTTGTAGTTTTAGGTAAGCTGCTCGTTAAGCATTAAGCAGATTTGATATATTTTATTAATATATACTACTCAGATACGAGAAGATGCAAATTATACATTCATTCCAAATATTTCAAACTGTCTAGGCTCGATTATTGATGCAGATGGTTTACTAAAAATGTTTAAATAACTTCGCGATTACTGCTTTTGAATTTTCCAAAATGCTTGTCAAAAAAGTATTCTGATTTTGAATATGATGCACTAGTTGATTTTGAAATTACTAAAACGTGAATAATACTATATAAAATTTTAAAGGCTCTAGGTGAATTTAATATTTTTCTGGATATTATTATTTCTTTTACAATTTATATTCGATAATCACGGACAATATTTTTGGTAATTCATGATTTGATGAAAAAAGTGTTAATAAATTAATACGAGAACGAATACGAGATTTATATGAGATAGAGCTACTCTATCTCATATAAATATAATTAACAAATTGTGTAATAAATTAGTAAATCTATTATTAGATTAGCATAGTCATGAAATTTACGTCAGCTTGCAAAATATTGTCTCTATTAGATGTCCAGAATCAGGTCGATTGAAAGATTTCTGTTACTTAACAAATAAACAAAGTTAATAGAAGTGTGGTTAGAACATAAATATAGATGAGGCTATGACTGTGGGGGATAAGACCATCTGTCCCCACAACGACGGAGAACAATACCTTTCTCCTGATCGACAAATGATATGTTACTTGTAGAATAAATAATATATAAGGAAATGTAAAAAAAAGACTAACACAAACAAAAAAGAGTGCGGACCAAAGAGTCCACAGAAAACCAAAAAGAGTTAAAAACAAAATAGAAGCGTGGTAAAGTAAGTGTAACTCTAGTAATCATAATGCAAAGAATAGAGCATAGGATCTCAAGAAATGTTGACTCGTGTCACAAATGATACATTCAATGATTTTTTTGTCTGCTTCTCAGCAAATTGTTAGTTGTCAAACATTGTGGTTGAAACGTGTTAAAGTTCTCGGTACCGGGATTTACATAGGGAAATATTTGCAGATTTCAATTTGAAGTGTACAAACAGACTGGTCATGCGAAATCGTGCTGGAAACCGGTTGTATTTGAAGTGGCTACTATAACCACCGATAAACTGATAGACTCGTAGTATTTTTCAATAGTTCTTATAGGTTTTTAAGAAATTATGACACTGACACGTGGTTATACTTATTTATTATTAACGATAAGACAACGAACAGTTATTGTATTTGAAACGAACATACGTGGTTATGATTATTTTGTTAATTATCACAAACTAGCCACAAATTAACATTAATTTAAATATCCAACAAGCAATACGAAATTACACTGATTAAATAAAATACAAGGCACATGGATAAGCACGCAATTTTATAGGTTACATCAACAACCAGCGAGTAGACATTTTTAGCGACAATCATACTATTCGAGCACAAAATTCGAAAAAGGCTCTAGTCATATATGCGTTGTAGATTTTAAGGGATTGGCTGCTCAGATTTTTGAGCCATCATGTGTGTTGGCGCATGCGAAAAAGCCATGTTTGTTATTTTTGGACGCTTTCATTTGTAAGTCATTTTCAAATAAATCGTTCATGAGTTTACATCTGTATATTTGGATTCCTATTAATTTCCATAAATATTTTGCATTTTTATATATCCATTATATAATTTTCGTGTAGCTAATAATTATTGATTTAGTGAAAGAAGTAAGAATACACGTGTTATCGCTTATTTCGTTAAAATATTTTAGTAAGTTATTTATGGGAAAAACAACGCCGACTACCGTCGAAATAGCGTATTTCCATATGAAGTGTAAATATGGAAGAAGAAGTGAATGATCATTTCTGGAGTAAAAAGGAGTAAATTAAAACTCTAGCCAAGACTATACTCAAACAATACCATTTATGTCTCTTCAAATCGAAAACAGACGGATTAATGGAAATGTTTATTAATTAGGAGGATATTTATAGCGGGCTATAACGTAAAACGCACACGTATATACATCATGGTCCATGGTTGTGTTGTATCCCAGATATAAATAAATCCATTTCATATAAAATGTATAATGAAGTGTCGGGCCACGGACGAGACGGGCATCACGCGGGCACGTTCATATTGATAGGAACGAGTCCACCCGTGTCAAATCAAGGTGATTAAGATTTAGTGAACCACGCTGCCTTTTTTTTTTTTGTTCTCCTGAGGAAAATGCATTAAGTTGCATACCCCGGTTGTGGCGAGCCGGCGGTTATGTGGGGCTCTCTTCCCCAGAAGGGGGAGGCCTACCCACTAAAAACCTCAGGGATGGCCTTCCTCAGACATGTAGGGAGCTCCCGGGAACATCAAGCCACTTCCGGGAACCCCCAGCTCCGCTCCCCTGCCAAGAGGGGAGCCCTTCTCGGGGGAGGCTACACTACCTCCCCCGGTCTCCTCCACCGGCGACGCCCCCCGGCCACGGAAGGGGCGTGGTCCATCCCGGGTCGCCGTAGCAGTCGCGACTTCCTCGCGCCCGCCGGCGACCCGCGGCGGCGCCGCAGCTGTGCTACCGAGCCTGGCGCGAACCACGCTGGCCTAGTACCGATCGATTGACTTCACTATAGTTTTTCTGCAGGATGCAGGTATACAATCTGCATTGTAAAAAACTTTTTCAGCAAAGAAAAAAGTCTGTATGTATAGTTTAATCTACACTTGTATGTATATAAGAAAGTCAAATAACAAATACGCATTGGTATATAGCAGAATCACCACTCACAAATTGTTTGCAACGATTAGTTATAATAATATCGTGTTTAAAAGATATTTCACATCTACATTCTATGATACCATAACGTATACTTAATCTATGAAGATTTACTTCCAATCAAAAATACTATTTTTCTTGAGGCATCGACTGTATATAAAAACGAACCTGAAATCAAATTCGAGTTACCAAATATATCACACCAAAGAACTATTTGATAATTTCAATACCTATTCGTGTATTATGTAATTTAGCCTCTAAGTCTAACACTCTAATGACTTTTAATTGTTCATCAATTACTTCTCTTCGTTTTACGCTATAAGACATTAGGACACCCGACACCCAACGTCCATTACTATGATCAAATACAGAACAATGGCGCGTTCCATTAAAGGTGATTAGTTGGCGACTTATTGACTTCAGTCAATGATTGATGTTGCCAGCCTCCTCTGGGAACGCAGTCGAGCTAAGATCGCCCAGAGTAATGAGATACAGGACTGTAGTAAGGGATACGTTTAGTACTAACAAGCAAGTAATTTTTATGTAAAGCAAATATATAATATTTTTACTTTAAGCGCACTGGCACTTGTAACGGCTAACCTCCTTTCTTACGTTCCTAGCCTAACATGCGCACTACACGTGTGTCTACACAACCCGACATTGGGAGTTCGCTATTCGAGTTTTAGTGTTGTTTTAATTGTCACCGTAGCAGAATAACGTAAGTGTGCACGCTTCCTTCCTAATTTAGTCAGTTCTTATTTTCTCTTTTAATCTCCTAAAAGAGCTGGAGTCCATTCCTCGTTAGTTATTGCAAGTGAAAAATAAAAAATATATATATACAGTCAACTATTCATATTTTACTAGCGCCACTGAACATAATTATAATCATTAAATTAACACTATAAATTCGCATTATCAATCACAGCTTGTCGGCAGACTTTAAGGCCTTTATACAAAATTATTAAAACAAAGTCGTGTTAGTTCCATCACTTATATCTCAATAATGGCTAACTAACCGATATAAAATAACACCTATTTTTTTGAGTTTGTCTAAAAAAAAGAATATTTAAAAATCAAGAATAAGAAATGGCGATGAAAACTAAAATCGGCAAGTACATATTATGAGTAAATAAAATCTTCCACGTTCTCAACACTTGAAGCCCTTATTTAGTCTCTGTCAACCGACAACTCAAACATACAGGTTAATTTATCAGTGACTTGAACTGTGAAAGGACAAATGCGACCCTGAAGAGTATTAAGGAACTTTCGTTTACTTGCGTATATGCAATAGCATTTTATGTCTTATAGACTGCCCTGAAATTTTAATTTTAGTGTCAGAATTTAATATATCATCGACTATAACTTTGTGATAGATAATCATATTTTTTACCTTTAATATTGTTCAAGCTGTTCAAATCTCTATACAAAACGGCAATTTCATTCTAATATTTAGCGGTAACAAATAGCTACCGCTTACGCTGCGCTCATAAGTTAGGCCAGATCTAAAGAGCATACCATGCATACGTCATCGCATCGGCTGATGATCGTTGGAGTCGCAAGCGGAGCGCTGATTCGTGTGTTAGACATATGTAGCGGCATACTGGGCAGACCCCGCGGATAAGCTTCGGATGGTGCGTCTGGAAGACATTCTGATCTAGCTTATGCTACTGCAACTTTGCTCACACAACTTTTCGTTTCGCTTGCCTATATGCCGTGTTATATTAATGTATTTCTGCTTTCGTATTAATGTAATTTTATTAAGTAAACGGTCCTAATATTGTATACGTATTTATCTTTTAATATTCCTGACTAATAACATACAAGCACTACAATATTCATTAAATATAAACCTCTATATTTAATAAATATTTGATCAATATTATTGACCTCAAAATAAAAACAAATTATGTTCCTTGGCATATTTTAATGAAGTGAAAGTGGTAGATGTGTCAGAAGTAACAGAGTTGTGAAGTCGAATCCTTAATATATTTATAAATATTTAGGGTGAACTCGTGCCCTTCTTTATTAATTAAGTACTCAGGAAATCTTATTAATTAAAATTATGTGCGATTAAGGAGATTTGAGCATCACCACAAACACATTACATACATTAGATTACATAGGTTAGATACATAACAATCAGTTAAATGTACGTAAGAAATTCGAAAAATGTAAACTACCATTCTGTCTCAAAATCTCATTATGCTTAGTAAAATGAGGTCCTGAGATATTTTTGGAGTGGACGAGTATTTTAAAAGGACCGTGGTGGGCGCCAGCTATGAATAAGGATGGTGCGACAAAAAATATAATGAATTTATATAATAAGGCCGAGTGAAAAATATTTCCCTGAGGAGAACGTTTTCTAAGTTTCATTCAAGTAGGTACAGGTTGAATATTAAAATTCGTACTTTTTGTGTTGTATTTATAAGTAACTCTAGCTACTTTTCGAATACACCAATTACCTTAATAAATGTAGAGAATAATTTTGCTCCTATTCCTATTTCATTACATTTTCCGCATTTTAGTTGCTGTGGTCGTTCTTCAATTCTGGGAAGCCGGGATTATATTTTAACTATTGTCGTTGGTTATCTAATCTCTGCGTTCATATAATTAGTTACTGGTTATGTATACTCGTATATGTACGAGTATACATAACATACATATGTGTACTTATACGGTTAAGTATAAGTGTAATTTTCACCTACCATTTACTTTCTTAGAGATTATGTATTTAAAGCGATGGGAATATATGACGAATTTCTACTATTCAGGCAATAATTCTGACTAATAATTTATTATTAAGCCTCTTTATATTTTTTATATTTGCTGTTCTTTTTATATAACGGAAAATAGTCTGAGAACTTGATATGATGCCTACAACCTTACTCTTATATCCGTAAAACAAAACAGATCTGCCTTATTGTGTATTTAAAGACACATCTTTCTCGGTACACTAAGTTTGTACTCATTTCAGCCAATAGACGCCCACTGTTGGACATAGGCCTCCCCAAGGATCTCCACGCAGATCGGTCCTGCGCTGCAACCGTCCAGCGCCTTCCCGCGATCTTTCTTAGCACCCTGGCACCGGCACCGTACCAACGTCCGTCGCCGTCGGCACGGCCTCCGGACCGCCGGGCACTATTGGCCTTTCCTGTTGGGAAATAATCATTTGGGGGGGTTTTGGGCCGTCTCCCACCACGCTGGCCCAGTGCGGGTTGGTGGGGAGCGCCAGAGCCTCGTTAGTTGGTTGGCAGGGTGCACAACGAGCAGGTGAGGTTGGCTTGGGTCCCGTTGGGTGTAATTTGGAACCCCTTACACCCTAAGTTTGTACAATTAATAATATTATTCGAGATCAACAGAAAGAAAGAAGTGTTTAATAAAAATGTAAAGTGACACAATACACAAATAATGCCCTTGGTGTTTTATGTACTCATAGTGTACAGTAATCGCTTACCATCAGTTGGGCAGTACCTTATATATATAATATATATATATATATATATATATATAATATATATATATATATAATTAAGATTAAAGATATAAGATATAAGAAGAGAAGATATAAGATATTTATTAAAGATTATATATATATATATATATTATATATATATATATATATATATATATATATATAATCTTTAATAAATATCATACGTTTCAATTTATATAGAGGTTGACGTAAGATATTATTTTAATAAGTAAAATATTAACAATGAAAACAAATAAACCAATAGTCGCAAATCGATCGATGAAAAAAATATGACTGTTTGTGGTCCATCGACATTAGAAAAATGCTGAGGTCCGCTTAGTTTTAGCTGTATTGCTTTTTCTGCAAAGAAGGTGGTGCCATTTTGCTTTTACCAATTATCTCTACTTTATATGGATGTCCATAGATCTTTATCGGGTCAGAAAGAAAAGTTACCGTGAAAGTGTAACTTGTAGTTATTGTAAGGTGAAAAATTTATATAGTTTGATTATACATAGTTTGATAGAGATTTTTTTTATAGGATAGGGCAGCAAACGAGCAAACGGATCATCTGATAGTAAGCGATAACCGTTGCACATGGACACCCGCAACACCAGACGAGTCACAGATGCGTTGCCGGCCTTTTAATTTGTTTATTATATATGTATATAGTTTGATAAGTTCAGTATTATATTATTTATAAATTAATTAATTTAACAAGATTTGAAGTGAAAAATCTTTTTGTATTAAATTAATGTTTTATTCTCACTCGTATTGAACAGTACAGTTGTAGAATGAGACGAAAAGCCGAGTATATCCGCTTGGATTAATTGTCACCCTCGTTCTGGTGTCAAATAACCTTGTTGTAAGTATGTGTTAGCTGTTTAGTCTCTCCTTATAAAATAAACTTTTATGACATATGTAGGTCATAATAGTTTATTCATAGGTCATAATGATTATAGAATCATACTTACCGAATACACTTAAAAATCGGTTGAGATCGTGGCATGTTGTGAGATTTTTATACATACTTATATATACTCGTAGATTGATATTTATGAGGGTTATCAAATAAAAAGTTCCCATTATTTAAGGTGTTATCGTAAACACTTTTCAGTGCGTTATAGCGCCGTCAACAATAATGAGAGTTGTTGTTAACAACTCGATGCTTTGGAAGTTTCGTCCGTTTTACGAGTTTTGAGCTCTTAGAGATTGTCACGAAGGATAAGGGTTGCTTCAGTATGCAGTATGATAATTTCTATACGTGTTTATCTGTATGGGTAGTTTTATTGATTGAACTATGACTGCATTAAGGATCTAGGAAAGGATAATAACATTGGAGTAGCTTCTTTAATGTACCTACTGAAACTGATTGTGTAACTATATAGAAAAATAAATTGTTGGAATTAGAATATAAAGTACAATACGGAATCTAGTTGTTTGTTTTTGTTAGTAATAAGTGAGCAATAGTCCACACGATGTAATAGCCACCGTTATGGACACAGCCAGTTGTACAGCTCTACCTGTGAGGCCTGGGTGCATGGTTTAAAGTCTAACGCTGAGATCACAATGCCACCGTCACTCACTTGTGTATTCTGTCTTTATGCCCGTATAGCCCAGCTCTGCATTTCTAAGCAAATCTAATTAAATCAAATAATCAATATTTGGTGTCTACCCTAGGATGATTATGACTCAGTTCACCCGTCATAAATTGTATATTGTAATGTTAAAGGGACAGACCTAATTTGGAAAAAAATCTTTAGTTAAAGGTCTAGTTAAAATAGAAAAGGTCTCTCTAATTATTACAAAAAAGGACTGATTTTGTCTAACAGATTTCGACCTTTTAATTTGGGGCCGCCTAACTGTGAAGCAACCTTTGCGTAAGGTGAGGAGTAAAGGATCTTATCGTAATATGCTTCAATAGATTTTGCCTAAATGCTGTTTTGTCGTGTCCAACATAATTCATCCATTGTTATAGGGCTTTGTCTTTTAGCGATTGTATTATAATTTCTTGACTTTGATATTGTTAACTTAAAGAAACTTTGTTCAATTCAAAGTCCTTCTACAAAAGATAGAGGCACGGAGTTGAGATTGTGGTAATAAAATACGCCTGATATATAGTTACATCACCTGATAGATTATATCAAAATAATGATTCTGTGCGGGGGTTATATACTTACCTCAACAAAGGAGCACAGGTTTGTAACTGTGAATTGGGTAGCATGCTATGATAAACTTTAATAACAGAGTAGTGTGTATACTAGTTTGTAGTTTTTAGGTATAAATAAAACTGGAATACTATACTATTATTACTTCTTTTTCATACAGGCGTATTATAGATCCAAGATCCAAGTCACACAGTCTGTACAATCAATAATACGCTAAGCTTTATATTTGCATTACAAAAATCGACACTATATTCAGAGACAGAAGAATATCCCAAGGGTAAGTTTTATTGACTTGCTGATGTGACTGATAAAATAAACGATGAAATTTTTGTACAAGTTCAGTTCTTTAAATGTTGACGTGCTTGCACTATAGTCACCATCATTTTCTACTATGTACATGTTTTATAGTAATAAATTGACAATTAACCAGATTTCTCACCTAGCTAAAAAATGTAACAAACTCTTTTTTTATTTAGGTTGCTTATCAGAATTATTAAATAAGAAACATGCCGCGTCATACTAATAACAAGTTTACTATCACATATCATAGCATGCATGCATATCACATAGGTCCTGATAAAAAAAAAAACAATTTTAAAGTGGATTGCATAGAAACTATGATAAGTAATTTTTAAGCAGAGGTTTTGAAATTATAAGTTACCAAACATACTCACATGTACGTCGAACACACATTTAGTTATCATAGATACATAATATCCAAACAAATTTGCCAAGTTTCTCTCCATTCTATATTCTGGAGGCGGTTTAGATAGATGTCAGTGACAGGGACGACGCTAGCCAGACCCTTGTTAAAAGACGCTCCAAGTACTCCCGTGGAATCAAATGAATACAAATGTAGTTTTGAACGGATGTGACAGTTCAGATTTACGTACCGGAGGCTTTGAGCGTAGTAGCTGTTACATCTACTATTATTTAAATGCAAATTTTTCGTTAATGCTATATTTAAAAGTTTTATAATGGCTTCTTAGAACCTTGATTACTTGGTAAGAATTTGATACTGGTCCAAATAAGTACACATACTATTGTCGGTATAATTTACATGCCTACTTACGGATATTGTTGTATTTTATATTACAGATTCATTGTTCAATGTAACTACTTAGACCAGTCACAATTTCTTTCACAAATGAATAAACGAATTTACTTTTCGTAATGTAATCGTATTAAACTCTTTATTGAAGTCTCCGTAAATAAATAATCGTTTTCCGATAGAGAAAGTAACTGTTAGTATGTCTATCTCTAATAGCATATACGAGTGTGGCTTATAGCAATCCTTACTAGTCCTTATTAATATTATAAATGCAAAAGTAACTTTGTCCGTCAGTCTGTTTGCCCCTATGTCTATCTGTCGGGCTTCACACCAAAACTACTAAATCGATTTAAACGAAATTTGGTACAAAGATAGTTTAGAGCCAACTAAAGTACATAGGCTTTTTTAAGGCGACAAAGGTGTAGTGTAAGGGTTTGAAATACGAGATGAAAGTTTGCATGAAAAGTACGTCATGTTTATAGTTTAAAACATGTTTATAAAGTTTTAAGCATATTAAAATTATTTAAAAGTTGAAATAAGAATTTTTTATGCAACAGTATTAACGTATGTGTAACGTGCTGCTAAAATGACATTTCAATGACGATAATATTTCTGTGCCCCTAGTGAAAAAGGGTATAAGTCTGATTTTGCCCAAATTGAGTTATTAACCGTTAATTTTATACAAAATCCAACAATACAACATAAAAGACAGCATTTTTAAATACGTAACTGCATTTAAACTTATATTTCATTTTTAGCCATTAAGTCACAGTGTGCATTTCTTTTGTATTTTCATTCTCCTGTAAAGTAGAAATTTTCGACTTGTATCGTTTTTCACTAGGGGCACAGATTTAAACAAATATAGGGGTATTCATTGAATTCAATCAGTCCAGCATAGTGCGTTTTTCACGGAATTTTCTGCCACGAACTACTAAACTGTGGAACTGATCGTCGTCTGCAGTATTTCCGAACCGATACGATATCGAAACCTTCAAAAAAAGAGCATATTCCCACTTAAAAGGCCGGCAACGCATCTATGACTCCTCTGGTGTTGCGGCTGTCCATGGGTAACGGTTATCGCTTACCATCAGGTGATCCGTTTGCTAGTTTGCTGCCCTATAAAAAAAGCATTCAATATTATAACTAAGTATGGGCGAGATTTTTTTCTTTTATGAATTTAATAAGTTGTATTTTTTATCTTGACAAAAAGTAACTGTTTAATTAATCATTTTGATAAGTTTTCTAAAATACCATTCAATGTTTAGAGGAAAAAAATGAAAACGATATAATTAATTGATTGTATCACTTCGAGATTATATCTAATCTGAATCGCGACGAAGCCAGAATAGTATATTAGTGGAACAAATGATTTGAATGCTGATGCTGAGAATGGTGAATGCTGCTGATTTACAAAACTTCAACATACCATTTTATTCACGTGATATTCATGCAATTTTGCACTGTTGTCTTATCTCGCCAGCCCAACAAGTTAGAGACGTCCTCTATTGTAATTAGGCTAAGGATATCATTCATTACCGATAGGTCCTGTGCTCTTCCATCTTAGCTCTTAGATCTCTCTTCAGTAATAAATAGTAATTTATCTTTTGAAGCGATTTTCGTTCTAGCTACCTTTCTAAAGAATGGAAAAAAGAAATGAAAATAAATGCATAATAAAAATACTATTCTAAGTTATTTACCAAAAGTTAATTGATTAATATTAATGCCGCTTAAAATAGTACCAGATTTTTATTTGATTGATAAATTATAGAATATTTTTTGAAGAGTGTTCGCTTTTGGCATTAATAAATAACGTATACATAAGCGTCTTCTTCTATTCTCAGCTAGTAAGCACACAGACTCCTTCAGTCTGCTGATGCTTATAACCTAAGTAAATATTTGCTCATAAGTCGACTGCAATAATACCTAAGGGAGAGATATATTTTAATAATCTTTTGTACTAAACATTTTTTTTGTGTTTGTTTGAGCAGATACTTTTAATAAGAATGTTTAGATCTACAGCTTTTATTGATGATTTGATTTGATTGAGATTTTATTGATGTTAAAATTTTATAAATGGCGGTACATTGCTTTCTACAAATTCATTGGTTTGTTACAAAATTGATAATTATCAATACAACTCGAAATTTCTGGAAAACAATCAAATGTGCCATACGATCAATATTTAACCTAATTCTTTGATAACGAAACCTCAATTTCGGATTAAAGTATTTTTTAAATGCAAATGTATAATTTATATCGAACAAAAAAACAAATTAAATCGGCGTTCAGTATTTCTCCTCTCTATTATTTTAAATACATACAAGACTAGTGCAATCTCCCTTCTAACACTCAGTCTGTTTTAAGTGGGATACATCAATGGGTGGATTAGGTACACACAATCTCAAATACAGAATAGAGTTCTGTACTCATTCCCCCATGGTATATATTTATTTTCACATGGAACCCAAATAACTGCGTTTAGTTTTAAATTCAATTAAATGATAATATTTTTGCTGACGGTAATAATGAAGCAAAGGAAATTGAAATGTGCTAGTACATTGAGAAGCAGGAGTTCTTTATGTAATGTAAGTATTAACCTGTCATACATTTATTTATAACTTTTATATAGTAAAATTCTAATCCAGATTAATTTTAACAAGATAATTAGTTACGCAATTCGAATAATGTTAAAGTCCACATGCCACACGCCGTATTTCAGCAAGTCTCCTACGTAGCGTTTGAGATGTAAATGTGCTTGCTCTATTGCAAGATTATAGGGAACACGAGGTGTAATTTGGCTCAAATTTTACGAAGCGTGCTGATGAATAAATTCGTGTGGCTTTGTAACGCAGTTCTTATCTAATAAAATACTATAGAATAATAATCTCATTTGTGATTTTTATTGCTTTTTGATGTCTTATTTTCTGAGGAAAGGAGAGGCTGTTAATCCATTACAAGAAGCCTGAAACGTACCCAGCATACCAGCAAGTCAAGAACCGCGGAGATTGTTGGTCTCCATGACTGACTGACCGACAGAGGACGATTGTCTAATCGACATATAGTTAAACATTTTAGACATTAATGCCAGTTAAAAATTATCTTAGTCAATCTGAATATAAAACACGATATATCACATCAAAAAAAGTTGGTCAATTATAAAGCTCACGTTATTCTAAGATAGGTGAGTATAAAAGAGACTTGCTAACGGGAGTTGCAGTCTTAAATTTTTCGTACTCTTTAATACTAAAGCTAAACGTTTTTCTATTTATCAATTTTTCACCTAGCTTATGTATGTTATTTGGATGCTACCAAGAAGATTATTTAAAGAAACGTGGAGCATTTACCACATTTTGTGATCTGATTTAGTTCTGGTCTCTGCAAGAAGTAAAGGGGCGTGGTAATTAGAAATTTGCATATTAGTTTTTCTCCTAAGCTGTGTAGTTTTGTTTGGTTATATATTACATATGTTTATTTTAGTTAACTATATTTTGATGTATATTTGAAAATTAATATTATATTCAAAGTCTATCAAAGCATATTTCTTTGATTGTTTTCATTATAACTACAGTTAGCTCTAGGATATTACAAGTGATTTACCCATGCCACAACACAGAGATTCATAAGATGAATATAACGAGGACGGATGCGAGCGTTCTTCATCCCCCATGGTGAAATCAAACAAAATACGAGTTTCGGTACACTCTTTAATTTATTAAGAATAATGTCCAATAATTGACAATCAAAAATAATCACACACGGTCCAGATGAAAATGGATTACTTTCGGAACGTGGTGAAGTCGGTTGTATGTTGGACACACCCGCTCGGCTTGACGTTCGCTCGCAAACTGCCGCCTACCCGCTCGGAGGTTGGTTGTCATCGCCTTAGTGTCAAGCCGTAGGGTTGCCAACACACAAATCGAATACACCCAAGTCGATATCGATTATCAACTTGACGTTCCGATTTTTGCTCTCTGCGACACGGCCATCTTGACACATCACACGTCCCAGTGTGATGAACCTGAAAAGATCATATTCCATCTGCAACATCAAAGCATCTCTACTCGGCTTATCCTGACTAAACGAGTCAGAACAAGGTTTCAAATAAACTCTCATAATAAATCAAAACTTTAATCCCAAATAATTAAGCTTACAGGATTACTGAGAATAATCACAAAGTTGCTAACTATAAACTGATCACTGATCATTATTCACTCAACCACGTACTTCAAGAAATTAACCGCTCTATTTAATCACTCACATCGAATATTTCGTTTCGAACACGGTCGTCTCCATCGCCTAATTCGAGCGATAAGACTCATGCCACAAAGTGACGATATCTCACAGAAACAGTCGTCGCTATTGCCTAATTCGAGCAATAGGACTCATGCCACTTTCGCAAGTGACGATCTCTCAAAAGCTGTCGTCGCTATTGCCTAATTCGAGCAATAGGACTAATGCCACTTTCGCAAGTGACGATCTCTCAAAAGCTGTCGTCGCTATTGCCTAATTCGAGCAATAGGACTCATGCCACTTTCGCAAGTGACGATCTCTCAAAACCGTTCGCCACTATCGCCTAAATCGAGCGATAGTAGCTCATGCCACTTTAACAAAGTGACGATAACCTTGCCACCTTCACCAAGTGACGATCGCCACGTTGCCTCCCCAGAGCAAACAAATTACAATTTAGTCTCTTGATTGAATAGTAGTAGTAGTAGTAGTGGTCAATGGGCTTACACTTTCCTCTACATCGCTAGTCTCAGAGTCTACAGATATTTCAAGGTCGGGCATCTTTCTCAAACGATCGTGCGCGTACTTGTAGGTACGCTTAGAATTCAAAGCCTTCAAAGTATATCGATCGTTTTCTAACACCTCGATAACTTTAAACGGTCCTTTATATTTAGGATCCAGCTTTGTCTGATTTCGTTCCTCGTTTTGTAAAAGAACGAAATCGCCGACAGAAAATGGAATGATTCTAGCTTTTGTCGCATCGAAACGTGTCTTGTCATAGTCAGAGTTTTTCGTCATATTAACAATTGCGGCCTCCCTAACTTGGTCTAAGTCAACGTCAGGCTCGATTTCCTCAGCTAACATTATCTCTAACGGTCTACTAACCCTTCCTATCAGTAACTCTAACGGACTTGCCTTGGTAGTACGGTTTATTGTGCAATTAAGCGCAAGTTGCACATCAGGGAGAGAATCCTGCCAAGATTTATTTGAACTTTCAGAGGACGTAAGCATGTTTTTAAGCGTCGACATAACCCGCTCTACTTGCCCGTTTGCTCGTGAGCTTCCAGTAGCGATCAAGTGTAATTTAATATTAACAGAGTCACGAAAAGTCAAAAATCACGAAATTCCTGACTAGCAAAACAACGGCCTTGGTCCGCTATGATTCGCGTAGGTGCACCAAATAATGAGACGCTATGTTTTACGGCTCTAATACTACTGGCAGTGTCAATATTTTTTGTATGGTGCAAAAGAACATACTTAGTGAAAGCGTCTATGAGAACAAAGACGTATTCCTTTGTGTCTCTTTTACCACTAAGTTTGCCAGTGGCGTCAATGTGCACTGTGTGCCAGGGAACTGCTACCTTTGGGATGGGGTGTAACTCAGCTTGAATTTTCCCTGAGTGCGATTTAGAGACACGACAAGTTACACAATTTTCTACAAATTTCCTAACGAATTTTGACATGTTTTCGAACCAATAAAAATCGTACATTTTTTCCAAAGTCTTTTCCCATCCCAAGTGTACCAACCCCTCATGCATACCTTGGACAATAGACCATCGTAACGATCTTGGAACGATTGGCAAACAACGTGTTCGTCCGTTGCGTTGTATTTTGCGATATAATGTACCTGAACGCAATTCATAAGTTTTGGAAATATCTTCATTAAGATTACCATCAGCAAGGTCACTTACTAGTTTAATTATGTCCCTATCCCGTTGTTGTTCGGCAAGAAACCAGCTGTCAGAAATTTCAGCAACACAAATTTGCTTAGTTTCAACTTTATCAAAAGTTTTGTCAGATTTTGGAGGCAAAGGGTTTCGAGAAAAAAAGTCTGCATGAACCATACGTTTTCCTTCTCTATGTACCACATCAAAGTCAAAGCTTTGTAGAAAAGCCCACCATCTGTGGACTCTAGGTATCAAGTCGAGCTTTTTACGAGCCGACTTCAGCGAACTGCAATCCGTCACGACAACAAACTTGCGACCGTGTAGAAAGTACCTGAAGTGCTTCACTGCGTTTACGACCGCGAGAGTTTCCAGCTCATAAGAGTGGTATTTCGCTTCGGCGGACGTGGTGCGACGGCTATAGTAAGCAATTACATGAGGCACGTTACCTACTTTCTGAATAAGTATAGCGCCGTAACCGATTGCACTCGCGTCAGTATGAAGCTCGGTTTCGCGATCGGGATCGAAAATGGACAATACCGGTTCATTCGTCAAAACGGACACAATCTGACGCCTAATCTCTTCATGCTCTGGTTTCCAATCAAGTCTACCATCGCCGGACGTCAAGGAGTATAAAGGTGCCATAACCTGGGAAAATTTAGGCACGAACTGTCTAAAATAAGAGGCTAGGCCAATAAATTGTCGCAACTGTGTAACAGTTTCTGGAGGTGGTAGAGCAGTAAGTGCCTCTATCTTCCCGGGATTAGGGCGAATTTCGCCCTGACAGACTTCAAAACCAAGGTATTCGACCTTTTTCTTTAAGAAAGAACACTTTTTCCAATTGAGCGAAAATCCTTTATCAGTCAAGGTTCTAAGAACCACCCTCAGTCTTTCAAGCGCCTCTTTTGGGTCTTTTGCAATCACTAGGACGTCATCCATGTACACAACTACGAATGTACGCGTTAGATCACCTAGAGCTTTTATTACGGCACGTTGAAAAACTGACGGTGCGTTACGAAGACCGAACGGCATAGCCAGATATTCGTACTGGGAATCCGGTGTAATGAATGAGGTACATTCAATAGAATCAGGGTGGATAGGGATCTGATTAAAGCCAGAAGCCATATCTAGACAAGTAAAATAATTAGCACCATGAAGCCTTGCAATCTGATCTGGAATCAGAGGAAGAGGGAACCTATCTGGTACTGTGTTATCGTTGAGCTCGCGGTAGTCCACACACATCCTGTCACTTCCATCCTTCTTCTTTACGAGAAGAATAGGACTGGCAAACGGCGAAGAACTAGGCCTGATAATATTTGCTGCAAGTAACTCGTCTACCTTTTCACGGACAACCCTGCGTTCCTCAGGACTCAGTCGGTAAGGACGTCTGTATACGGTCTTATTTGGATCTTTCAAGCGTATAACCATTGGTTCAGTATCAGCACGAGTAGTAGGCACTCCGTCCGTAAATGAGCTTTTAAAAGACTTTAGCAGCTCCACTAACTCGCTCCTAAACTCAGGGGGTACATCAGTGTCTAAGGAATCAAAGTCAATATTAGATTTAGTCACGTCACAAAAATTTACAAGTCTAGTCCGAGTGAAGGTCAATTTGTCGGAGGTCATATTAACAGCTATACCTAAAGCTAGTACTTCACGACCTATCATAATGTCATAATGTAGACAATTATCCGGCAAAACATGAAAAACTATTTCAATCAAAATATCATCGACTTCAATTTGTGATGTGAATTGCAAAGTACTAAAAATTGGACTTTGACCTATGCCAGTCAATGAAACACTATTATTGCAACGCTTGCCTCTAAAATTAGATGCAATAGACTCTCTGATTAGTGAGCACTCTGCTCCTGAATCGTATGTAAAATGAAATTCTTCACCAGCATGTCGCAGAATCCCAGCAGGCGCGTTGATGTGGCAGACATTCACGCGCTTCTCCTGTGAAGGCCCCGCCATGTTGTTAACATTGCTCTCCATGCCGCTCCTTCGACAATTCTTCGCGAAGTGGCCCGCGGCGCCGCAGCTGAAGCAGATGGTGGACGATGAAGAAGGAATCTTCTCACTTGTTGGTGTCTTCAATCTACCATCTTGGTTACTCAGTCCCTTTCGGGAACGACATTGTGCCGCTTTGTGGCCAGCTTTCCCACAAACAAAACATTTCACAGAAGAACTATCCGAATTCACACGAAGTTTCTTGGCATCTTGGTTACTTTCATTCGAAAATGGTGATTTTCGTTTCATAAAAGAGACAGCCTTCAGTTCTTGCTGTAACTCGTTCCTCGTAGTAATATTTTGAGTAAAAGATAATCGTTGGACACGATTTTCAAATTGCGAGATATGGGACAAAACAGTTGATACGGCAATTTGTTCCACTGAAAGATTTTTCCATTTCGACATGATTGATGACATCAATTTAGCCGCATATGAAGCCAAACATTCACTATCTTTAGGTCTACTGTTTTGCAAATTAATCAGGAAACCAGCAGCAGTTTCAGCACTCTCATACCTGGCAGTGAACAGGTCCTTGAAGTTGCTCCATGTCATCCCGTGGAAGGACACTTGCGACAGCCACACAGAAGCTTGCCCTTTTAGTGCACAACTCAAGGCTAACATAAGTGGTGCGCCGTGCATATCAGGATCCGTGACGCACATATCCGCAGTAGAAATCCATGCGCGAGCATCCACGTTGTCTTTATCCGGGTCAAACTCAGGAAATCGAGTATCCTTGCTAGACGTCGGTGCCTTCATGGCTTGAATCAAGGCCATAAAATTCTGATTCTGCTGCTCCATTAATCGCATCCATTTTGTGTCTTCATTGTTTGTTCTATCACGCTCGTTTTCTTGACGGTTGCATCCCACTTCTGATAACGAGGACGGATGCGAGCGTTCTTCATCCCCCATGGTGAAATCAAACAAAATACGAGTTTCGGTACACTCTTTAATTTATTAAGAATAATGTCCAATAATTGACAATCAAAAATAATCACACACGGTCCAGATGAAAATGGATTACTTTCGGAACGTGGTGAAGTCGGTTGTATGTTGGACACACCCGCTCGGCTTGACGTTCGCTCGCAAACTGCCGCCTACCCGCTCGGAGGTTGGTTGTCATCGCCTTAGTGTCAAGCCGTAGGGTTGCCAACACACAAATCGAATACACCCAAGTCGATATCGATTATCAACTCGACGTTCCGATTTTTGCTCTCTGCGACAAATATATGTATATCTAGATAATCCTACTTTTGTCATCTTCTCTGCAATAGAAAAGCGCCTAAACAACGTCAGGCTTGTGGGCGGAGGCCGCATGAAAAATTCACCCACAGCATTTCGTAAATGATTTTATCTAATCCAGTCTTCGCGCCAGGGTCCGATTGAATTACTTCAGGACAGTTTAGCTGGAGACAAGGGTACTGGAGGTGATATTTTGTTCGTGTTCTATTTATTATTGATTGTATTTTCGCCGGTTTACGATATTCCAGGTTTGTACAAGGTACAATATACTAGGAACGTAGAAAAGACTTTTTATTTTTTCAAATATTTAATAAGTAATCTTCTGAATTCGACACACTTCATGACTAGATATCGAGTAGTATGTAGCTTAGACATACGAGTAAGCTATTTTCAGAATATTTTGGGAACTTCTTCTTATAAGATATTGTTTCTTACATACAGTTATCCTTTCACATGCATAAATGATTAAGAAATATCTTATTAGTAATTAAAGTTGCTGATTTGAAAACGCTTAAATTTTTAAGTCTAGTTGCTTGCAACTTAAGTTACTTTTAAATGGCCGAGTCACAACTCCAATTTGTTCCTCACAATAAAGGTATTTTAGGTCCGAATTACAGACCGAGAGTCAAACTCAAATCATTGCTTGAGTGCAGTTAGGAACGGATGGTTCTATTGGGCTCTTTCATTTTAAACTGTACTTAAAGAGCGATTTGAGTTTGAATCTCGTTATAGCATATACAGGCCTGAGACAGGAAACCATTTTTTTAAACTAATCCTCGTCGAATAATTAATCTAAGCTATATCTTTTTATTTTTCTTTTTTTTATATTTTTTGCGGGGTATGCTTTAAATATCTATTTTCGATTAGGTATGATGCAATATTATGCCATGAAAATCAAAATCAAAATTACGTTTATTCAAATATGACTTTATAGAAAGCTCTTTTGAATCGTCCAAATTTTTTTTCCTATCACCCATTCAGGACGTATTTTTTAGCTGATAAGAAAGAATGGGTAAAAGAAACTTATCAGCTTTATCAAAAGTAATAACAACATTTACAATAAATTATATGTATTATTATTATATTATGTATGTAAATCTTGTTGTTTCTGTGAATTATGTGAATTCCAATTACACTTAATTTCATTTTTCCTGTCTTTCTCTTTACAGTGATAACTATAGCAGTAAAATCTACAACGAGTGTCAAAAGAACGTTGAAAATATGAATAAACAGAGAATATTATAGTAAAATATTCGCATACATATGTATATTACGTCTGGTTTCCCCACGAGTTTAAGCAGATATGTAATAAACACCCACAGTTCAACTCATTACACAACTCATTACACTTCCCGCTTCTAATCATTGGACTCTGAATATGAATTTCAGAAGATGGCGATAGATTGGACAATTATTTCACAAGCATCAGGTCGATAATATGTATACGAATATATGCATGTTCTCGGCTATTTTTGGCTTGTTGGTGGGTTCGGTGGCTTGGTTTCGAAATCATATTGGGTAGACGATTTGTTATACGGTAATTTGTTTCTCGAGATTAATATTTGTTTGTTACTTGGACTCTTACGATATCGTATGAAATGAAGGTGATGGAAGGCGGGATTACTTTCTAGCTGAAGTGGTTTTCTGATGCGTGTAATTTTATAGCTCCCCATTTGGCGATTACGTCTATATACATAATCGCTAAATAGGTTCACTAAACGTTAATCTTCGGCTTGTGGTTAGCTTGACAGTCCTTAGCTTCAAATTATTAAGGTATTTCTATCCCGAACTCAGATTATAGCTAAAATTGATAGCGATGACATGCCGCAGAAACAGAGGATTACGGTTGTCAATCAGCCTACAGTGCGCAATATAACTAAAAATACATAAAAATGAAGGCGATCTTGTATTATAAGTAACATACTAGAACTTTTTATGTAAAACTTTGAACCGCTTAAGTATCGCGTTCATAAACTCCACTCCAAATATTTGGACAATGTTGAGTACACTGATTTGTTTTACGAGGCCGCCTGTAAATTATATTAGATTTAGGAGATCACTTGGCGGTCTGTCTGAAATTTACTTGGATATTTTAGCCAATATCGTTGGGAAATCTTAGTAATTCAGAACTCAACTTTAGTAAGTTATTCGATACATTATGCTTAAGTTGTTGGCATGGTTGCTTATGCTGGTGATTACGTTATACTCTTGGGTAGCCTCAGTAAGCAATATCATAAAATTTTGGCGAAAAGAACTCTCTGTCTGTATCTCCTTGCAATTAAGCAAACTTTTTATACTTAAAGATTAAAAACATTCTGCAAGAAGCATAAAACAAGTTGTATTTTTGAATTAAAAGTACGTATGCGGTACCATTACATCTAATTAAAAATTATATTATTATCAAACGCCAAAAATTTTGCGACGTTTGACAATGATTTTAAATTTGTTTTGAAATATTATTTATTGGTTGACAATAGTGAGTGTTCCTAGTATTGAATATAGGCCAAAGATCTTCACAATGATAGTTGTATGCCATTAGCCTCCAGTGTTTTCATGTGATCGTCTCCACACCCGTTAGTTCACCCTGTGGGAAGCCTACCAAAGCTGCGTTATTCGACGTATTCTTGCGATTCCAGAAACTTTCCATTCCTAAGATCAGTCAGTCCTGCGAGCAATGTGTCCAGCCTACTGTAACTTTAAGTCCTCAATACTTTAAGGTTTGAAGCATGATGCAGAAATTTCCGAGCATAGTCCTCTCTGTTTATAATTTCCAATGTAAGTTACCAGGTTTCGGCGCCATATATCATCATTGACAAAATGCACGAATCACTGACCTTCCGTGTTGTAGGATTGCGGCAGATGGGCCGAGAATAACGTAAGTTCAAGAACGCAGCCCAGGCGAGTTGCATTATGACATTGATATATTGATACTCGTAAATATTTCATAATGTTACTTTTGTTCTACTAAGAATTCGCAAAGGTAAATCTTAATTCTTACAATAATCAAAAGGAGTTTTTTTTAAATCTTATATATATAAAAAAGAAATGTTTTCAATTGAGTAACATTTATTAAATGGCGGGTTTTTAACTTTGAATATTTCAATCACAAGACCAGGTGATACCACTGAGCAACAACTCCTATTTGTATTTTATATTACACTGAACTTTGTGAAAATCGTTTCTACCACTAATAGCATAATAAATGTGTAATTAAGAGCAAAATTTGTACAGAGCTCACACTCTGAAAATCTATCCTATGATGTATCGTCGTCGATATCGTCACTGTACTGTGTGCATATAGGTTAAGTAATAAGTTATAAGTTAAAGTAGGACAATAGTACATTGACGGCAACGATATATATATTTTTTTTATTTAAAATACGGTATCATGTTGCCCACGTACGAGATACGCACGACTAATGTTCATTGGATAAGCCGCGACTAACTTATTCAGTACGGTGCCGTTTATATCGGGAAAGTCCCTTTTCATCCCGAATATAATTTGGTCACAATTTATGCGTAACGTCGTTTGCGACTCGTCCAAGAGTCTTTGCAAGGGACGATAAATCCGTACGTCTTTTTGGACGCTTATGTCACTTTGTGTCATTATGAATACGGTATTGATAAAATGAACGAATTTCAAATCTGCAAAGATTTTGGGATTATGGAGTACAGTTGGAGAAAAGGTTTGTAATGTTAAAGTAAAAATTTGTTTACTCTACATATTATTTATAAGTGATGCTAACATTTCATTTGAAAAGAAACAAAATGTTGCATTGGCGTTTGCTTAGTTGTTGATCTAACAGTTCAATGTATAAATTTCACCTATCTTATCATACCAACTAAGCATAATGTTATATGACGTTTTGTTTTAAGTCATTTAGTTTCAAAATATATAAGTTGAACTTAATAAAGGAATTAAATTGTTTACTGACGAATCTTTTGTGATTTTTTTTTCCTCAGGAGAGGAAGGCTGAGAATCCTCACAAGGAGCACGAAACGTACCCAGGATACCCCCGCAACGGCAAGTGTCACAGAGGTTATCTCTACGGCTTGAATGGAATCTTATGTGATCAAATTTTGTTGTTTTTATGTCCACGTGATGGACCTTAGTTTTCTTTTTCAAAATTATGTAATAGTATTTGAACAAAAATATTGCTTAGACTAAATCAAGAATTGGAGCAAAATATCGCATTATTTAACTGTTAGTCCTCCGTAGCGGAATAATTAATACATTGGTTGCAAGATGTCGCCATCTTTGTGGTCGCGGGTTCGATTCCGGTGAGAATGCTCACATTTATCACATAAGCATTTGTTATGTGATGAACGTGAGCTTAAGTCATAGTTGTTAATATATATTTCTGTTAAGAATATTTGTATTTGTATGTTCATCTGTAATCCTAGATGCCTCGTTAAAAGCCGAGAACTGATAACAACTACACACGTTTGGTCTTTTAAAAATAAAAAATCAAGTCATAACAATCTTTATTCACCTTATACCTTTACAGGCACTTATTAACGTCAAACAAATATAACATTTAAGGATCCTAAGAGCATAATCTTGTACAGGATACGTACAAGGAAAAAACATGTTACTTTATACCCGTTCGGAATTGGGAGAAGCTGCTACAGAAGTGGTGGATACGTTTTTTTTGGATCCCTCTGTATATTCGTTACAATAAAATACGAAAATGTGTAAGAAACAACCTCCAAATTCAAGTGGTTAGTATACCGGTTTCAGGGTGTTCGCATCTTTGTGGTCCTGAGTTCGAATCTCCCTATTTCTTACTAGTGCTATGTGGAAGAAAAGGCAAGATGGTTACTCAAGCAAACGACCCTTTTTTTTTTTTTTTTTTTGTTTCCCTGAGGAAAATGCATTAAATTGCATACCCCGGCTGTGGCGAGCCGGCGGTTATGTGGGGCTCTCCTCCCCAGAAGGGGGAGGCCTACCCACTAAAAACCTCAGGGACTTCCGACTCCGGTCGCGACTTCCTCGCGCCCGCCGGCGACCCGCGCGGCGCCGCAGCTGTGCTACGAGCCCGGCGCCGCCTCCTTCGAGCGGGAAAGCAAACGACCCTGGTATAGTCTTTATTATTATAGTAAGTTACCACTTTTAAAATTGATTTATTTATCTAAATAGTTTATATATTATATATAAAATTTCTTATCAAAAAGTCATTATGTCTCCATCTCTCCATCTCCAATTCCATAAACTGGTAAACTGGGCACAACATTAACCTTTACATTTCACTACGAGAATCATCGTTGCTTTAACTGCCATACGAGTGATCCAAAGTTAAAAAATTTCCAGCTTGACACGGAGCCTAATGTATATAATGAAAATTAAGCTTAAATACGTTCATACACAACCGCTATTAAACATTATGCTCATAATTATACCCTTTGAAGGTAGGACAATTATTTCTAATTATACGTTTTAAAAGCTTTGTAATTATTAGGTCAAAGGTGAAACTACTTAGTACAATATTAATTTTTTACATTATATATTCTTTGTACCCTGTATGTAGAGTTATTATAGATGCGTGCAGTTATGTTTTAGCGTACAAGTAACTAGCATAAAGTTTTATTCTTTGCATAATCTATAGAATTCTGTATATATATATCTATATATTGTTAATTGACTTTAGAAACAGTGTTAAGACCCTATAGAAGTACAATTTTCATAAATTATTTTATTGATATCTTTGTAATTGCCACACTCCTCAAGTAGTGTAGTTACACCACTGAATGTACGGGATTCAAGCTACGTTGCCAGAATATTATACACTAATGAAAACACTATCACTGGACAAAGTCCCTAGGATCATTAGTTGGGCATCTGCTAGTACATTAATTGTAAGTCAGCTAAAAATGAATAATGCATTTATGGGCATCGCTTACGCAATTCATTCTCTAAGATTGCTAAAACTCCTGTAGGTAGAGAATCTTACGAACGAATCGGCGGACCGCGGAGATTCTCGCACAAGTTAAACTGAATTACGCCACTTCTCGCGAAAACAGGAGCATGTTGGAGTGTATATAGCATTAACTTTTTCTCATTCTCTGCGTGGTACAAATTATAAGAATTATCGTAGGTAGGCTAAAGGGCGTAAGTGCCTGTGTTGTGGCGTTTTGGCACTGGCTATCCGATCCGATGAAAGTTGGAAATGCATTGATCAATTTCTACCTTGTGGAGTTGAAAATTTATTCGCTCTTAACAAATTAAATAACATTTAAACATGCAAATTGAGTTCTTCGACAACTCAACTCACAAAAAGTGATGAACTAACTTGAACTTATTGAAGAATACCAAACTAAGTGACGTCTGTGGGACCGACAGTTAGACATTTATCTTTAAAAGGACAAGAATATTGATTTGTGACTAAAAGTTTCAAATAAAATTTGCTAACTAATTTTATATTGTGATTGAAAAAAAAAATGTTTTACCTCGAGTAAGAGTAGATACTGCGTCTTTGACTCATTTACTACCTGCTGACTGCTTAGGCTATCAAGATTAAGCAGTCATTGGCAGTTTTATTTAATTATTGTTTTTATACGGGCATTTTTGGCACATTTCTCAAATGAATCAACTAATAGTTATTTGATTATAATTTCAGCCCTTGTTCCCCCACTGCTGGACACTGGCATTACCTACTAAGTAGGAGATCACGATTGTCGATTAATAGACATGTTACAAAACAGCCCTGGTTTTAAATAAATTATTAAAATAGACAAAATAATTCTGATGTTCAAGTGTTTAAGACTAAGCTGATACAAATTATTGGAATAATAGTACCTAAGTTGCGAGGAGAAGTGTTAGACTAAACTCTTTCGTCTTTTGTGGTTACAGTCGCCTGTAATACATGCAGTTCCTATCAGATTTGCAGCAAATCTGCAACTCCCACAAAAACCTCAGTGTATGTTGCAAATGTGTAACATATCACAATATTCAGTAATTTCACTACCTGTTATAATCTTCACGCCTGATCAGTAATTGTTTGCATTGCTGTTCAGGTGTGAAGATTATGCTGCTATTTTATAGTAAAAAATAGGTACGGAGGTACCCGATCAGATGAACTTGGTATAGAGTCTTCCACCAGCAATCTGTCGTTAGTGACTGTAAGTGTACACTGTAGAGTTGTAAATAAAGTGATGTAAAATCTTAATTTTAATTACGCTAATATTAAAGTACGTACACTTTTTTTTATTGAACTTTTACTAATATCATATTATCACGTCACGACTAATCGATACTAATAATATGTGACTACCAAAGATTTGAATAATTACCCTATAGATAAATAATCAATATTTGATGATACTCCGTATAATTTTAATAACGGTCTGTTGTGACTTGGACCATATTATATCCATCGCCATAATACGGTTCGGTCTTGCAAACTGCCTTTTTCTTCTGTCAGCTCATTTAGCGTGTGGCTTTTCTGCTGCTCTATTTTAAAAATTAATGCCACTATTTAAATATTGATTACTGAGGTGGAAGCATAAGTAAATTGAGCTTATTTTTTAATCTATGCCATGTTCTTTGTATCATCAACCGAATTTCGCGAACTCGCAAAATTTTTGAAGTCGTCGCTTTGTATGTTTTTGGTTGTTTATTTGAATGATGTAATTAATTTAAAAATATTTACTTTGAAATGTTTTGTTTATTTTTACTTCAAATTTACACAGAAGAGCACAATTTACGGCTCAATTATGTATCGATAATGCATTGTAAACTCTTTTCAAAGGTTGAACTCTGTTATTCGTCATGCAGTTATTAAAAATTCAATTACGATACATACTTGCAAGTAAAGTATTTTAAGAAAAGGAATTTTTACACGTTTATTCCATGAATACATTATTGGGGTACATATCTATATGGTATCAGCGTTCTGAAGCTTCGACCGACCGACATGGGTCGACTAAACATATTACATATATCGAAATCAATTTTTAAGAGATTTACAGATACTATAGGCAATCGTAATCACATACCAATTGGTATTCTGCTTGTTTTACAATATATTGCTATTAAACAGATATTTTGAATTTTAGAAAAGACAAAAATTATAAGGTATTTTCTTATTTATATTAATGTAATGGCCTGCTTAAAAAATAATCGAAAATCAAAACAAAATTAGCTAACTGTGATTCGACAATGGATTAAGTTAATACGGTTTTTATTGTGTCATAGCGTTATTTTCAATAATAAGTCGGCTTACTTCTGAGCTGATCTTTGACCTATATATTTGTAGTGTGAAATAAACACTACGAATACACATTCACAATAACACAGAGAAACATATTTCATTGATTTTTATAATTATTATAGGTACATGAAATTTCGTATGTAATGTAATCCCAGCGTAAATTTATTTTATTTCTCTGTGTAACAAGGGAGACCTTTGTCAATGACTGGGGACCTTACAAAGATATAATTGCGGTAAATTCCCCGAAAACAGCCAGGAGCAAGATAGTGACAAATATCTTACCACCGAAAAAATTATGAATCAGAATATATTATTACATACCAATAATCCAATGTAAATTTGTGAAGAATTGCGAACCTTAAGTAGCAGTGGGTAGAGTATAATGCACATAAGTGAACCGATAATTCGGTAAATATCGCAGGAAGGCGTTGGATGTTAGCGGCGCAGAACTGAGTGAGATTTTTAAGTGAAGCGCACGAGTAGGTCTAACAGAGATAACGTTTTTCTACTGAAATTGTGTACGATGATGATGAATTACCTATTTGATGTACATTGTTATAACTGATAATTTTCTACTCTAATGATAGCTCTATTGTAACGAACATTACATTTGTTTAAAAATACTACGCTATAACAGTATATGAAACGAATATTAATAAATTATGAATTAACAAATCACAATTTTTAAATACCAAAACTAGCTTTCTTGGGGTGATGATTTCATAGCAGACACAGAAATGCACTGTCTGTTTTAACAAACCTTGCAATGAAACGATAATACAATTGGAATGAGATCGGGTGTATGGTCTAGTAATTATCTCATTAGGTCATTAGGCTTTGCAGATTGTTAAGTACGGTACATAACCATCAACCTGCCATTATTTGAGGCTGAACTGCGGATGAATTGACATCCGTAGCTGTCAGTTCAGGATGATCGTCCTAGTATGTTGGGCCATGGCCTTAGTTAGTCGGCAAATGAAACTCGACGACTTCTCCATAGCTAAAGATGTTTCTATTTCACCATCGTATTTCCTACCATGGTTAATCGCTTTAGTATATCGCTGCATTATAACGGATATTAGATATTTATATACTTTAACGTTTTTTCTATTGTTGCATTATAAGTTGGACGTTTTCTACTCTTAATTATTTCCTTTTATTGTTTATTTGTTAAATATCCTTCAAATTCAATTATGTATCATATACTTCTATTGTACCGCCTCATAAATAAAAATGTATATAGACCTTTTCACTTATTCTTACATTAAAGAATAGGTCACATTTAGGACTCTCAATTATTGTAAATATTTGTATTCCTTTTATCATTTTCGTAAACATAGAATACAGAACCAACAATAATTAAGGTAAAGAGTGCCATACAATATTGCGCAGAATCTTGTTTTTTTTTTCAATTAATTGAAAGATTAGGCGCGTTGTTATAATATTTTTCTGAAACATGAGCGGAAGTATCGCCATTATATTCGAAACGAGAAGTCTAAGTGTCGTATTTACGTACGACACTTTACACACGGTACACAAATAACTAAAAACCATTGTGGGCGCGATTGTTGAATTTCGAAAAAAATCGCTTTGTGGCATTTGTATAAATATAGTAGATCTCTTTTATCAATTTTGCTACAATTTGTCTGTATAGCCTTAAATATGTTTGCTTTTTGAAACAGACTTCAAAATAAAAATATGTTTATTTTTAATAATGGAAATAGAGAAATAAAGAAGTTCATTTCGACTTAATATTATACCTATCAGTTTTTATTGTTTATTTCCTAATTGTATGTTTTACAGTCTTTACAATAGACGTGAGATTTTGAATTGAATATATTTGTATTACAATACTGTTTAGATGTTTTACCACGGAGTTTAGTTTGTAGTAAAATTCCAATATATGCGTGTTCTCTTTTTCCCACACTCTCGATGCGTATAACGCGCGGAGACGTGTACGACAGGTGCCGTTAATAGAGAAAAGTTTTGATGGGCCGTGGTTGTTTGAACTGTTTAGATAAATACAAACTTTCAACAATAAATTTGAAAAGAGCAGACACCTACTCTCATTACGAGGATGTGTATAACTTCACTGTTCGACTTTGAATTCTTGCTAGATAGAATACCGTGCTGATAGTCGTTTATTTCTCTACTCTAGTAACTTGAACACTGAAACATGGTGTGATGAAAAAAAATGATGAAACATGAGTTATTTATCACTGGCAAAATATAATGCATTAATTTTCATGATGGTTGTTATGTTCAATAGTAAATTGCTTTGTAGTATTATTTGGTAAATATAATAGTGTTTTCTCGCTAAGGGTTTGCGTAGCAATAGGCTTGAATGAATACATTCATAAATAATTTCAAAAAATACTTCTATGAGATATGCAATACATTGAAAAGTAAACTAACAAAATTTCTTCTTTTTCTATTTCGACCATGAACAATATTTTATCTTCTTTTTTAAATAAAGAAATAAATAATATCAGGGGTATGATGATATAGTTACGATCGAATGAAGATATTTCTTTTACCAGCTTCCTAGTAGGAACAAAGTATTTATTAATATGAGTACGGTCAAAATTTATTGTTAATACTTGTGTTCGCACACATTTGCGCATGCGCACGTTCGTAATTGATATTTCTAAAAACAGAACACTAACTATTTTATATTTTAACCGTTAAAGTTATTCGATGACATTACTGATTACGTAAATTCACTTATCAATAAGCTCACGAGTAATTATTGGCCAACCGTTTGCATGCAAATATAGCACAAGAATGCTGAGAGAAAATTTTGGGCCCAACCAATTGCTTCATAAATGTCCTGACCATGTCACAATAAACATTAAAATAACGTTGAAAAGTAAAATTTTCAGTTATTTTCCCATTCCGTGAAGGCCAATTCTTTGTTTATTTTTCATGATGTTTAAAACGTGGTTGCACAGGAAAATAACCGTTTAAGTTTACCACTTACGCCATTTTAGAACGAATTGACCTTTAAACTTAAAAAGTTAAATGAATATAAAAAAAAAATATCGAAATTTTTGCTTTTTATGTGGTTTAATGACAGTAATCAAATAAGTAACTAAAAATTATGAAATATTGTCAATGTTGAACTATTTTATATTAACGAATATATTGAGAAATTAAATAATGTTAATATTCAATTGGCGATATAGAGCATTCAATCATTAAATTAGTCTTAAGGAAATAATATGTAATAAGATCAAGCAATAGATAGGTATCTAATGATTGAAAACGTTTTGAAATTGTGTTATCAAACCCTTAACTTATAACGGATTGTTTTTGTATGTTTTTTTTTTATCTCGAACCATCATTTCTCTATTAATTTGCGTAAGCTTATGAGCTATTGCAGAAGGTAACTAAAAATATTTAAGCACTCTTAATATATACTATAGAAATATAAGAATATATTGTCGCTATAAGAAAACAGTATTTAAGAATTCACGAAGCGAAATATTTTAAATTTTAATAGAATGCGCCATAAATCTTTATTGGTAATGGGGGCCCAGTGATAGCTTTGTAACGGCGGAAAATTTAATTAAACTCCTTGGGGCGAGAACGTGATGGGTTTTCTGTCTAGGAACGTATGATTTTCGTGTTTAATATATTTATGATTTTAGTATAAACTTTCAAACCGTTATAATCACTTTCGCTATTTCTAAGTATGCTGTCATTACAATTAGTACTAAACTTTACAAATATAATATAAGCTATAAATACATATTAAGTATAAAAAAATAATAATCCTACTACTATTATAAAGGCGAAAGTTTGTAAGTATGGATGTATGGATGTTTGTTACTCTTTCACGTAAAAACTACTGAATGGATTTGAATGAAACTTTACCACAATATAGCTTATACATCAGAATAACACATAGGCTACAATTTTTGAGGTTTCTAATGTGAGGTCGTAAAAAAAACACATTTTTTGCGCTTACAATGCAAATTGTCTGTTGTGTCTGTTTATAGGAGCATACTGCAGTAGCTACCTATAGGCCTATGATTAGGGCTCTGCAGTGCTTAGTTACCGTATTTCTTACTTATTACTAGACTAGACGGGACGAACCTGAAGTCCACGCGAACGAAGTCGCGGGCAAAAGCTAGTTTATATATATATTACTATGGAATAGAGGCGGTCTACCGCAATTCCTCAAGACTAAAGTCTTTGATTCGGGCGACCAGTGATGAGTTATGCAATCGAAACCTGGGCTCTCACAATTAGACTTACAAGAAGGCTCACAAGTCACCCAAAGGGCAATAGACAGGGCTATGTCTGGAGTTTTTCCGCGTGACAGTATCAGAAATTATTAAATCCGAAGTAAAACTAAGTTCACCGACATTACCACAAGAATTGCGAAACGGTACAAGTAAATATGAGTACTTACTCGATACTTTTCTTGCGATAACAAGTACTTTTTCAACCGATACTTTTAAGCCAAAAAAAAAAAGAAGGTATCGTTTAATAGTACTCATATCAGTATACCAAAGTCAATATTTCATTTTAGCATTGATTATGAGAATGTTTATCTTGAATTTAAGTGATTAAACGCATCCATTTTTCGCTTTCGCCAAACAGGCAAACTGATATTTGATATTTTTAGGAAGCGAAAGCTACCAAAACGAAAAACAAGACTTATTTTTGTGAATTTAATTATTAGTATTGAATTTTAATACTTTTTATGGTTTCAATTTATAATGTTCCAAAAATTATTCGATTCGAGTATGTGTCGATACTTTTTAATCGATACCGAGTAAGTATTGATGCTTGACGAGCGATACTGTATCGAATAAAAGTATCGATATCTCAACGCTTCATCCGCTTCATCCCTAGGCACATTGCTCGCAGGACTGAAAGCTGCTCGAAGGTGCTGTGAAAAGGTCATCGAGAGGCAGATATACGCCGGACACTACAAAATGATCAGACGACTTGGTGAAGAGCGCAGGAAGGCGCTGGATGCTAGCAGCGCTGGACTATGTCCAGCAGTGGGGATAAACTTACTAACTGTACATGTGGTTATACAAGCAGTTTTTTCAAAACAACTGCTTAATATTTAAATTATGTAAAATTATTCAAAGTACATTTAATTCAATAATTTGGGTTGGAAGAGATTTCTTCTAAAATATAAGTCAGGGTGGATTTTTGTTTATTTACACTGTTCCTTGTGAAGTATCCGTGTACTACAAATAAATAATTAGATAAAAACTTTTCAAACTACTTGCAGTCGGCTGATGGTTGATCAGGTATCCTTTTTACAGAAATAAAGTTTACAGCATATTATGACGTAGAAATAAACTCGGAATTTTAGTATTTTTTAACATTTTTCCTTTTTATTATTCTCGAACTAAAAGGTTTGATGCGATTTCAAAAACAGACCGCTAAGAACCCTCATAGCAAACCCTTGATCAGCAAATAAGTGCTCTTTGAATATTCAAGCAGGCAGACGCTGGATGACCCTAACTATGCTGGCAGACGAATTAATTTTTGAGTGTTCTTCTTTTTATAACGACTTGATGAAGGCGTTTCAACGTAATTTCTTTTACAAGCTTAATTGCAAGCCTACAATCTTCACTGCATTGCTATTTTTGTATAATAATTTAGATATATATATATATTATTTATTGTTATAATTTGAAGGTAAGAATCTTTCCTTGAAATGATAAAACTTCGTTAGTAGAGATTTTGTTAGTTAATTTTCCTGTAAGTGACACATTAAACAGAATATAATCAAAGTCGTGTAAGTGACATTATTTATAATTCAAGATTGACTGAATCGTTCGTTATTATAATACATTTGTTTATCTTGAAAAAATATGATTTAATATACTAACTTAAATTGTGACAAGTTTAAAAAAGTAATTCGCAATTCTTCGGGCTATGTCGGTGACCCTGGTTCTTCTGCGGATTTCATCATTTCTGGTTCGATCACGTAGAGAAACTCCGAGTATAGCCCTATCCATTGCCCTCTGGGTGACTTTGAGCCGCCTTATAAGGCCCATTGTGAGTGGCCAGGTTTCGGTTCCGTATGTCATCACTGGCAACATGCACGAATCAAAGACTTTCGTCTTGAGGCACTGCGGTAGATGGGCCGAGAATATGCTGCGTAGCTTCCAAACGCTGCCCAGCCGAGTTGGATCCGCCGATTTACCTCTTTCTGAAAATTGGACTTACCTAGTTGGATTATTTGTCCCAGGTAAACGTACTCGTCAACAATTTCCAGTGTAGAGCCTCCAACCTTCACAGGAGTGGGTGCTACATGGTGATTCGACATGATTTTCGTCTTGTTCATGTTCATTTTAAGACCCACTTGTTGTGAAACTCTACTGAGGTCTTCGAGCATTATGCCCAAGTCTTCCATGGTGTCGGCCATGACTACGATATCATCAGCAAAACGAAGTTGCGTCATGTTCTCGCCGTTGATGTTAATGCCCAGTCCCAGCCCACCTCGCTGGAGGCGTATTGGTTTCAAGTTCTGGTCCAGAAGACGAACTGACATTGTGGCGTTTTTGTACAGTGACTGCAACACTTGGATGTATCGATAGTCTGGCACCTTTGGAGAGACTGAAGCACGGCCCATGTCTCGACGGAATCAAAGGCTTTCTCATAGTCCACAAACGCCAAGCATAGTGGCAGGTAAACTCTTCGTTCGGTCTTCTGTATAAGCTGCCGCAGCGTATGTATGTGGTCTATGGCACCATAGCCTTTTCGAAATCCGACTTGTTCGGGAGGCTGGAAGTCGTCAAACCTGCGCGCGAGACGATTCGTGATGACTCTCGAGAACAGCTTATAAACATGACTCAGGAGCGTGATGGGCCTATAGTTCTTCAATCGAGTTCTATCCCCCTTTTTAAAGAACAGTGCCACCACGCCCCTGTGCCATGCTTTAGGCGTTTTGCCATCGAGTATGACGGAGTTGAAGAGTCTCTGAAGGGCCTTTCGAACTGGTAGTCCGCCTGCCTTCAGTAGCTCGGCTGTAACTCCATCATCACCCGGCGCCTTGTTGTTCTTGAGCTGCTTGAGAGCCACACTAATCTCATACAGAAGTGTAAATATAAGCTAAGCGAAATATAAAGATTCAAAATGCTTCCATAACAATTAAGATTCTCTATGAAACTATATACAAGGAATAACTTCAGTTAATAATTAGAATCAGAATAAATTAATAATTTCTTTATTTTTGGCAAAATTTGAGCGATCTTAACGCTTTTAAACAATTATTTATTTTGGTCAAATCCATCACCAAATTCAATAGTGATACTATGTGATGCTTTGGCGCCATAGATCTATCTTTTAACGGCGAAACTTACGTTGTTACAGGATTGTACTTGCAAACGAATTTATCATATCTATTTTAATAATAGATATGATAAATTGACGCCTATTATTTATATTTTAAAAACAATTGTATATAAATATTGTTCAATCCTGTGTCCCCGCAAATGTTTTAAATCTCACCAAACCAACTAGGGTTGGCTTTAAGAAATCTCTTTGAGTTCGCTGAGAGAAATAAGTCCGCTTTTGGACCAATTAACTTGGTACCTGTTAGTATTTTTTTTATTGTAATTTTGTTTTGTTGTGTGCGATAAAGAATTTATATAATTTTTATGCTAGTAACATTAGGTATTGCCTGTATAACCCGAAATATTGGCGTGTAGATGCTTGGGGGAGCCCTTGTGGACAGAAGTGGGCAAATGCGAGGGTGTAGTTATTGTAACTTCACAAGTAAATAAGTTTTCAATACATAGTTCAATACATAGTTCATGCTTTCTTAGCCTTGGTAGGCTCGGAGACTATGTTTGTTGGTGTGACTGTGGTTGTTATCAGAGATTCTTATTCGTGAATGACCTAAGTACCGATCGTACTTACTTTTAAAGTAGGAAAATTTTCGGTTTTCTGTATCTAAAGGGGGTTGACATAAACGGCAACTTAGTGTCATTTGACTCCGTTACACCGCACCGGGGTATTCCGACTAACTGACTAAACCTTTCTCTCCTCTTTCGAATAACCCAAAAGGTGTTAAAAAGATCCAATTCACCGAGCATCAGATGTACAAAGGGTCCACTCACCATTTGACGGCCCGTGTGCGTGTTTAGCACTGAAGTTATAGCTACTAAAATATTATATCTTATATCACACATAAACTTATCGCGTAAGACAAATGCGGCGATAAAAATGAAAAATTATGTAATATAAAAGTCTGTAATGAAAAGCTCGATTACGGTTCAGGTCGTTTCAATTTCGGTGGCATTGTTCACGCTTAATTCAAACGAAAATTTACAGATCATTTTTTTTATGTAACCACGCACTTTGTTCCGGTGTATTGATTTAACTTCTGATTGTTTATGCAAGAATGAAATTATTTTATTAAAGAAAAAAATATCATCGAGATGGTTTTTCGACTATGATGTGTTTACCTTATAATTTGTGGATCACTCTTCATGTGAAATATTATGAGTAACCACCAGTTAGTCACCACCACATATGAAGTTGTTAAAATAACAACAGAAAAATAATTTAATTATTAATTAACATATTGGATTTTTTTATATTGTAGCTCAGTAAGAGTGAGTTTCAAAAAAGGTAAAATTACCCAATTAAAATACCCATTTTAATTAACCCGTCGACTTTGTCTTTGAATATGGGTATGCAAGAGGTTAGACAGGTTAATTTTCGTGAGAGGTCCATTTGGCAGAGCTACAGGCCGTTGTATTAAAATATATATTTTGTTCGTGCTAACTTAGCAACAAACAGGCGTTGGATCTAAAATAATTTTTAATAAAAATATTTCCTTTATTCTGTGATGCTTCAGCACTGGTGTCTATATCGTAATTTTATAAGTATGTATAAGCAATTTATTGATGATTCTATCTCATTCTACAATTTGCTTTTATTTGGACATTATGTTTGCCTCGCGATTTTAAATACATAACGAGAATTATTCATGCGGAATTGGAAGATACTGGCATTATAATGTTTTTTTTTTTTTAATATTATAGTGATCAAAAATGAAAGTGACTTCATGACGTCGACAAAACCACGGTTATTCAATGACATCTCAGTAATAAATTCGTAAATATTGTAAGTGTCCACTGACTCATAAGAGGAATATTGAATACTAAATGTAAAAGCCGATAAAAGCCGCTTCGTTTAAAACCAACTAAATATAAAATCCTAGAGTCTCTCCTCCAACTGCGAAATTGCTTTAACAAGCTTGGAGTACTGTGCAAGCTGGACGGTGAAATTCACAGTATTTTAAACCCAACTGTTCTAACAAGGAAAGCAAGATGCCGAAGCCAGCCCTTAAACTAATGGAAAACCGGCAAGTGGCGAATATGCAGATCTCTCTAGATGATCATCGTCGAATCAACGTCTGTTTAATACAGAACATATTAAATAGTCCAGTCTCCAAACAGATGGATAAAGGCTCCAAAGTCTTTTCATAAAAGAAATTTTATTGTATATGTTTTTCAGTTTCGTTATTTTGCATTACATAATTGAAATATTTGTTGGCGAAATGGTGAAATTTATTTGTATTTTGATTTGTAATTTCTTTTGAGGTTTTCTCAATTCATAAATTTAATCATACTGGTTTATAATATTTAAATAATATTGGATATTTGTAAATGTATATAGATTGCTTTAAAGCATCTATAATATAGTGTTCGTTTTCAATAATAATTACATGTAACAAAATTAATCACAATGAATATTGAAAAATATTTCATTATAAATTAAGTATATGCCTCACGCAAATCGACTGTTGGAATGATAAATAGTCAACCTGCTTTCTGCTTAATCTACAAGTCATGTTAGCATAACAGTTTTTCAGATTATCAAACACATAACCGAGAAACACAAACACATTAAGACGGGACAAGTTACAACGGATTGTGGTTTTGCTGAACACAGTTTCACACTTAGCAAGGGATGATGAAATGTCAACTGCTATTAATTAGTATATAGATGCGCTGTGTCATGTAGTTTGTATTATAAAAGCTGGGTTGATAAATTACCAAGTTTTTGTGTACCTTACGAGAAACGAGTTACCATTACAAAAATTCATTAAAAATGATTTATCGAATAATAAATCAAACGTGTTTTGAAAAACAGATCTGTAATTTGTTGGTGTCTCCACCATTATCGGAATCTACCACTATTATTAGAATCTACCACTATTACAACTTCTTATTCATATCACTACTACACATCTTTAATTATTCATTACAATGATTATTTTTTCTCTGTGAAGAGGAGAGGCTGAAAATCCTAATGCATACCAGCGCGACCAAGTACCACAGTGATCACGTTGGACTACAGATTGATCGAGGCGGCTGACCGGAATGTCCTATGTACTTTTAGTCAGTAGAAGGCGCGGTCAGCGCTGACCTATAAAAGAGAGTATATATAATAGATGAGACGCAGTACACCAAATTAGCTCCAGCCTTTATTGATAGGGGCATACAACTGAATACCTCCAGTTCATCAATTTAAGTTCCGGTGAAGATCATAGTTTCAAACATATTAAGGGGCATCGGCCATTCGGTACAAAAATTTACTCTGAGTATCCTGAATGGGGTGGAGGATTTATGGGTCGGTATGTGCAAGATATATACCAGATAAGTGTACGATAACATTGGTCGTATGCAAACCTTGTAAAGAGTCTGCTTGTTTTTTATGGACACCAAGCTATACCTGCCTAACATACCGTTAAGGCGGGTAACTCTAGTGACAAGCGCTCTAAAATTGAGCTGTTTGTCTAGTGCAACGCCAAAGTACTTTGCAGTATGCTGCCAAAGGATGGGCTCTCCCTATCCCTATGCGAGGGCGGGGGTGTTACGAGGCACTAGTTTTCTTCGGCGATTGACATCGAACATATTTGCACAGCTCTTCTTTTGGTTAACATTGATTCGCTTAAGTTGGTACCAGTCGGACACATTGTTTTATTAGATTTACTATAATGTGATATATTTTCAGTACTTAGGTGTAGTATGTTTTCATAATAATCACGGTTTACCACGATCTAATTTGTTAGGGCAACTATGCCTTGGTCGACTACTGTGGTCCAGTATGTGGAAGTCGACTTCACATACAGCTTCGATTTTATTTATGTATGTAAGTCCTACGTCAATTAAATTGACACATAAAATACGAAAAACGATAAATATGTTCGGCATCTTCCGTTTCCAAGATCAATGTTAAGACCAGAGCGTCGACGACGCTCGATATTATTATATAATTTTATTTTACTAAGATTTTAGTATTATTCATTCATTAAAGTGTATACAAATTTTGTATTACATAACCCACGTGATTATATGTAGCAGTTGCGAGAAAAAAAAAACCCGAGCACTTAGCGTATGTTGTGGTAGCAAATCTAAATAAAAAATGTAAGATAAATTTTATGTAAATTGAAGCTTAAATTTAAGTAAGATGAGCGGATTTAAAGAGTGGTTAAAATGACACCGCAACGCTTCGCCCACTTAAAATGTTTCGCTTGTAAGAGCAGCCTGTATACATTGAATGTACAAACAATAATGGTTAATTAAAAGTTCACTAAAACTGAGGTGCGGGCTTAGCGTTTTTCACTTGCTCGTCTAAAACAAACCAACTTAGATTAGTAGGGTAATTTTTTTTTGTTCCCCTAACGATACCTTAACCCTAATTATAAATTAAAAGTGTTTGAAATATTTTGTAAATGAAAATTAACGTAGCGGGTGCTTTTTGAAGATCGGTTAGATAAAGCGATTTTATATTGCAAAAACGAGGTCTAGGTACAAAATGGTACTATGTAAAAAAGAGGATGACTTAGATAGCATATAAATAATAATAATAGCTGTAACAGATTACAGTTAGTGTTATTGTTCTAATTTAGGATACCTTAAGCTTTCAGTATTCTTATATGAATTGTGATAAAGTACAAAAACAACAGATGAGATTCAAAATGAACATTATATTTTTACTATACAATACAAATATATTTTTTTTAATTAGACATCAAATAATAATACCGTTATGCATAAATTATAATTAAATCTTAGGAAAGAATACCCCATAAGGAAAAGCAGCGAATCCGAGATACCTCTGCGGCCGGTCAAGGGGCAGTTGTGGGACTCAGTATAAAAGTAATTTTACCGCTTAAACTCTGCTTGAATCTAGGTCATATTGACTTTCTCAGGCTTCATATGACGGTGATCATTCTCTCAGTAGAGGCAGCGATACAGTAGGCGAAAGATGTAACTCATCGTTATTGATTCATTGTACATAAATAGATGTCAAAAATGTAATTAACTTGAGTATGAGCATATTATGGTTCTCTTATTTGTGGATCTGAATAGTCTAGTCACTGGGTGTGAAATGTAAATTCACGCTCTAACAAGACTCTAATATAAACTGTTCCGAGCTTAATGGAGATGTAGCCGTCAAAAGCTGCAGATATCTTGACAATGTCTGCGTTAAACTAACAAGATTATAATATGGTTCAAATGGGGTTCTTATGTAGTGTTGTGTATTGTGGAACGAAACTATCGAATTTACGTAGAACTATTTAGTAGTCTAATACAGAAATGTGTAGGTATCGATATTCAATACCAATAATTACCATTAATACCAGTACTACGATGCTCTTTGATATTCTAATTCGAAATGCTTGCGGCAATTTAAGCGATTTAAATGTAGTTAAAATCCCAAACTTAAGTGAATTATAAAGTGTTTGATCTATAATGTAGGAAAGTTTTAGCTTTCAAATAAGTATTTAATATGCTTAACTTCATTAAAATTACATGTAGGTAGTAATCCCAAAATAATACTTCGAAATCCGGAATATTATAATAAGTTGAAGTTCGCAGAAGACTTCAATTCAGTTATATGGCAACGAGGTATAAAATATAGGTATAATATACTTTTGACCTTTTAGTCTTTCATGTACATACGTAATGGAATTTGAATCACTTTTATATTTATACATTATATTGAAAGCCATATAAGTTAGACGTAATCATGAGTTTTTCACACTGTGCTTCTTCTTTCCTCTAGTTTCTTATTAAGAGAAAATAAAGAAATTAAATAAGTATTTCGTATAACGTCATAGGTACACAAAGTTGTGAAGGTTAATAGAATTAAATAATATAGAATTAATAATAGAAAAAATAACCGTTCTCCCATTGATCACCTTGATCGGCTTCATAGGATTCCATTGTTTAATCGTATCTATAAGTTGACAAAGAAAAATTTATGTAGTGGTTGATTTATTAAATTGAAATAGCGCGGTCGCTTCGAAGATACAACATTACGAAATACTAATGATTCAAATGATTTACTTCAATCGAATGACTTAAATAAGGAAAATAAGTAATTATAATTACTAGTTTTTAATACATTTTGTTAAGTTTTTGATACAATTGTTGATCACCAACTGGCTTAGATTTTCTCGTAGAGGACAGATATAATTTTAATTTCTCTATAAAAAGAAATGTGATGCAACTAAAAAGACCAAATATATATATTTTACAATAATCAAATGATATATTAGTATATATAATTGTTAAATTCTAGTATTCATTAATATAATATATAGAAATTTAATAACTTAGAAATTCTACAGATACTTATAGTAGTTTAATAAAATTGTTTTTTATTCAAGATCAAAATTCAATTACCTAACAAATTCGTATAAAAAATAGCCTTATAAATGTTGCTAACATTTCATTAAGTTTTTGACGTTTACTGATGATAGCTATTTCCATAATAATACTGCTATATTCTTGCGAACATTCCTGTCCCATTGTCGCTATAGAAATTCATGATAAATCTTTATTACAATGAATGAATGGTAAACCTTTTTTGCCACCTGTACATATGTACTTAGTCTATTTTCCTTATGAACATGATTAGTCAATTACGGAAGTTTATCGTTGAACATTAATTGTTAATTCTGCAAATAGATATAAATTGCAAATCATATAATTTTCCTTCCTAGCTAAATGTAGTAGACCAATTTCCTGATTCTATAGTCGTATTTTCTTACGCTTCTGGGAGGGTTTATCTGAAATATGAGAGAATTTAGGAATGTTGTTTATTAGATTACAGTCATAACTTTTGCATAAGTTCACAAATTATATTTTTGCTCATATTTTACAAGACAATTATTTCAACGACTGGAAGGAATATTTTGACGAAATATTATTGAAAAAAAAGGCGTGAAACTATTTAGCTGCAGAAGATGGTACATGAATTGTTAATTGGTCGCTTGCTGTTTTACTTAGCATACCGAACAAATCTGGACATTTCTTAAAAACAATATCTCCCAGTTCATTGCAACGTGTAATGTAGCAAAATATATTCAACATTCAGCGCCCTTAGTTAGAAAAAGGAAATCACGTTACTATTATTAACATTTATTAAAATACAACTTTATAAAGAAATTATAATTAAATTAGTAAAAAAAATTTTGACCAGTACAACACTCAAGTGTTGGATCTATTGACTGGCGTTGTTTTCTAAGAGAACAATTCTGCAAGGGGATCTTTAAAGTGAGTGAGCGGGTACTCTCGGAAAATAGGTCACTTTCTGCACCGCAGCTTCGCAATCGTATTCCAGTGACTTTCTTTACCCACATTTGTGCATTAATTGGTGATTTCATGTTCCGATTTATTCGTAGTCTGTTTGACTGAGCCGAGCTTTGTCATGATAGTGAAAAGCCAACGGGTGTTACCTTGGGATCAAAAACCTAAGGCATAAATAGGTCGCTGGTTAGTTCTCTGCTCATTCTTAAGTAAAGGAATGTCGAGAGGTATTTAAGTGGTTTGAGGCGGTTTCTACGACTTAAATTGATGCGGTGGAAACTACAGAAACTATGAATAGTAGTAATTTTGTAATACCATTCCATTAAAATTAATGGATTGATTAAAAATACTTAAATGATGTTCAATTAAAATAAACCTATATCGCCTGAAAAGGATGGAAAGGGATTAAATAAAAAATGGGCTGTAAAATTATATAATGATTTAATAAATGAAATAATATGATAAGAAATTGGATAAATATTACTTGACGACAATGTTTTCCGTAACTATGTGTAACAAAACTGACAATGACACTAGAATTTTGATGTAAAGGCCAAAAAGCTTAAACCTATATGTTGTACATAAACCAAAAAGGTGCGCAACATCGCCCAAACGACGAAGATGCTTTGTATAAACATTGTACTTGTATTATACATAGCAAGAGTGTGTTATTAAAGGTGAATAAGGTGTAGTTTAGCTTAACGAAGAAGAATACGGTTGAAATAGTTGATTGGGACAAATAGTGCTCGGTGATCGAATGGTTAAAGGGTTAACACGGTTTTAAAGATACGGGTTCAAGTTCCGAATGAGATGATTATTTTGTTAGTATTTTTCATATTTATCAATTTTAAATAATATGCAAATTATTAACAGTAATATTTTTGAAATCTGTAAATATTTCTAAGTTGGAGGTTGACACGCAGTTATTATTGACAGGAAGTAAAGTTTCTATAATACTTGATGTACTTTGATTTAATCATGTTAATGATAAAGATTGCAGTTAAACTGTTAGTGATTGTGCGTCGTTTAAAGGCCTAAAAGAAAAATAATACCTATAAATAAATGAAATACTTTACCTAAAGAAAGTAAAGAGCGAAAACACCAGTAACATTCTCATAATATCTAACGAAGTTTTGTCTCTATAGTCTCTGAAAGGATTAGCGACAAGGCCGCAGAGTATTGTGGCTAGAATTAATTTAGAGTTTATAATAATACAAATTTCAAGAATATTGGATGGTTTATTTTGTCCTTATAAATGAAATCCTTATTACCGAATTCCGGTCACGGAACCTAATCCAAAAGACGACTAGAATTAATTCCGTTAAAACAAAAGAAGATTGTGTTACTAATTAAGAGTCACATTAATTATTTTATTATCTAAAATATTGGATCTGATTTTTGATTATACATCTTTCATATTAGTTTCAAACGTATTTTAACAAAGCACTTGTAAATCTTATATAATTACTAGTATGTAAAGCTCTCAAATATATAAAAATCTTTGGTAAATAAGGAATGATGTTTTTGTACTGTAATTGTTATTATTCAAGCAATAATAGTATATATAAAAATATGTACATAGTTCTCATGTAATATTTATACAAAGGATAAAATCGAAAATGGGAGTTATAATAAGCGATAAACCGTTGTATTTTATCGGTTTGGTTGGTCACGCTACAGGAGCAAAGTTAGTTATTATTATCATTGTTGCTTATATCAAACATCTTTAAAAGATACGGTCCTTTATAAGGCGTGCGCGGGGATACAGATCCAACGCGTACAGGCCAAATGGCCTCTACGCGTTGGATCTGTAGCGAAATATTATAAAAGTGTACATGGAGTTTGTCAACTGAGTGTAATTTCTATCTGCACCATGAAAAATGCAGTTAAAGACTATAAGACTATACCCAGTTAACACAGAAGCTATTGTCATTAGTGGTCAAAACGTATGTGGACTATTGCATTTCGATTTTGGTGGTAATGAAAACCGTGGCTATGGAAGAGACTCCGGTCACCCGCCTTCTCAAAGTCTCCTAATTGATTTAAAACACTCAAAAGAAACACTGTGGTACAGCTTAGAAATACAAGGGAACAGAGTTTAATGGATATCCCCTATTTCAAATTCGGCATTTTTAACCGTGGCACAATAAATAAATAAAAAATTCTTACACTTACATTAATTAGCCTAGCTCAAAGTTATATATTGTTATGGGAAAGATCCCATAAAATAACATCTTTCTATAAATATTTCATATAAATATTTTTGATAGAAATATATATTTAACAACTATAAATAAAGTACTACGAAGATGTATAGAACGAAACAAGATATACGCTATTTACTGGGTAATGATATCGCGAGCATATTGACGAAATCAAGTCTATTTTTGTTTGTGATTGGCATTTTAATAGTAATTCTGTAACATTATATTTATATGTATTGTATTCGTGTTCCATTATCGCGATGTAACTTGGTAATACAATTTATATTCACATATGATCAAATAATTTGATATTACGAAAAACGCTACGAACGCCTACGCGATTTTTGTTTATTCGATGAATGTATTCGATGTAATATAGTGATATCACAGCTTATTAATATTGATAAGGAATCAATAAAATAGTTAATAAAACGTTATTAGTGGAAGCAAGTTTATCATTATTATTTCATTCAATTATTTCATTATTTAATGTAAGTATTTCATTCAATTTCGAGGAATGTTCAATGAAAAATAAGTAAATTTAGGGCACTCAGTTTGAATTAAATATTTTAATGCATAACGTATGAGACGATTGGAGCTGGACGAAGAAGATTGGACGATTGGAGAGATGTGTCAAAAACAAATACAAGTATAATGATTACTGGATTTTTATGGTATTTATTTACATTATTAAATGGATGGATCATTTAGTAGTGAGGCTGTGGATATATTATGCTCGTCATTAGTGCGTTTACTATGTTAAAACATTATTACTTGTTTAAATAAGATCTATACTGAGTTCTATCAAAGTAACCCTGATACTGTGAATCTTGAATAAAACTGATTCTACGACCTTGTTCGTATTGCAAACTGCCTTCTAATTACTTAAAAAAATCGGTTTAGTTATTTAGATGTAAAAACATTGCAAGAAGATAAAGAGTTATTGTGCAGTAAATATTAGTAGAGATTATAAAAAATAAATCTTATATGCGAAGCACTACTTCAACTAAGTACGTACTTAGAGCTCCAATAAAATAAACGAACTGCGATATTCGTGATTCCCTTCGGAAATGCCTGGGAAAGTGACAGCTGATGTCTTTGTACGCCCAACAAGAAGTTTTGTTACACCACAGAACTGCTGGTTACATATGCGACAGTAAAATATGTTGGTTAGCGTACATTGCTGGTATTGCGTATATTCTGTGATATGTTTATAGTATTTTGAATTGTTAATGCTTATATAACATATTTAACCTAATAGTTTGATTATTAGATACACCAATAACAAATTCTTTTTCCAAAAACGTTTTGTAGAATATATTTAAATTAACTTTCCACGTGCGGTTTCGCCTGCGTCTCATTGGGATATTTCATAGGAAAGAGATACTTTCCTAAGGTAAAAAGAACCTCAAAAAATTTGAAACTGTTCTCATACTAACGTACATGAGAATTGTAGTTCAACAGATTAGAATGATTTCGAACTGAAAATATAACTGATAGACAGATAAAGCTACTTTTACATTTATAATATTAGTAGAATATTAATATTATAAAATAATAGGAAGTATTAGGGAACCATACCTATAAATTTGAACCATACTTGATAGTCAAGTCAACTTCACTTGCTCGTGGTACACTCTAATAACCATGAGGCTCTGACGATCTTAACCAATCCGCATTGAGCCACCGTGGTGAGGTGACGGCTCAAATTGTATGATTTCCACACCAATCTGTAGATATTCTTTGGAGAAGCCTATAATCAGTAGTGGTAATGATGAGTAGAATACTAGATATATTATATTGTCTATTTATTCCAGCTAGCTAGCACCTATTCAACTATCACCAAATATAAAAATTATTGAAATTTGAATACTGAAGCCAGAATCATGCTATATCAAAATAAATATGACAAAAATATTATTGTCTGCAATGTAGAACGATGTCGGCGTTACATTCGACTTCTATCTGGTACCTTATCGTATGTAACGATTGAATGGTCCAGTGACAAAGGCAGTTGGAACAATGCGGGGCATCTCGAGACGTTGAATTTCGCTGAATGCTCTCTTTTGAAGATATCTATTATGCCGTTTTTGACGTTTTATTTGAGTGATAGCGGAAAAACTCTGTAGAAATTACTACAATGTCTACAGAGATTTTACAGACACTAGCTTTTTATGCGAATTACCAGGTAATTTTAGAAACAAAAGTGTCCTTAAGGATATGTACCCGGATGGGGTAATATCCAGCACCTAATTGCATTGAGCCATGTAGTACTTCTCTCCGGGGAAATGATTGGTATTATATAAATTCTAGTACTGAGTACTGCTGCTAGTACACAGAAGCATCTTGATACTAGTTTGTATCTTTCGACAGACTGAGACCACCTTTTCCATGTTTCTGTTCCTGTTCTATAGCCAAGAATGATCCTTTCAGCAAGACACAGCATTGGGTCTTACATCTCAATCCACTCAAGCTTAGTTGAAAATGAATGTTTCGGACATTAGAGTCGATGATAATTTGGACCATGACTGAATGATGATGATTGATGAATTTGACACCATGATAATTTGGAGTGCATGCTTTTATTCTATTCTTGAAAACTGACTTCAACATTTATAGAGCTGTATTGCAGTCAATGACTACCTATAATTAATAAAAATTAAAATAATAAATATTATATGAAATGGGAAAAAAGATTTTTCCTTGTAACGAAATATTTAAGATTAAGTAGTACTGAAAATATCACCATATCTCTAATCTAAATCGATATCATTTATTCCGAAAGGTTAAGTGAACGTGATATTAATATTCGTGTGGAGTATAGATACAGTGCTTCGTTCAAGTAAATCAGTAGACTTGAACGTCTTTTGGGAAACGAAAATGAAGCGTTGCATTATTTGTCGAATTAAATGAAATTTATTAAAGTAAGAAGAAAAAGAAGGTCTCTTACATATATTTTTCAATTAATAACACAAACTAACATGTTCGTTTATAACTGATTTGTCTACAAATTATTATTTTTATTTATTACAAAATTAACCCATAATTCAATTTAAAATAAATAAAACGTTTGAAACTAGTCGTTGGGTATTTATAAATAAGAATTAATAAAATAAATATATACGAAAGTTTTAATTGTAAATAAGTGCCAATACACACCTCAGCATAAGTAAGACAGGAATTTGCAATTACTGTTCTCACATAAAATATGTCGGACAGATCCTGGAGAAGGCTTCGCGAAGGCGCGCTTACCCCATATGGTCTTCTTGACCTATCATTGATTTTTGCAGATCGGTCCATCATTGGCCAGTATAGTATGATTAGATGTGCAGCTTTAGTTTTCAAATTTGATAACGCATATAAACACAACAGAAGATACTCAACACAGCGGATTTGATATGACTTCGTATCATATTGACAGCAAATCTACGACTGTCTTTTTAAATTAGAGCAACATTATACATCACATTCTATTCTTCAACGCACATGTAAGAAAGGGATAGGAGATTTGGAAGAAGGAGGCGTTTAAATTTTTGAGAGTCACCAAATCAAAATCGTCAACAAACCTGAGGTGCAGCCATTTTTGGAGATTTCCCAACCTTTTAGAAAGAATTGACAAAATTATTTATAACCTTCTGGCTTCAGTATTAAATATAAATTTAGACGATCACTCGTGGACCCAGGCATCTCTGCCGATAAGACACGGTGGTATAGGCATCACGAAAGTAACCAGCGTTTCACTCCCCGCATATCTGTCTTCTATACACAGTTCAATAGATTTAATGAGCAAGATTATGAAATCACAAATCCAGCCACTTAATATTCCTTTTATAACAGAGGCCATAGAAGCGTGGAGCGCGGCCTGCCCAAATGTCGACCTGCCTGTAAACACCAGTTCACAGCGTCTTTGGGACGAGCCGCTTTGCAGGCTGGTACGAGACAACCATACGGCAACCAGCCCTGTAGAGCGCGCTCGCCCCATTGCCAGCGCTGAATGGGAATCCGGGCAATGGCTGCAAGCTCTACCTTCTTACAATTTAGGAACCTTTTTAGATAACACGACATTCCGTTTATCAGTTGCTCTTCGCCTGGGAGCGACCTGCGTTGTGCCACATCGCTGTCGTTGTGGTGATCATGTTGACCAACTAGGTCATCACGGCCTATCTTGCAGCAGAAGCGCGGGGCGTGCCTCTCGCCATGCCAGCCTTAACGACGTCATCCGTAGGGCCTTAGCCAGTGCGGGAGCACCGGCTGTTTTAGAACCGGCCGGCATTAGCCGTGACGACGGTAAGAGACCCGACGGCATGACCCTCGTGCCATGGAGGATGGGACGACCACTAGTTTGGGACGCGACATGTGCTGATACTCTAGCGCAGTCCCATCTTCGTGGCACCGCAGTTAGGGCTGGGTCTGCTGCTAACTCGGCTGAACTCCTCAAACGGTGCAAGTATGCAAACATAAATAGTGGTTGCATATTTGAGCCTTTTGGGGTGGAAACTCTGGGGCCCTGGGGGGAAAGTGCCCACAGAGTTTTTAAAGAGTGCAGCTATAGATTGACCGAGGCTACATGTGACCGGAAAGCTGGATCATATCTGGCGCAGCGAATCAGCACCGCCATACAACGTGGCAATGCTGCTAGTCTTATGGGGACGTTGCCTGACGGCAGCGATTTATTTCAAATATTTTATTTATAGTTTAGTTTTTAATTTTACTAAATAATTATTAGAGATAATATTTGTTATATGGATATATAGTTATTAATAAATATATTTGAGTATTTTAACAAGAAAATTATGCCTAGATAATATAACATAAAAAATGTATACCAAAATTTTGAATAGCTTATTGAAAAAAAAAATCTTGAAATAACATCGACTAGGCGAGCATCTATTTTCTGATTTAATGAGCAAGTATTAATGAATAATCTCTAAATCTATTAGAGTCAAATAATATAGATTAGTATTCTCTGAAGTCAAATAACATAGATTAAATCTATTATAAAAATATCGAAGTAATACTGCTGAGTTTGTTTATATTGCATTAGATAATATAAATCTACAATACGATACTGCATTTTATGTATATTTTATATTTGTATTATATATTTGAGGACTCGTTATTTAAGTCGCTGAGTTATCAATTCCGAAAAAAAAATTATCCGATGCCTACTGAGCGTCGGTAACGTTTTAGTCTCGACACAGGTCTTTTATTCGGAAGATTTAGAGGGATCGTGATCGATTTTGTTATGTACCTGCGAAGAAAATCTAATGTGTGTATTAAGTTAACCAATCCTCACTGGTTCAGCGTGGCTAGAGTAGTCTTGTATTCGCTTTGATAGATACGGATATGATCTGGGATAGCAATAACGGCATATGCGACAGTGATGAAGATGCAAACTTTTTGCCACTTTAATGATTTTAACCAAATAAAATACATTAATAATGTTTCTAATAAACTTTTACAAAACGTCTAATGAAAATTTGTTTATGCGTGTATGTGTTCCACTTAGTTACTCTACTCACTGAAAATTGTCTTTCAAGTAAACATTCCCGTTCGAACGCACTCCGGTCGATGTGACCTCCGCATAGCGTCCGCAGTGGACCCTTCACTGGAATCGGGCCTCGAGTTTCAGAGTTCGAACTTTCGGGACGGCATTCATTATCGTTAAGGATTTTTCCTAACAATTTATTTTTAATGAACTGTTCTGCAACTAGAGAAATTTGGATGATCGATGGTTTGTGACCTTTAATGTGATAATCAATTAGTTAATAAATTATTCATAGGCTTTTTCCGCGAATTCCGTAAATATGTTAATAACAATGTAGTTTCTTTTAAAATAGAATTTCAGTATTTTTTTCAAATTTATTAATTAATGTAGCCCTTATATCACTCGTTAAGTTTCAATTATGTAAATATGGAAGTAATAACTTGTGATTATTACTTAATAAATAACTTGTTCAAAATCATACAATTACATCGATAAGTTGCATAGAGATGAATTATTAAGAGTAGATTTTTCAAACACCTTATAACTTTTACCAAGGTGATAAACACGAAAATTGATAAATTTGCTAAAAAAAAGACTTTTTTAAACAATAGATAAAATCTATATGAATTTATGAAAAATTGGTTCTAAAATATTGTTATACACCTTAGAATGAAGAATTAATAGGTGATATTTTCTTACTAATTAATATTTGCATTAATCTATACTTTAGCTGGAGTTTAACTTTTAAAGTAAACAAGTATTATCTATTAAGTCGTGTTATATCTTAGAATATATAAACGATGTGCATGGTAATGGTGTGTAATGTGGGATGTGGTAATGGATGTGCACCAAGAACTTTAAAGTTTAAACTTTAAAGATTTGGTTAGCATGTTTGCAATTCGGCTTGAGGCGATTTCATATAGCACAAGTATAAGAAAAAATCTGAAGGATATTGGCCATTATTATGTAACACAAAAATAATTTCAATATTCTTAGTAGATACCAAATCAAGCGATTTATATCATCTCTATAGATGTATAACAAGTTTTGGTTTGTGGCTGCCACAGTTATTGCTTTGTAACAAGTAGAATAAAGCAAAAGTTATTTACGTGATGGTTCTGACTTTGCTTTTTAAGAGTGTATACGAATGTATTAAAGCAGCAATCATTTATTTGGCAATGAAAAGGGGAATATGTTAAATATTTGTCAGCCAAGCGGAAAATGCTAAGTGAGAATAAACGCGACATTAAAAACTATTTACTCCACAATGAAGTTCTGGCGAACGATGCCGCCATCTTGGCTGGTGTTCAGAATTTAAGTGCCGCAATTACGCTGTTTCTTTTTCCGATTGGGTTCCGGTCCGGTTGGTGTACGTCAACTTAACCTATGAGTATGGATATCATTGGTTACTAAGTACAGTTTCTTAAGAAGTGGAACGTTGGGTATCGTATCTTCGATTAGTTACCGAGCTATTAAAATAAAGATCATGTCAAATGTGTTAAAATGTGTTTAGCTTTCACAGAGACTAAGTCGCATTAAAGTCGTAAAATCTGGTAAGAAGTTATATCCAAATAAACTGTAAATAAGATGCCTTTGTGTTTGTATTTAAAACAATATGAATATTTTTATCTAACAGAAATTTCACGTATAAGAATATCGTTTGGACTTATATATGAAGTGTGCGTGACTTGTGCGTTCGATGCTAAATTGCTAAAGTTAAGCAGCAATTGCCATAGCAAGGTTCTTAAGTAATTATTAAATACTTGCATTAATTTGTCTTCATTTCAACCTAACTGCGAAACTTGTGATCACTTATAACGATTTATTTATACAAATGCGAGGTAGATATGGTACTAGCACTTCAAAACTACGGTATTCGAATTCAGGCAATTGGTGTCATTTCATTTAGTCGCTTAGTAATAGCGAAAGAGTAAATACGTTTCTCGCTCCGATTATGTTTGGCTAGCGCAACGCCATTTCTTAATATAATTATTTCATAAATCATTAAAAGTTAGATTATACGAGTAATGGAATCGTATTCTAAAATCATGCTAAAACTCCAGTAGACATTTATGTTTGAATCTAGTAATTCTGTAATACGATAATGTATATTGTACGAGTGTTTTTGATACAAATGAAATGATTCATTTTTGTCTACTAGAATTACGTTTTGTGCAAATCATTATTATATATAAAAAAGTAAAATGTTATTTTAGCAGTATTTTAATACAATTTGTACATTTGATATAATATATCATGTTAATAACAACGTATTTTACGTATTTGTCGAACCCATTTTCAAATTCGAGTCCCGGAGACCTATTTTTGAATTACGAATGCGACTTCGAAATCACCGATGTGACTAATAATCACCGATTTTCAATAATTCTTATTTTTGAATATCACTGATGTGACTATCTTAGTCACAGGTGTGATTTCATTACGAGTGCCCTCACCCACTCGTAATCAAGTCATATTTGTGGCAATTTTATCTGTGTTTTGTTTGATTTATCAGTCTATATATATAACCATAATGGTTAAGCCGGCAATAACCGGCAGCGGCTACATTTTGCGTGGAACCGAACTCTTACATTTATGTGTGTATTTTATCTATGTTGGCAGCTCTGCGATCGACTTTCAAAAATTGGATGCTTAGGAATCCGTGACCTCAAAGTCACCGCTGACTAAATAGTCAGCGGTGACTTTGAGGTCACGGATTTCGAAATCGCATTCGTAATTCAAAAATAGGTCTCCAGGTGGAGGCAGATGCTCGTGTCATCAATGCGAGCAATGGTGCTTTAGTTATGGTTGTTAACATACATATCTATCAAAAATATTTATATACGTATATTTATCTGTTTTTCTAGCTCCTATAACACAACTCTTACAAGCTTACTCTAGGCTACGCTTATTGGCGTTAGTGTAAGAAATATTTATTTATTTATTAACTATAAAGATAAAACTGACATATCATCCAGAACAATCACCTATCACCTGAAGGTTTAATTACATATTTTTCTACACTTACGAAATGGAAATGTATTTATTATTTCAAAACATTCGAATTATTAGTTATTTAATGCAAAATTTGATAAAAGTATTGAATTTTCGTTATCAAAAATGTCCAATAAGCTGAAGATTAATAGTAAAATTAAACGGTATTTTGTAAATTTGTTAATTGATTAGTTAATATTTTTTACTGTCGGTTTAACCATTCGTGATCATACAACTAACACCAATCTACTATTATTTTTAAGCTATACAAATTTCTACAAGGAGTTGGCAGTACGTCCGTCCTTTATTCATCTATAATGCCATATAATAATATTCTAGGTCATCATAAGTTTTCTGAATATATGCCATTTTGGCATATATCTCTATCCTCTTGACCTGATCGTACATATGACAACTACCCTTATCTTTCCTCCGTCAAATAACAATTCTTTATCGCCCTTATTATTTAGTTGTAGAACAGATTATTTACTTTCAAAGGTAAACAGAAAGAGCACTTCATATCCAAATGCATAATTTTATAAGTATGTATTTATGTAAATACTCGTATTGTTTATATATCTTTTATTTGGAGAATATTGTATAATACGTGTATAATATTGTATAAATAAGTATAATAACTATAGATTAAGGATTATCCTTTAAGGTCACGGACGGAGCTTAAGCAGTCCCCACGTTGTTTTTATCTCTGTTTTTTCAAAATTACGAGCAACTCCGACTAATCTCAGCGCGCCGCAGAAACTTTCAACTGATACGGTACGTCGAGCTTCTGCTTAAAGGTAAATTCATTTATTACTTATGTGGGGATACTTGCAGACTTGGGATGTGGGGATACTTGATTTTACGTAGTAACTTTTTCACTTTATTCATAATTTTTTTTAGAGAATAGTATTATGTGCAATTACACAATTTAAGTTGAAAGTCACCTACTATCATTAAATACTATTGCACAATTTCTACAGGGTTTTATTGATGATATAAGACGAAACGAAAAATTTAACAGCAATGATGTGATAATGTGCAAGTTGAATAACACAGAGTTGTCTGTATCTAATTCTGATGAAGCTGGTGTAAGTGCCCTAAAAATGAAACGAAGTTCGTATTTTGTGCAACATCTAAGGATAAAAGGAGTTCTATATTGTGTAAATTTTGCAAAAAACAACTAATTGGAAGCCTCATTCTGTAGTAATTACTTATCGTTTGCCATGCCAGCCTAAATAATACTTTTAAACTTTATTGTATAACAGCGATAATGAGGTGTAATCAATTGTTTGTTAATTTTTCTTATAATTGCCTATTTTTTTTTATTTTATTTCTGTCAGTATTCATAAATAATGCTAGTCAAAAGTTGACTTTTATGTACTACATTAGTTATATATTCATAAGTTTGTAATTGTTTAAAAACTGATTGTATTAGAATTAATTCATTTTTTCATAAATAATAATATGTATTTTCTTAAAATAATAATATCTTATATAATTAAAAATATCTATTGGGAGTATTTTTGGACCCCACGCGTGATATTACCCTGAGCAAAGGGTGTAAAATAAAATTCGATTAAGCCTGTATATGCCACAGATGTGTGTTATATGGAAACTAGTCAGTGTATTCACCACACAAGAATAACAGGGCCTACTAAAATTAATTAAGAAACGATTACCCCAGGATGAAATTGCTAACCTCATAAATTCGATGAACTGCTACAGCCAAATCTTAAATAATAGTCCTAATCAAATTCATTATTACAACTTTTTTTAATTATAACCAGTATTATGCTTCGTTTCGTTTCCTATGAGAATATTGCAATTTTGTCTATTAATTTCTTTTATTTTTATACTTAGTTAATGTTTTATTTTTAATTTATAAGGCAATACATAAATATATAAAATACATTTTTAATGTTAACTAAATGTAAATGTTGTAAGATCAAATTTTTTATAATGTTTAGACTTTTTTATATGTACAATAAATCTCATAGATACAAGATAAACAGATGCAGTCTATATTCACACTAGCTTAGCCGATAGGTAACTAGAAATGGTACAATATTAGCATAACTAGCGATAGGTACTAACAATTTGGCAGCTTACCAAAACATTTCACTGCTATCTACGGCATAATTATTTATGAGATCTGTTTGTGAACTGAATTTACGCTTTATTACAAACATAATAACTTTCTTTTTTGCTTGTTTGTAGCGAGCGGGTATTCATTTGTTTTGAGCACAAAAGAATTCAATTTTGATATTATCTGTGCCTGCCAATCGGACGCCGATTTTAATGATTCGTTTTGGAGATTCAAAGTCAATTTCGTTTTTTTTTTCGTATTGATTGTGAGAAATGTTTGTCGATGAATAAGTACTAACATAATTTAATTCAGTTATATTAGAACGTTACGCAGTTTTGTTTATGGACTAGCTATAATAATTTTCAGTTCTGTTCTTGACAATTTTGTTTATATGCGTCAAATTAGGCCAGTTAACTGAATTGTGACGTCAAGATTGCAGTGTCTTTAGTAGGCAGCGTTTCTCAGCAATCCGCGACAGCGCTGCAAACTTGTTGATGTATCTTCAAAAGTAATAAGCGCAGGTATACTGTTAGTTCTGCAATATTTCAAAGTTAAAAGAGTACTATTGTTTTACATAGTATTAGAAAAATGTCATCTACCCAATTATTTATTACAAAGTCTATGATCGTTTTGACGGTGGATAAACAGTAATTCAATGATTAGTGGTATTAATTTCCTGTAAATACAAGTTAGTCTACGGAATATCTGTCGTATGCGACATCACGTTACGAGAAAAGAGATATATTTTATCATTCTTCGTCTCCAACTTATATTTTTTAGATTTACATATAGAGAGTTACATTTTTTCTAGACTTTTTTATTGTTACGATTATTAGAGAATCCTGAAAGTTAAAAGTTTACTTTTAGGATCGTATTCTAAAATAAAATTCGAAGTCAGTCTCTGCTTGAGTACGGTTAGAAAAGGATATTTGAAAGAGTCCAAAAGATGTTAAAATATAAGGTTATGATCGGAGTGGACAGTCTGCTTGCGTCTATTTCTATTGGTTCTAATCTATCACGTGGATCTGATGGTGATTGTTTACAGTAGCTATGGTTTCTGTTAGATTTGCAGTAAATCTGCAAACTCCACAAAAAAGAGTACGTTGCCAACATATGATATAAAATGTAATATCACAATACCCAGTAATTTCACATCTTACCCTTCACTGCTATTTTGCGGCGGAAATAGGGAGGACGGAGGTACCCATACAGATTACTCACTAAAAATAATTAATATAACTATAAATAAATAATAAGTATCAACAATTTTTTTGATTGTCCTTTTATTTATTTATTTTATTTATTTTATACTTCATGTACAATGTGTACAGTGGCGGACTTAATGCCTGAGGCATTCTCTAACAGCCAACCTGTTAGGCTCGCTTTAAAGTTATTATAATATTATTTTTTACTTTTTAAGTTATAGTAAATAAAGCATAAATAAAAATAAAACAAAGTAATCGATTCAAAAACTATATTTATATAGTATGTATATGTATATAGTTATCATATAACATTTTATTATTTTTTAAATTATTATATACTTATCAACATTTCATTTAATCTCACTTATTTAATATAACAGTGCATCAGAACAATGTACAGTTTAGTTATCAGATTTGGAAAATTCTTGTTTATATATATTTATACTAATTAGTATTTTATGTAAAGTGGGAAGGGTTCGTATGTTGTTCAGTTCAATACAATCCATTTTTTTTTGTTTTCAGATAAACCATGAAGACGCGTGATGTAGTGTTGGTCACGATCCTGAGCTGCGGCACAATAGCAATCTTTATTGCTATAGCTGCCTATCTTTATATCCGGAGGCGGAGGAGAAAGAGACAGGACGATGAGGACGGTACAAGTTGTGCTATCAGGTAAGGATTTAAGTTATATGTTTTAGACAGTATCAGAAGCGTAGGTAACACCACCTTATATTTCATCTCATTAAAATTTCATCAATCCAAAAGATAATGATTTAAAATGTTGTTATTTCCCATCAAAAGGGCAAGTAAATTAGAAGGTTTTAAGTTTCCTCATTTAAGTATTAGGCGTACCCTGCTCTCTCCATAAACAACTATTGATTACGTTTTTAAAAAATATTGAAACAATAATGTTGTGAAATTAATAAGTAGATGAACTCATAGTTTATTAAATGCGTCAAAAATTACACATGTGTCTGCGTGATCTTCTTGAATTCTGCTAAAATATAATAGTACTTGGAAAACACTGAAACAGAAAACTTATTATATAATCATTACGTCCGTTGCTAACAAAGATGGCTGAAAATTTTCAATTTCACTTGCCGTTGATACGGATGAGCTCTACTGCAGTGTCGAGTGATACCTGTCGAGTCATATCATAGCTGGAAAAGTCATATCGGCATTAATTCTTTATAAATTATTGAGTAATATAATAAAGTATATATAAAACTACATTGAATAGTTTATAGGCAGATGCAACAGCTATGAGCTATACTATAAATAATTATAAATTGTATATGTTCCTTCTATAAACATTTACACTATTGTAATTATCTAGGGACTTCGCAAACAGAATTACACCTTAATCAGCGAGATAAAGTTCGTGTCTATTCGGTCATAGATCTATCAGTAGAAACCCGAAACGACCCAGATGTATTACGATATCAATCAATATTAAACTATACCTTTCTCCCAGTCCATGAAGTATGAAGCAGTTTCGACTAACTCGGCCAAGTTGAGTTATAACTTGGTAACTTATCGTTAGATTGCCCCATCCCGTCGGCCTTCGGTTATCATTAAATGGCGTGTGGAAAGTTCGATAATATTTCCAAGAAGAATAATTCTGTCGGTTTGGGTCACCGTGACAATGCTTTCGTGTCTGAGAAAGTAGGAGGGAATGTTTATCATTTGGGGAGAAAACAAGGTTATTTTCCTCATAAAAATATTTCATAAGAAAATTGTTAAAATACTTCTTTTTTACTACTTGACTTTGCGTTCATTCTCATGATTGCAACTATGTGAAATATTTTGAAATAATTGCTGATACGTTTTAGTTCTTCAAATGTGCTAGTACTAAATAACTACTGCGGCAACATTGCTATTTTTGGAGACAGTGTAATGTTTTTTCATAGTTTCTGTTTATTTCTGCTTATTACTCATTAACTGGTATAGTATAACATTAAATTAATTTAAAGCATATCTGATAAAAATATTTCAATTATTTTCGTTTTCAAAATATTCTATGCTAGAATTAACGTGTGAAAGCAACTCACAGAAAATGTATACCGCTAAATCAGGTATTTCTTACCTTTCGTATCGTACGAACTGTAAGTATTAGCAGCCCTAAATTAGACTGTTTTGATAACTTTAGCTATGTTTGCGAAGACCTCACATAGCTTGGATGCCTAAAAAAACATATCTATTGAGTAATCTTATACCGTGTGTGATATCAAATAGAGATGTTGAGAATTGACTGAAAAACAACAACTGAAAAAGGGATATGATAGCCACAGAAAAATAAACATGGAGACGACTATATATTGTTGCAATGTATTGTAATGTAATGTTTCTTTCTCTACACATTTATTTTAGACTTCAATATTACTACTTCCTTGAAATTTTGTCAAAAACATATTAATATATATTAGCATACATATACAACTTATTTAATTAGCATACATATACATATATAACCATATATTCAATTGAATAAATATGCTAAATTTCCAACGCGTTGGTCGTTTTTTCTTAAAGCGAAGTTAAATAACGAATCTGTACGAAAAGATTCCAAATAATGAGCACTTCTTGTATTTACAAATTATAAAGAATTCTACAATTAAAACAATATAATCTATATATATAAAAATGAAACCCGTTTCGCGTTGTCACGGCATCACGTGTGAACGGCTGAACCGATTTCGATAATTCTTTTTTTAAATGTTTGTGGAAGTCCAAGGATGGTTCTTACGGAAAAAAAAAATATTAAGAAAATCTCTCAGAAATATTGAAAAGTATACATTTAATTTTGCATATTTTAAAAAACGCGCGTTACGAATGTAATTTTTTTTTTTTATACGAATGTCAACGTCATTCACAGCCATAGACTATATTAAAGGAGCATTAGGTCAACTATACAAACGGATTGTGGCGGCCTGGCGTGCGCAGCTCGAATTACGGAACTGCGCGCGCCAGCGGGCCGTCGGTGCCGTACTCCCGCACCTCGAAGCTTGGCTCCACGGGAAGGAGGAGGTCACCTACCGATTGACTCAGATACTCACCGGGCACGGCTGCTTCGGTGAGTATCTGTGTCGAATAGGACGGGAGGGATCGACACATTGTCACCACTGCGCATCCGACCTCGACTCGGCCCAGCATACGCTGGCGGAGTGCCCCGCGTGGGCCTCCGAACGCCGAGTCTTGGTCGCAGAGATCGGGCGAGATCTGTCTCCGCCAGCATTGATTGCGGCAATGCTGGCGGACGAGGGAGGTTGGAGGGCTGTGGCCTCCTTCTGTGAGGCAGTGATGCTCCAGAAGGAGGCCGCCGAGCGGGGTCGGGAGATGGCCGATCCCGCTCGAAGGGGGCGGCGCCGGGCTCGGTAGCACAGCTGCGGCGCCGCCGCGGGTCGCCGGCGGGCGCGAGTAAGTCGCGACTGCTGCGGCGACCCGGGATAGACCGCGCCCCTTCCGTGGCCGGGGGGCGTCGTCGGTGGAGGGGACCGGGGGAGGTGGTAAGCCTCCCCCGAGGAGGGCTCCCCTGTGTCGACGGGGGAGCGGAGGCTGCGGGTTCCCGGAAGGGGCTTTCTGTTCCCGGGGGCTCCCTACAAGCCTGAGGAAGGCCATCCCTGAGGTTTTTAGTGGGTAGGCCTCCCCCTTCTGGGGAGGAGAGCCCCACATAACCCCGGCTCGCCACAGCCGGGGTATGCAATTTAATGCATTTTCCTCAGGGAAACAAAAAAAAAAAAAAAAAAAAGGTCAACTATACAAAATAAAGTAGTGCATCAAAGCTACGCTAAGGCGGTACGAAGTTCGCCGGGTCAGCTAGTATACTGATAAAAATCAATAAGCAAAGTATAAAAATATAATGGGTAATACTTAATTAAAATTTTGCTTTTAATGGTAATTATGATAGTTTCGTAGATATTATATTATTCTATATAAAGAGAAAAGAGCAATAAAATATTTTTTTTAATTTCCTGTAACACATAGAACGGTTGGTTCTTTTATGACATGATATCAAATTTGAAATTAACCAAAAAGCAATATTTTTATTGATATTATTCGTACAATAATTATCCGTGAAGCAGTTATAAATTTCCCGTATATTTGCAATACGATAAATAGTCCACGGGGAAATATACTTTTCGGGGAATGTCTGGCCGGAAGATGATTTGTACATTACAAATCATCAACCGTTTGATGAGCAGTCGTTATCAAATTGGATATTTGGATATGAAAAAAAGGAATTATTTTTATTGGATATAATTGGTCGATTCGTGTAATAAATGTGTCAGACTGCTAGACCCACAGGTAAAATGCAAAATATATTAATACGATGGCGACTGTCTATTTATTTGTAATTGTATAGCTCTTTTTGGGAATTACACGCTATTTAGTGCAGCTGCCTGTAAAATACAACGTAATTACAACAAAATCAGTACCTTACCATCTCTTTATGCGACGCGGCGGTCGGTCGCCAAGAGTAGAATTTATTGTTCTGTTTGTACCTAGAGCTGCAGCGACGGAAGTAATGTGAACCGCTGGGAATGGAAGTGGTATTAATGGAGCTGGAAGTGATGTGACACGAAGAAATAAACTTGGAGATTTACGATTTTGTTATCGGCTGTAATTTTATCTTGGATGCAGAAAGTAATCGTTACTGTTGGGTGAATGAATTTAACTACTACTAAGTTTATCTATTTGACTTAGTAAAAACGATGGACAGGATCAACACATCTTCGGAGGTATGCGTACAGACATACACAGATTGTAACTATTGTTAAACTCATGGCATGAACGACGGATGTAGTTTGAATATTATCAGTTGACTAACCGATGTAGTTAGATTGATGCCTGTCATTAGTTTTCGCCATCGTTGCACGCAATAAGATGTTTACCCTCATCACCTAGATGTTTGGTAGTTCACACACAGTACATTTCACCAGGAACTTTATTGCTTGTGGTATTTCCGAACCTATGTGATATACAAAGATTCAAAAAGAGCGTCTTCTCATTTAAAATACCGACAACGCCCTCCTCGGGCGGAGTTGCCTATAGGCGGCAGTAATAGCTGACCTTCAAATGATCCGTTTTTATCCAACCATACAATCACCAATTATTTATTTTATTCAGTGATGCTTAATTTATAACTGTTTTGATATTATTACTATTATACATATACTCTGGAAACAGCTTTATATTTTAAATATTACATATTTTTATGCAAAACTGAAGCTATCTTTAAACTATAATCTGCAAAAATGACTTTAAAATTTCTTATAAATGCCGAGCCACGCTAGCTATTTACAAGGTCAAGTGTAATCACAATGTCGAAAGTGCTTAAGTATCAAAACGGTTTCTGTTTTTCAATTATATTATAGGGGCCATAGGCATGAGAATTTCCGTACTGCTATCAATTAGCGCCTTCAATTAGTTGATCCATTTCGCAGACAGGAATCAATAGGTCCTCCAACAAAGAGCTTTAGCACTGCCATGTATTTAGATCTTTTGTACTATCCCTCTTATTAAACTGTAAAGTGAACTTGACCAGCTTAGATCAGCTTAGTGATAACATCGGTGGTATGGTCTGTTTTCTAGTTCTCCGGCATAGGGTATTTATCAGTTTTAAGCATCAGAGTCAGCAAAACTAATCTAACAAAGTCATAATATCCATTTGAAACAGTTAAAAGAGTTAAATAATATCTGAGGTTGCTTCTATAGAGCTTCAACACGCAACGTGGCGTGAGCAACATTTGGCTGCAGGATTATGACGATGTATGTTTATATTTCCGAATAATGCACAGTCTTTTTTTTTTGATAAGGCGGAGGAAATGCCTGTTCCCGCGGGGCAATGTTGGTCCCCGGCGCACTATCACTACTCCGGGGGAGGGGAGGGGGAGTGTGGGGCTCGCACCCACTTAAAACTCCGCCGTGTTCCTTCTCCTCATTTTGCCGGAAGTCATGGGAACTACCAATGGTATAACTTCATCGCGACTCCAGCGATGCAGACCCGTGCGAGCCCCGTCTCTCTTTGTAAAAGGCGCGCGAGAACACTTCGCGCGCCTCTTCGAGCCATCAGTGGCAATGGGTTTCACAATCCACTGCCACAGCTCCTTGTGCACGGATCGTTAGTGCTTACTGCGGGGGCAGTTGGCGGATGTAGTTTGTTCTTCTCCTCCCGCTTCTCCTTCGACGACGAATGACCGTATCGGCGACTGCCTCCCGGTCTCTTTCCGCCTTTTTTTTGTGCCATAACGGTCTCGGCATAAAGACCCATAACCGTCCAGCTCTCCTGATCTTCAATCATGCGTTTGACCACAGCTTGGAGGGAGAATAATCCTCAGCCTAGTTAGATTGGTCGATTGAATTCTTTCTAGAAGTTAGATTTACCTAGTTGGAATTTATGTCATAAGTAAACATTTTCTATGATAAAAACAAAACAAAAGTCATAGAAAATAAAAAAGTCTTGAATTATCTGGAATAAAACAAGTCCTGAGTAGTTCTGTGAAGTAATTTGTTGAGTAGCAATAATAAGAAAACAAAACTCTACAATTAAAGTTATTCGAAAGTAGATGTTTGGATCAAACTTTTATCTGGGTATGTGTTGAGAGTTTATATCTTTTGTAATATTTCAAACAGACAGCGGCAACATGTTTAAGATGTACGTAACGCCTTTTCGTGCGTATATTTTTGATTGTATCACAAGTGGACATGACAAAAGAAGATTATACATGTGGGTTGTCTGATTGTAAGCCTAGTTCTGATGCAATACCGGTATCTTCACTGCATTCTGCATTCTGCTAGTAAAATTAAATTGTTGTCTATTTTATATGATATATAACATTAACTCGTAAGTTTTGAATTTAGAGATTTTAATTTTTTAAATCGAAAAAACAAACTCCAAATTAAACTCATTTTTTCCATAGTGTTGTCCTAGTTCGTTTAGTAAGTCTCGGGACCAACTTTTCATTGGCGTTTATAAAACTAAGATTTTTGAATTTTTTAAACTATTTACCGTTAAATTATGTTACAATATATATGTAAATTGAATTATAATATTTTTTTTATTACAGACTTTATGTAACGCTAATTACAAAGTTACTCGGTTATTAGAAGGTCATTAAAAGTGACGGTCGGTAATTAAAAAAGTTAATCGGAATCTGTTCTATGTGGTATGCAGTTTTCAAACGTGAATGCTATGACCGTCTACGATTCTAAATATTTGTCACTGTTTATAGATATAGAATAATACAAATATTCTTGTTGAAGGGGACAATGTTGATGAATAAAAAATATTTTTATCAATATCGCTGAATGAATAAAATTTATTTTTAATTATAAAACTTTGTGTTAGCATTTAGTATCGGGAGTTATGGAACCAAGCGTTACTTTACTGGTTCTACCGTTGCGAAAAGAGTTTTCAGTCTGAAAATAAAATATATTATTACAGTGGTATATAAATAATAAAAATATCAATATCGAAAAAGCAGAAACTTCAATAAAACTATCTAATATTAAAGCAATTTCTTCGGATAACTTGGTAAATCTTCTAGTAACTCAATTTTTTGTGTGATTTCTGTTTCCACTTTAAATAACACAATGTATATAACAAAGTATTGCATAAAGTCAAACTGAAGCTATATCTGACAAAATAAAAATAAGCAATGCCAAAATTACTAAGTTAATTAGGACCTTACGATCGACCAGGAACTTTTATTGCGTTGTTTTCTTTGTCACGAATGCTCTTTAGTTTATCATGACATGCTTTTTTTTCTGTTTGCGTAACTCATCGTTACCTACTAAATCTTTATTTGTTATCTCTTCTCTTTGCGCCTTAAGCGTCGACCAAACAACAAGTATAATTGACAGCCGAAAAAAAAAAAGCTTTCATTGGGATTGACGAAGCAATTCACCACCATTTTAATTATGCTGTTGTGAAGCGTGTGATGATTCAAAAGGCGATTTTTTAAGTAGTAGTGAGTAGTAGAAAAATCGCACTAATAATTATCAAACATATCAAAACGGCATTTCCTCATCCTCCATCGTAGAAAAGTCCTACGTGGACAACTCAGTTTACACGTTATTGCGAAACAATCTAATCAAGGCAACGCAGCGACTCCAACCTTTGTATGCGCGAATCGTAGTGCAGCTCCAATCCAGTCCGCCACTCTTCGGGCGAAATATATCAGAATATATATTTGATTGTGTTTGCTATATACATTTGAGAGCATTTGGTCACTTCGAATACTTCGATAAGTATCGACTGATTAGTACTTTGCGCCGTTACGCTTAGAGTAATTCGGAGTCTTTTGTTCACGTTTTTTTGTTGGAAGAAGTGTAAGTTGAGACCCCAGAGCTATGCGACTGAATTATAGTCAGCGTAAAGAATCAGAATTCTCCTTTGCGAAAGGTGCAAGAAGGCCTTGTCGAAACTATACTCCTGTGGGGATTTTAAGATTAACAATGCTTTATTGATAGCCTAAAGTTTTGAACACAACGCGTTAGTGTCTTTTACTAAAGTAACTGGATAACATATTGATTGATTGACAGTCTCCGTGCTAAGACGCTGGCTCGCGGATACGTGAAGATGTGATTTAAGCTATGAAACTCTTAAAAATATTTGGCCTACAATAAACGAATTGTTGGAATAATCAACGTTAATGTTGAAAGTTGTACGTCTACGGCAGTGTATTTTTAAAGTGGAGTCGCCTTATTCGTTGACAATAGAAATGAACAAAAGGCGTAATTAGACGACAAGCCGCGTGTACGCTAATGATTTGACAGAGCAAATTCAGCTTTGTCAACCTGTACATAAGGCTTTCAAATTCTGTATATAATCCTGGTAACGAGATGCCGTTTCTTTGTAGTGTAAATGCGTTGAATAGTTCACGTGCCAGAAAAAAATGTTCAACCCAATTTCAAGAAGAGGGAGGATTTTTATGCCTTATTGCCTTCAAGATCAGAACATAGTCAAAAGCTTTACTTTTGATAACTATAAACAAATAAAATTATACATAGTTATTGAATTAAGAATTGTATCATGCTTTTTTAATGTCTAAGGTGACCTGATTGAATATATGTAAAACACCGTGTAATGAAGACTCGAATGAGATTTCGTTATAATTTATATTTGTCATAAAAAACACAAATTATAATGATAACTTAAATGCAGCTATCATTTAAATTTGTGTTTTCATATATAAAATGTTCGCCTCGAGGTTATGCTAAGGAATATAATATATCGCAATTCCCCATTTTTTGAGGAGTCTATTTTACAAAGCTTGCTTCTCGTTCTTAGAGGTACACATTAAAAGAAGTCCTAATATTGACTATTTATGTTAAAAATATGTGTATTTGGAATCGGTATTAACCTTATTTCTCCTTTCAAAAATCTAATAGCTGACTGTAAACTGCAACCGAAACATACTAAACATTGGTATTTAGCCATAAGACACAAATAATTTATTTAATAAAAAATATGTCTTATATACGATCGATGGAAATTTATATCATCTAAATTTCTCAAGTTAACAAGAACTAACAACCACCAGTAGTCTGGTCAGGACAATGCTATATATTTATTTAGTTAATAAACCAATTAAATTATGAAGTATCTATAAATACATAAATATTCCAGAAACATATATTGAGAAACCATATATAAAATTGAGTTGGAATATCACAGACCAAGTAAGCCACAGCAAAAGTGCTACAGAGAGATGATGCTCTGAAATTTTTCTTAATATATTCAAGATAGTTTTGTAGTCTACAAAGTAATGAATAATACGATTCAGTTATAAATGGTTCAACCGATTAATTCCCTGCAATAGGTAGTCGCACTGCGCTTCCCACAAAACTGCTTGATTAGTTATGAGCCCCTTTTGGTGTCTGTAAAAATAACAGACGGACAAAGCCATAGGTAGAGATATTACCGAAATAGTACCTTATGCTTTCAGTTCATATCTAAATTGACCGATAAGCTAGAAAGGAACTAATTCTGTGTGCAGTAGAGTCGATTGTTCTTTTGATGTTAACCAAAGAGCATAGGGGTGATTTTGGTAAAGCCTTCAGCATGAAAAATTGATCTTTATTCCTAACAGAAATATGGTAGATTTCGCTATGGCTATGCAGTTGAGTATCTAGGAACACTGTGAGCTCGATTGTCAGTCGTTTGCCGAATTTTGTGCGCTAAAGTGCTGCGTTCGTAGAGTTCCGAATAGCGCGGTTACAAATTTTTGTTAATGCGCAGAAACTAGTCAAAAGTGTCAGTGGTTACTACAAAGTATTTAAGGTGTTAAACCTTATCAATATGTAAGGTACTTGTAGGTTTATTAAGAAAATAATAAAAAGCAAGAAAAAGTATTTCAAAATTGTATAATAAGGTGTATGTATATACATATAATCTTAATAGTAAAGGTAATTAGTAATGTTTTGCTCGTATAAGAAATGTAATACTTTAAGATGCACGGTAAATCAAGTTTGTCTTTATGTCAGCCTACAAGGTTATATATTAACAAATCTTATCGCCGTAATAACAATTGTGATATTATTATAGTATTTCAGCATAATTCAGGTAAACGTCACTTGTTCGTCGTTTGCCATTAGATGAGGCAAAGGTTGCTTACTTGATGCGAAATATGGGGAAAAGCACAAGATATTAACTATGTGAAGCTTTACACATTAATTTATTCAAGAATTAATATTTTTGTGGAAATTATATATAAATAAGAATTGAATACTATTTTAACTAGGTATTATGTGCATTTGTTAAAATATGTACGTATATCTTACATACCGCAAATATGCAGTGTATCATTAGATTGTAACCAGTTTGAAATATTTCCTTAAAATTAGTTTAAAAAAATATAGAAAAATAATGAAAATACTTTTCATAGAAGCTGAATTCGAATATAGTAAATATACTATGAGTAAAATTTTTTAAAACTTAGTTAACCAAAAAATATATCATAAATTTTCAGTCAGATTAGTCGTGTCAGGTAATATAAGTGAAAAGTATCAATAGTGAATAAAAGTGTTCTTATTATTAGTTTGTGAATTTCTGCGTGCGACATACAAAATGAGCTTGAAGAGGTGAGTGTATGTTTAAAACTATTTTTATCCATTAAAAGCAGACGGAAGAGGTTGCGGTCGCCGGAGCAAATAGTAACTACTAAATATCAGAGAATGGATCACCATTATGTATCTTTAGGAGAGAATATAATTAGGATTTCATTATGCTTTCAGTGGCTTTATGTGAATTTATTGCGAATTAAAACGAATCCACATAATGATTAATATATAGAAAATAGTAATATATCTATAGTATAAAATAAAGTCACATAACGACTGTTATGTGACTTGGTCATAGACTTTGACTTTGCCATAGAAATAATACTTGTCAGACCATAATAATCTTTATAAGATCATTAGCGTACTTATAAGTGTACTTATAAATTATAAATTTTAAAATTTTAAAATTATAAAAAATACTAAACATATGGTGAATATATGAAAATATAAATTAAAACTGCCTCCTTTCAATATGCAACAAATGGTGTTTTTCAACTGATTATGTTGATGTGATTAAAACATATTTCACTGTACAAGACCATTTGTTGTTGCTTTATTAAAATTCAGTTTGACAAACACTGAATCTTGATAAAGCAATAACATAAACGAATAACTCAAGGCCAAGTAAACCAAATTCATTATTCATGTATTTGTGGGATTTGTCCGACATTTATTATTTATTATTTTTATTGCTATATATTAGTAAAGATACAGACTATGCACCTGATAGTAAGTACTCCCAGTCGCACTTATACATGTGGTTTATGTGAGATTTACATTAAATTTGCAAATCTCACTCAAACCGCAGTGTACCTTGTCAACTTGTGAAAGAAGATGTAGTCACGATATCTAGTAATAAGTGAAATTACTAGAATATCCCTTCACACAACCCACCACGGACAATGCTATTTAAAATTACAAAGACGAATCTTACATAGAGTCGCCTTCCGCTGTAGTTTATATAAATATAACAAAATAAGTAGGCAATTATTAAAAAAAGTAACTAAGGAAATAATGATAAATGCTATATCTCGTGTCTCATGCTGGATGAGCTAGTCTTTTTTTCTATACTTAAGTTTGGTTTATGTATAAATTAGTTCCTGTTTTTATAAGAAGTAATATTGAGGTGTTATTCAACACGCTATAAGCGTATGACTGACACCCCGTCATAACAGAATATCACGAGTTAGGAACTTACCCAGGGACCCTAGAATCTGGTTTCAAAGCTTCACGATAGAAGTTCAATATTCACGTTTCGTGCCATGAATAGTTTGTACGGTAACAAGTAATTTTCAACTGAAGCGACTAGTTGAAATTCAAATAGAAGAATGAGTTAGAGTGGTAAACGTTTTTGTGTGATTGCAACGGCCCGATATTTCTTCACGTTCTATTTTCCGACGGTTTTTAACTTGGTGGATTCTTTTTTTTTTGTTCAGAAAATGTGTCGCCACATACGACGCGACTCGGAAAAGATGTGAGATTATGTCGGGTCTCCACGAATTTTAGTGGTTGATGCCAGCCAACGCCCACGGCATATTAAAACACAATACTGCCCTCAGATGTGCTTTGGCGCGATTATTTCCATGCTATGACAAAGCCGTGGACAGTCTTGCAAACACTTTCAAACACCTCACCAAAGTCTGCTCTTCTATGGTAAACCCCTTTTGTCCCCTCAAAACAGAGGTAGGCGATACCTTGTGACATCCAAGGTATCAGTGACTGGTGTCAATCCGTACAATGTAAGCCTGACTTTCCCGGATTAGGACTGATTGCCGTCGGGAGAAAGTAGGCGGACGTACGTTGACCTCCTCCATCCCGTCCGTCTGCGGTTGTATGCTTTGAGACTTGGGATCGTCCTGCCTGACTTGCTCTGCCGACTCAAATACCGAACCCATTAGCTTTATGAACAGTTCGAGCCATAGGCGAAACACCTCCACTGAGACCTCCAACGCAGAGACCCTTTCTTGGCGGGAACCAACACTTACCGATCGTGGTATATCGTGTATTGTGATGAAGCTCATTTTCGAATATATAATTGCACTGGAATAGTTCATCTCGGCTTTCACCGTAAAGCATCACCATTATCAGCTAAGGTATGCTTATAAATGATGCTTATAAATGAAGTAATTGGTAACGTTGTACAAAATTGGAATATACTATTAGAGAACTGTAAATATTCAGCAGCCGTCGTTCACTAAATACATAAAATGACCTCTCATTTATTAAAGAAATTCAATGCAGAACGTGCAAAGTTTTAATATCGCTATAAAATTGGTAACACTCCCTCATTAATTCTCATTTTATAACTCGCTGTTCTTTGTTTCAAATATTTTGGGCATAATTTACATTTTAATCAAAGAATTTTCCCTTAAGATTAATATTGTAAATTAATTACTAGTTATTATTTGTTCATTTAAGTACTAATTAATACAATTTTATAGTATAACCTCTTAAATGTATATTCTTAATTTAACCTTGTAAATGAATCTAAATAAAATATAACAAAAAGGTCTAGAGTTAATGAGTAGACTAATCCTACAAGATTGTATGAAAGTATGAAGAGACTCCCTGTCTAGCTTGCCAAAATAATACAAGAGAAAAAACTGTGCTCTTTTATAATTTTTACCTATTTCACTAAACCAGATTAATACGTGTTAATCTTTACCTATTACCAAGAGAAAGAAGCATTAGTTAGGCTGCCTGAATAGCTGATTATTGTTCATGAGGATAAAGCAATTCCTATTATCACGAGTGCAAATTTGAATAGCAACCGTGCCGAAGGCGTGTATGATTATAATTAAGTCTTACAAGGTCTGAAGGACTTAAGACTAGGGACTTACGTCCAGCGAGTGATTTAAGCATACACAATCTGGCTTAAACTAGCTTTCCACTATGAGTAATAATAATATTTCATAGTGTAAATCTGAAAGTAACGTAAGGCCGTATATAGAATAAAACTTCTTTTCTAACCCCCGGGTAAAAAAATAGACAAGAAATACATAATTATAAATAATAATAATTTGTTTGAAAGTTTAAATAAAAACAAAAATGTATAAATATTTTTACATTTATTTACACTTCCAACCATTAGAACCACCACCACCACCTAGGGAGTGGAAGTTTGTATGGGTATAAAGGGAAATAAATACAAAAGAACTGAAATGTGACCAAATAAATATTATCATGATAAATGTTGCCAGGATGAAAACATTAAATTAAATTATAAAGTTATGATATAAATGTTACAAGTTTTTGTGTGATGAATGCGAACATTTTTGCCTATGTTATGGTCGTTAATATTAATTATATGGAAAATATTTATCTATTTATAATAGATGTATGTTTATCAGTTACCCTTTTTTTCTTTTTTGGTCCCCTGAGGAAAATGCATCAAATTGCATACCCCGGCTGCGGCGAGCCGGGGGCTCTGCTCCCCAAAGGGGGAGGCCTACCCACTAAAAACCTCAGGGATGGCCTTCCTCAGGCATGTAAGGAGCCCCCGAGAACGCCAAGCGACAACCGGGAGCCCCCAGCCTCCGCTCCCCTGCGCATACAGGCTACACTACCTCCCCCGATCTCTTCACTCTTCTCTTCTCTTCTTTCACCGACGACGCCCCCCGGCCACGGGAGGGGCGTGGTCCCTCCCGGGTCGCCAGCGGGCCCGAGAATGTCGCACCCGTGGATATGGCGACCCGCGCGGCGCCGCAGCTGTGCTACCGAGCCCGGCGCCGCCTCCTTCTGGAGCATCACTGCTTCACAGAAGGAGGCCACAGCCCTCCAGCCTCCCTCGTCCGCCAGATCTCGCCCGATCTCTGCGACCAAGACTCGGCGCTCAGAGGCCCACGCGGAGCACTCCGCCAGCGTGTGCTGGGCCGAATCGAGGTCGGATGCGCAGTGGTAGCATCGTGTCGATCCCTCCCGTCCTATTCGACACAGATACTCACCGAAACATCCGTGCCCGGTGAGTATCTGAGTCAATCGGTAGGTGACCTCCTCCTTCCCGTGGAGCCAAGCTTCGAGGTGCGGGAGTACGGCACCGACGGCCCACTGGCGCGCGCAGATCCGTAATTCGAGCTATGCACGCCAGGCCGCCACAATCTGTCGGTGCTACTCCCACTTAGGCACTTCGTGCATAGGTTCCAAGGCGCTCCCCCAGTCGCTCCCCCGGCCGACACGCCGCGACGCATACGTCGCCGCGTACATGTCGGCCAGGATGTCGAATGGGGCGGAGTGTACCAGAAACGTTGCCGCCTCGTACGAAATGGTTTATCCGTTACCCTAGATCCTAAAACGTTATAGTGCTTAGTTTGGGCGTGCCTAATTCGCATGAGTGTAAGAAATATGTATTTTACTAATTGACATTAGAATAATTTTAGATCCTTCCGTATCCGCTAAGAGCAAATCAAAAAATTACTCTATCGATATTGACTGTAAACGAATAAAAACTCATGGTAGCTACAGAGGTTATTGTGAAATACGATGTCGAATTTATCTCTGGAGGCGGATTGTGTAACTCCATTGCTTTCAAATGTTAATTAAAATTGATAGTGCAGTTACACTGCTGAATACAAGAAGTTTGTCACACTGAATCTTTATAAAGCAGCAACTTATTGCTTATATGTACTGCATATTTATTAGTTTCAACTAAAATGTGATAGCAATAGAGATACATAATTAGGATATTGATACATAATCAGACTATTAGTTTCCGTTGTTGATTACTGAATAATGGGGCTAGTTAGCACAGAAAGAGGCTTCTCTAGCCATAAAACTTTGAGATTAGACCATAAATTATGAACAGAATACCAAAAACAATAGCGGTACAATTCTGTGTGGGCTAAATCTCTGGCGAAAGGCATACATTGTATGATTAACATCGACTTCAAACTGCTGGCGAAATATAATGTAATGTGTAAATTGCTTATTATAGTTTGATTTGATGAGTGCCGTTTGGTGAATCGTATTTGTTCGTAATTACAGAAGTTTGACTCTGTATCATAATTATCCGCTTGAGTCGTCGAAGGGTCGATGATTTACGTCTGAATCTAATACTTACTGGCAGCAAATGCAAAATGAGTCAACTTGCCCTCTCACTCTTACGTCCCTCTGTCTAAATATCTGTTATTAGATCTCAAATACATGTTAAACATATCGTTTTTCTGTTGCTCTCAAATTTGATAATGTTTATCAAATTATGATAATACATAGATGCTTTATTATTATACTGACATTTATTTAATAATTAGAAGAAGATAAAATACTATCTTTAAGTAAGATATTATTTTATATACGGCCTATTATTATAAAAGTATGTTATTACCGGAGTTAGACTTTATGCCAAGGTTATCTGCTTATACATAATATACGTATGTACTACATACTGTCGTGTTAATTTTGAATCTACATGTACTCTCGTTGTATGCTCGTTAGGTTCACTTAAAAAGTTTATGAGGTTGCAAAACTTCTTTTTCTTATTTTTTCAATCAATTATTATTTCGAATGAGTCTTCGATGTTCATTTTATTAATTCTTATGATTGCATTTATTACGATGCGATCCGATATCTTTTATTACAAAAATATTAACATTAAGTTTACTTAATGTTAATATTTTTGTAATTTAATTAGTTAATATTTAATTATCAATATTAAAGTCATTTTCCAAATTGACGACTCTGTATCTATTTAATACAGAGAAAAAAAAAACAGCCCTTGCTGAGTTTCTTGCCGGTTCTTCTCAGTACAAGGTCTCCCGCCGTAGATTTGCGAACCGATGGCGTAGCTTTTCGACATTCACAAGTGCTTGTAACAGCCCAGACTGAATAAATGATTTTGAATTTGAATTTGAATTTGACTTATATATTTGCTACCTGCTAAATACTTTTGCTATTATTCAGTAGCAACATTATCTAAGAATTCTACATTCTACAGAGAATAATACACGTAGAGTACTATCGCAATAGAATTTTAGGATGTGTGATTATTAATAACAATTGAATTACTAATCTTATTATAAGTTTTAAGTTTTGATATAGTTTTTGGATACTATGACTGAATGAAACAGAGTTTCCAAAGTTTTCTATTTCAACAATTTTTTTTTAAATTTTAAGTTATTCTCCTTCATAGACTCTTGGTTCGTGTGTTTATCATGTTTTATTTTTGTTTTATAGATCCAATCTTTTTGATAATAATGATTAATGCTATTTCTACTGTGTTTAGTATGCGTTAATGAAGCAGAGAGTAGAACAGAGAGTATTCTCAATTCAATCTCAATAGTCCATTATCGCCGGAGACACTATAGATTATACTAAATTTTGAACTTCAATGCCTTTATAAGCTTTTTATACGTAAAACAACATTACTGGTAGTCACTAAACTTATAATTATAACATAATTTGACAACACATACACAGTGGTTTTTGTATGGGTTATATATTTGGTATGAACCTCATGTACTAATGGTTGTACCAGAGTTAGCAGTCTGCCTGTTGGCCTCCACAGTTGTCTCCAAAGTGTTTTTTAATTAGTAATTCAGTGACATATCCACTATCAACTATCAAATTGCACAAGATTGTGGTTAGCTGTATATAATGACTTAGGATAAAATTATTGTCTTTTACATTGAAACCAATATCTATGTTGCATCAAGGTCATATACGTGGTGCAAACAGACCTATGTTAACGCCACAAAGTAGCTCCTCGAATATTTGTTTAAGTTTTGATTCACTCGTATCACTCGTAAGTGACCTCATAATTTCTGTGTCGTTAATAACACGTGTAACGTATATTTACTAATTACTTTCCGAAAAATATCTTGAAACAATCACAAGCCACGGCTAGTTGACGCCATATTGAAAACAAAACGCACCTAGCGCTGCGGTGGTGAGCGCTGAACTAATTAAATTAGACGGCGGCATTTGAATCAGCTGTAGTGTTGAACGTTTTGAGCGACTCAAATATTAAATTAATAAGCTAGACGTATGGTTGAATGGCGTTGTTCAGTCAAAGGGCTAGCTGTTTGATTGAACGGCTATTTTAACTAGTTGGCTTCGACATTTATACTGTGTGTACTCGAAAGTTTATGCAGATAACAGTCAACGTTAAATCTTGTATTTGAATAACTAAGATACGTTTGTAGTGTCGGCTTTTAGCTAACGCCAACTCGAGTTCTTGCGTTCTCAAGACTGAATTGTGTGCACACCCTTATCAGGACAGAAGGGATTCAATCTCTGCACAGCTGTAATAAACGATCACCTCATTTATTTCAAGATCTGGTTGGGTTTCTATAAATTATAGTTTTATACCAATTTCTATGTATAAAGAGGTAGTAGGTATTGTCGAAAATCCTTTTTATTTGATGTTTGTGAGTACAAAGTGTAATTTCAATATTCAAACTGAATTAAAACAGTAAAATCACATTGTTTTTTTTTAAATGAGAGCATTAGAATGAATTGAAAAATTTATCATTATTACGTTTTAATCACGAACCTTCACTTGGAAGGTCGGTCAATCTTCAGATATGGCTAGTTTACACAGTGCGATCTAGCGTACGAGTCTCTCGTCAATCGCCCGCTCGCTCGGCACAACTCGGCTGAATTCGCAACACAAAGGAAGGATAATATAGATAGATATAATTTTTATCTTTCTTAAAAAAAGAACTAAAATTATAACTTGATATGAACACGACCCAACATATCTTGATTTTCGGGTTGAAATCCAAATTCCGCCGTAAACATTGAGTTAAATCATATATTATCCTTTTTATTAACATTATGATGTACATATGATATATATGAAATATGAAACTGTATTCATAGGCAATGCTGACAAAATTATCACCTAATAGAAGAAATAGGAGACAAGAGTTTTCTGATCATGAGATTTTCTGACGTGACGACAGTACAGCATTGGTAGGATACACCGATAAGGATGACTATGAAAATGATATTAACAATGCTCTTAAAACTATCATTAACTGGCTTAATTATAACAATTTAATGATAAATATACAAAAAACTAACATCATGCATTTTTACCAACGAATTTATCCTCAATACTTAAACGTTAATTATATTGGACACAAGATCAATAATGTCCAAGTTACAACATTTTTAGGAATTTTGATTGACGATAAATTAACGTGGAAAACTCAAACTGAATATATATGTAAAAAGTTGAGTACATACGTTATATACAACCTATGTTAACCTATGTTTTATACAACCTATCAAAAAAGGTTAACATTACTACAGTCCTTGTTGCTTACCATGGCTTTGTGACTACGACAATGAGATTTGGCATTATTTTCTGGGGTAATAACAGCGAGAGAGAAAGCATTTTCAAAGCCCAAATACGATGTATACGATCAATTTTTAATTTGCAAGTCACAGACAGCTGTGTTTCTATGTTTAAGTTACATAAATTATTAACTTTTCCATTTTTATACATTTTGGAAATGGCAATTTTTGTAAAAACTAACTCGCACTTGTTTCCATTGTTAAACGAAACACGAAAGAGGACTAATTTTATGAGAACTCAGTATCAAAACATGCTGTATATAGGTGGCTATAACACTACACTGTTAAAAAAAAGCGTCATGGGTATGGCACCCAAGATATATAATAAATTACCCAAAAATCTAAAGGAAAAACCATTAAATTTTTTTTAAGAAGCAGCTAACTTATTGTTAGAAAAATGCTACTACTCCATAACTGAATTTTTGAATGATGTATTGTAATGTAATGCTTGTACTTACTTTATTATTATATTTTTTTTCTGTTTTTGCTCCGTTAGCTGTATAAATATGTATTATTAGCCCATTGTTAAAAATTCTCGAACAATGTATCTACCTACAATTTGATTTTTGTATGCCGAAAGGTAGAATGTACTAGGACTCTAAAACTTTTTGTTAACACCATATTGTAATACCTACATTCTAAACAAATAAACGATTCTTATTCTTATTGTTCAAGTTCAATTTGGCTGATGACTAACTACTACCATTTGTCCCTTGTTACACAGTATAAAGTATTGTTTTTCCAACAATTACATGTTTCTTTTACAGGAAAATTTACAGTACATATATTATAATAATACAAAAAAAAAAAAACATTTTCAACTGGCATTAAATGGAATTTATCTGCACTTTGTCGATTGTTGTTGAACGAAAATAATATTTATTTAACGTATGCCTTTATAGGTACTTGATGGCGCCAAAATTGATTGGCTATGAAATAGTAGTATGATGAAATAGTATTATGAAAATATTATGATAGATATTGATTTTCAAATTTAATATTTATTGACATCTGTGTAAAGGTAATAGATACATATAGAAATTTATAGTATGGAAAAGAAAAATAAAGTTATATGTTATTCATAACCTGCGATTTCATAGTTGGCATGGCGTACCGTAACAATATTTGTGGTTGATTACATCACATTTGTTGATTAATTGACGGACGCCTTGAAATCTTATTGAAAAATGATAAATGATGAAATGATACATGAAATAGTAAGAAGCTTCATTTTTTTCAAAATTGCTGTTAACATACATAACACAGCATTTCAATTTATTTCTTTTAATAATCCTATATTTCATCATGGCTATTCATCAAAATTTGTCTTTTTGCTCATGTCTGTTTCAAATTGGACCTTCGTCTTGTGGCTCAGACTTCAATTTTATGCTGTCAGAATGTAAATCCTTCTGAATTATGACCTCAACCCTTATCTTCAAAACTCAACGGTTTTATTTAAAATATTTAGGAAGAAATTCTTCATTTTCCAGTATTGTTTTTGTCTGTCTCTCATATTAAACAACAGTAAAAAAAACAATATATTTTTTATTTATTTATTACTGGCTTTCCTTCCGCAGTTACACCCGTATTATATTGGATTTTTCAAAGGGAAAGATATATTTTCCCATGGGAAATTTGTACTTCCCCATTTCTCTAATCACTCTCATACCAAATTACATCAAAACCTGGCCAGTTATTTATACAAGATTTTCCCGCAGACAAAATCTATATCCCCGTGGTAAAACTAAATTTTCCCGTGATAAAAATATTCCTATATGTCTTTTTACGGGTCATACATACGGGTATCCCTATAAACTTACATGAAAATTAGTGCAGTAGTTTTTGAGTCTATTCTCACAAAAACTTTCATTCTCTATTTTACCTTGTTTAGGGTAACATTTTTAATAAATAAATTGTTATTGCTGTTTGTATAGTATCTCTAAATATGAAATTCTATCAAGATATTCGACTCAGGCGGGACTCGAATTCGCGTCTTCAATATACCGTCTTAATGTCGTAACCGTTCGGTAACCTGAAACCTTTTGGTTTTATAGAATCTGTATAAGGCGGCAAGTTTCAGAAAAAATCCGTTCAGTCAGCGTGACGTAATAATGGTGTCAAAAGTTGGATAATTTTTCAGTTGCAGCGCCCCGCCGAAGGTCAGGATCACGACAGTGATTTATTAAATAAATACCTTAGGAAGGGATTCGTTGAAAGGAAGATGAATTGTCTGACATTGAAAATGTTTTAGCTAATGTTACGCTTACCATTGTCGGTGGTAATAAGCGGTGTCATTATTCGATAACCGTTTATGCATCGCCTTGCAATGACTCATACCTTAATCAAGCACGCATTTGTTTAGTTCACAGCAAAGTTAGTTTGAATTTTTGGCACTAAGATCTTATTAATATCTGCGCAACAAAAATGCAGCCGGTGATCGAAGAGTCTGACTGAATAGCCAACAACACTGAGTCAGCGAACGAGCCACCCGCAGGCGGAAATATCCACGCTAGTATTATCACCGTGGTTGGAGTAGTCCGATTACGTGTACGAGCCATTTGCTTCGTTTATAAACTACTCACGTCTCACTATATTGCGTTTTTGTCATAATTCCCTATTAATGCATTGATTTTATTTGTGTCATCGCCTATATTATATTTTAATATTTATTTATAACTATAAATGTATGTATTAAAATAACGCAAACTACAAAACATTATATATTTTATCTAATTTTAAACAAACACTTTACAACTAAGTAACGAATTTCCAATAAAAAAGTCTTGAATTATTTGTTGCATTATTCCGTAAATAACCTTATTGCGATGATACAGAAAACGTTGCTTGTCGGGCGTCTCGCTTCTTACACAATAGAACAAAGGAAAGGAATTGCCAGCCGGCTGATATCACTGAAGGGATTATTTTGCACGGAATTTTGGAGATATTATTACTTCTATTTTGTAGGGGAAGTATTAAGTAAGACGTTAATACTGGGATATCCAATGTTATATCTGAGTATTTTGGCATCAATTAAATGAATTTGAATTAATTTGCTACAAATGTCGCTTAAATTAATTATCCATTCATTCATTGCTTTTATTTAAGTGATTATTGAGATTGTATGAGCTATTTTCATGATAGTATTTTTAATATGTGTCTCAAATTTACGACAAGGCAGATCAGTGATACTTTGTTTAAATTTTTTGAAAAAATCTATACATTTACCTACCATCAAACATATAGTTTTTGAAATCTGAATGTTGGAATGGCAAGTATATTAATTTGTGTTCTTTGTATTCAATTGATGAAATAAATGCAATGACTTAACAATGTTACAATATACCAATTTTCTTACTTTATGAAAAAAATTATATGTAGTAAATTATCACGTATTCGCTGTTTCTTTTATTTTTATAGCAAACATGCTTACATTATTGGTGGCAGATACCCACAATAGTGGTTCATAAGACATGACACAAAGAAAATAACTAAGGTAGATTAATCTTACTGTTTTAAACTGTTTTATTTTTTGTTATAAGCAGTTGATTTTGCTAGTACCGGCCTTTGACTATAGGTATTTGTGGGATTATCGTAACATTTCCATTTTCCATTACTCGTACGCAAACCTAATACATAACACTTCATATCTCAGTACCTTCCATTGAATACATGTCCTTAAAACAATTCGTTCGTGCTATCTAGAGATTCTATCTTCTATCTATACTCATTCATTTTCATATAAAACCTACCTATGCCTACTCTATTATCAAAACTTCAAGAATAATACCATTTATTTAAAGACTAGTCGGCCGTTTCTGTCTCGACTTTTTGTACTATCGTAAAATAGTTTAGCCAGTTACAAGCCGGATATAAATGTCCACATGTATGACTAGTATACTTCTCAATTTGGTAAACAAATTAATGTTCTAATTTTTTTTTATTAAGGAACTGCAAACAGCTACAACATCCAAACGAATACAAATCAATACACAAAAGTTTTTTTTTTTTTTTTTATATTACTTATAGCAGGCAAACGAGCCAACGGGTCACCTGATGGTAAGTGATCACCGCCGCCCATAGCACAAACAACACCAGAGGTATCATCAGCGCGTTGCCGGCCTTTCATGAATGTATACGCTCTTTTTTTGAAGCTTCCCATAAGTTGGCAATATTGTAGCCCACAACGCTATAAACGTGTTACTCAATAATAACAAAACCACAGTCGCGAGCCGCTGTATAATACTTACAGTAAATAAAATAAATTTCAATTGTGTTATAAAGGAACACAAAATAAAATAAAACTATATACTACTTAAACAACTAACAAAACACAAAAATTAAAAAAGAATATAACAACCCTGCAGCTCTTTGAATTAATAAGCATCAATGTACTTTGAATTTAAATAATAATACTCGCATTTAGATGTAGACACAGAGAGTAAACCCGCAGAGCCCATGTCTAAGAATGTCAAGATTCCAATCTCCAGTTGATTTATGCGCTTTATTCGTTTTATTTTCACGGTAAATCTTTTCTTGTACGGAATATCAATATTCCTGTCTGGTATTCAGAGTTCGAAGTGACCTCAAATATACCATAGTATCATTATCGGAAAAGGATTTTTATGGATTTATTTTTATTCCAACTGTTTTTATTTATTTATAATTGATTTGATTAAATTTATATTTTTATCCGATGTCCCAAAATATGGAATATAATTTCGATTTTTTAATTTTTTTTCTTGTATGAGGACTTTGTTCTTCAATTTTGTTGGTATTTGATTAATAAAATAACGAACAAATATAAAATATAAACAATATACTACTTATTATAAAACAAACGATATATTTAATATAATATATGAATGAAGGTCAGGTTAAGAGTATCCGTAACCGACGGGCGTGCATGAAAGTATTAATGAAAGTCGAGGAAGCTTGGGAAGTAGGTATGTATAGATCGTAGCAGGTTGAAAATTGTACTATAGGAAAGAGGAAAGAGGTGTGAGTATATATATGTGTATGTGTGTAAAAGTTTATTATTGTATAATCTACTACGAGTGTAGTAAAGTCAATATATAAGTATAAAATATTTGTGTTACTGTACAGTCGACAGCACGTCGAGGTAAACGCTTGAACTACGGAAACACCTTTTATTATCTTACAAATACGAGTATTATAAAGAAGTAAAGTTTGTGTGTTTGTATATTTGTTAAATGTAAATTTAGATAATACAGGCGCTCTCAAGGTCACCATATATATTCTTACTAGCAGTCATGTCTACCACTTTTCAATAACTGAAATATCTTAGACTATTATATGCCGCCTCGTTTTCCTTAAGTTCTCTGAATTTCACAGCGCAACATTATATGTAATAGCCGACGCATACAAGTCCATTTATTTCCGTCCGCATGTCAGGAGACCTATTTTTGAATTACGAATGCGATTTCGAATCACCGCTGACTAAATAGTCAGCGTGACTTTGAGGTCACGGATTCCTAAACATCCAATTTTTGAAAGTCGATCACAGAGCTGCCAACATAGATAAAGTACACACATAAATGTAAGAGTTCGGTTCCACGCAGAATGTAGCGCTGCCGGTCATTGCCGGCTTAACCATTATGGTTATTATATATATATAGTATATATATATATATATATATATATAGGTTATACATATATGAATTAAATATGTATATGTATATATAGACTGAAAAATCAAACAAAACACGGATAACATTTCCACAAGTATGACTGATTACGAGTGGGGTGGAGGGCACTCGTAATGAAATCACACCTGTGACTAAGGTATATCAGTGATATTCAAAAATAAGAATTATTGAAAATCGGTGATTATTAGTCACATCGGTGATTTCGAAGTCGCATTCGTAATTCAAAAATAGGTCTCCAGGTCAGTATGTGATTGCTTGTGGGTGTGGGAATTTGATATTCTAGTAAATAGGTATATACATATATAACTTTTTAGAAAAATAATTAAAATTTTAAAATTTACGACTTCTATATGTATATATCTTGTCATAAAGAAGTAGAAGTTTAGAGATTCATACGACATAGAGAAACGCGTTGTTACATGATATAAACTTAATACAGCTCTTAAGTCGCTAATAATTGGCGCGGTTTTTGTAGTGAAAATGTAAAGCTTGAAATGCTTCTGATCATACATAGCTTGAAGTTTCATTACTTAAAAGGCAGATGTATTCCTTTTCAAATAGATTGCCGATAAAATCTATGGTCCAAGAGATGAGAGATTCTTTTTTTATATGGATTTTTTGCATACAAAGCATGCTTCGATCTTCAGGCATTAGCAAAAGGCTTCTCTAGGCCATGTCCTAAAATCTAACTGTACTGAAGCAGAGATTTTAATTGATTCGCGTTCTATAAGTACGGGTCTTAGGAAGAGATAGTGTTATTGAGCCCACATAGCGCCATCTCCTTCTAACTATACTCAAGTAGATACGGTCCTTATATTATTAAGTCTTTAAAGGAATATTAAATCTATTTTCAGATGCAACCCCGACTTCCTTTCTTAATAAAAAGCAATCTTTATCTCCGGTGACATAAGTCTGGATATCCCTTAATCATCATATCGATGGAAAACGACAGAAAGATTTATGGTGAATCGTGTCAACGTATTTTGTTTCCTAAATGTGTGTAGTTCCGATTGAAATTTGTGTGATATCACACGCGGTAAGGCTGTGTATTGACATTCTTTCTGTTATGCCCGGTATGCTTGTATGTTATGATTTATGTAAGTTGGTAAATGGCGTAGAATTTTCCGTGTTTATGTTGATTCTTAAGGGAATTACGCGAACCGTCTCATTATACTTTCGCGTTATTACTTTCGATATGTTTTTCGATTTCGACGATTGTTGAGATAGTTTACTTTAATCCTTTTATGCCAGAATCATTTCTCATAATCCTGTTTTTTTTTTAATTATTTCTTTGATTTTATTTAAGGAGTTTTACACTATACGGCAGTGCCAATGTACCTTAAAATGTACATTTCTATACATAATTTATAATAATAGACATAATTAATAACACGGTGATGTTGCAGACTAATTTTGATGTCTCTTGCAAATCGTATATTTGGGAAAATAGTTTGGAGAAAACACTTCAGATATGTTTGCATTAAACATAGTTTCCCCTTATAACAGAAAAGATATGAACGTGTAAAAAAATAGACGTTAAAAAGATTCAACAATCAAAGAATGAATAATGTGAAAAAGGAAATCTAATCGATGTAAACGGAAAAATTCAGATCTAATTTTCTACCCTCTTCACTATGCAATTATTACTATACTTTATTATGAGCCTCATATTTGTATAGTCAAAGTAAGTACAGTTTTTTAAGATAATAATTGCTGTAAGTAGTGTGTGCTTTATAATTTGTTCATAAATGAATTATAACTTTCAGTACTCTGTCAGTTGTTGGGTATTTTTTATATTTAGAGAGTTCTAATACAAAAACAATAGCTTAGTGCATTTAGAATAATGGTCACATATTGTGTACTATCAGACTGATATTTTGAAGGTTCCCTTACATTATTAACTACAACCTATTCTGTACCCTATCTAGTTTACCGAGTTCTGAAAGCTCTAACGATCATCAGGTAGTTTATGTAATATAAATAGATCAAACACAACTATAAGAAACTATTATTCATTTTAATCACATCATATTATACGACACTACTCGTATTTCTCCCGTCGTTGAATCACAGGCTTAGAGGAAAGTGCGTGACTGATGAGTTGCCAACAAAATCACTGATGGCCATAATTTGACTTGCTAACTCATCAATCCACAGCGAAGCCATTTAGTAAATAATGGGTTTAGATTTGGAGGGATCTAGCGGAATGATACAATAACTTATAAACTATAGTGTAAATGTGGAACAGCTTTTTAATTGCTTATTTTGATGAAAGACACGACTCTCTGGTCTCTTCACTTATCTATTGACCTATAACTATATACCTACAGGCGTAATAATTTCCCCTCAGTTCAATATAGATTACATAACATACAGAAGAGCGCCTTCTTCACAATAGTGGGATGGATTCAGTTCATAAGTTAAATGCATACAACAGCGGGGCTGTGAACAATATTAGCAATATCATCTAGCTCTATTTTAAGCTCCTCGCATCGGTGTTGAGTTTTAATCCTCAAGATCGAAGGACATGGTGGCATTTTGGTGACTGTAACTCTTGAATATGTCGATAGTTTATACGCCACCTCTGGATATTCTAGATCTCGATGAAATCAAATGTTTTCTATACTCGTAGTTCAAAAAGCCTGGCATAGTGGTAGGATAAACTCTTTGGTCTTTTGTGTAACCAGCCATACTGTATGTTTTCTCCTTTTTCGAAATTCGATTTGTTCGGGATACTAAAAGTTGTTCCTTTCTCATAACTTTCGAAAACTGACAAATAAAGATGACTGGAGCTGTTGTTGTTTAGAGCGTTCTTTCGATGTCATTGCGTAATCAGCTTAACTGATATGTATTATAACTATACCTACTATTATATTACAAGTCAACTTTATAGACTAGCACCGTTACTGAGTTCGTTTAGCAAATCTTACACGAGTCTCCTGTACTGAAGGCAACTATAGCTATTTGATTTCTTTTAGAGCAAACAATATGAGTTTGTAGTCTCACCTTTCCACCGGAAAAAAATATAGGAGCTTCCATGGCGCTGCGGTCTCGGTATTGTTGTTTCGGAAAGTCCTAAGATGATTCTGTAATATAACAATCTCTTTTCAGTTTTTCGACATTTATATGTACATTTATCGGCTGCTTCTATGTTGATAAAAACATCATGAAGTAACTAACCTACGTACACACCTGCGAAGAAATTCAAAGGAGTATGTGATGTCAATAAATTCGCACTGGGACAGCATGTTGATTAATATTAAGATTGGTTAAAAAAATGAAGAGCGATTCACGCTCTAATATAATTAGAGTAGGCTCCTGCCCCTCTGTGGGATCATATATGAGTTGTAATAATGATGTTAGTGAATAGTGACCAGTATTTTGTTTATAATTTCACTGTCAGTGAATCGTTACAAGACTTAGTCTAAGTAAATAGAAGTAATTATTGACAACGCCTAACCTGTTCCTAGTTCAGACTTGCCATTTAAGTTTCTGTACTGGTCCAAGGCAGCTTTATTGATCAAAAGGTAGTCGCGAATAGCTCTCACCCTACTAAAGAAGGTTACGAAAGCTTTCGGCGCTCTGCGGCGTGGCACAAGTCACAGGAAATAAATTATAACCAGTGTAACCAGATGACTTCTAGTTGCACTATATTGATTGAAAGTCCTATAATTCGTATCACCGTATAAAAGAAAAATCTTAATTACCTGGGCTATACAAAAAATTACAGTGTTACTTGCCGTAACGCAGTCGTATATATAACGCCGTATTTTAGTTAGATAAATAAAACAGTTTATAAATTTGTATCTACAAACTGTTAGACCTATAGATTTATTTTGACCTATGTACCCACTCGTACTTTTCTTGTGACTTGAGGCACACGCTTATTAGGTTATATAGGGAAAGTGAATGTCTGACAACATCTGGCTGCCATTTATTTGGGCGCGAAAATAATGCGCTTTAGTTTCAAAATCACATTAAGTATAGCGACATTCAGAATTCAGAATAGTTTTGTGGAAAAAAATATGTGCAGAATACAAATAAGTTCTATTATATCAAAAGCAGCATAGCCTTTTATTTTTTTATACTACCTGATGAAAAGTATTATGGAAAGGCACGGCAGTTAAAAGTGAGCTCTATTTGATTTTTGCATATCCATGGTTTTGTTTGTGAACTGTTTTTATTGTCTGAAGATTGGATCCTGGAGTACAAATACTCGTACTTGTATCAGTAATAACTTACATATATTTTTTTATATGTTGTGTGTTTACAATGAAATTAATGGATGCCTTCATTCGGATTTACTTACTTTTGTGGTGTTGTAAAAAGCTGGGTGATGCATGAACTTCAGCTGTAAACCGACGAGCAAAAAGTGAATTACATGATTTTATCATATTTACGGTGCGATTTAAGCAGCCACAATTTTCAAATAACTATTTCTTTAGAAATAGTGTCACGCGTCGCTTGCAGATGGCGTCACCGCCGAGTTAACGATATTAGTTTTTGGGCTTCGGTCTATGTCATAGGCAAAATCATTTTTGTTTGTTCGGAGGACAGTTAAATTCTGACATGAACTAAATACAAGTCCGGTGACTTGCGAGAATATTTTTAAGGGTATTGCATTATAACGGTATTGACATTCTTCATAGCTATAGGATTTTTTTTACATTGAACAGGAAAGTCCTTCGCTTTTTTTCAGCTTAACTAGGCGCCCATTTGACGGGACACAACGAATAATGATGAAGATGTATCTAGCAGCTCTTTATACACTTTTTATTATCTACAGTCTCCACCTTATCTATACTATCTATACTAATATTATAAAGAAGTAAAGTTTGTGTGTTTGTATATTTGTATATTTGTTAAATTGTAAGGGGTAATCTCAGGATCTACTGAACCGATTTTAAAAATTCTTTCAGCAATAGAAGGCCACGTTATTGTTGAGTGTCATAGGTTATATAAAAAACCGAAAAATAAAAAGGTTTTTACGTGGTAGTCCGTTTTGCAAAGTGAATCGGAGAAAAAAACAGGCAGCGGACGGCGCGCGATGGCTTCGGGTTTAATTCGGATCGCGTTCGTGCTCGCTTCGGGGATTATTAATATTATGCCCAACGAAAGTGGGCACTGGTCAGCTAGTTAAAAATAATTTTCAATACTTGTGTACTTCCTATGATAAACTTGTCTTTTAATCAGCTGCTAAATTTCCTTCTGATGACTCTGATGTTGATGTATATCCTCATTCTCTGTATTATTTTGGAATACTCTTCATGCTGACATTGGAAGAGCTCCCAGCATGTATGTAATTAAGAGAGAATCTTGTAGTTTGTTTGTACGTAAAAATATGTTTGTTACGTCTTTTCTGGTATTATATCTAATATTATAAATGCGAAAGTAACGCCGTGTCTGTCGCACTTTCACACCAAAACTAATGGATCGATAAATAAAGTTTCGTTCACCAAAAATCAAGAGTGATTTTTAATGGGAAATATGGGCTGTGGCGGTTTGAATAGGACATGAAATTATGTATGGAAAATACATATTTTTAATGCCCGTAGTTTAAAACCTATTTCTTAGATTTCAAACAGATATAAATAAATACGACATCTGAAACATGTGAAAATTTTATTACAAAAGGATTAAAAATATGACATGAAAAATTTTGTTTGAATAAGAATATAGAAACTCCATATTCAAAAACAACAGGGAGCATTTAGATCTGATATTTCTTGTCTATCTAAATGTTCCCTGGTAATAAAAAATTTGGGTACCACTGTTTTGTATAGTGCTAATTCCCCTATAGTGTCGTAGTTTAGACCAAAATTGAATTGTTCTTTCTGTTGCAAAAAGTACTTTTTTTAAGTTTACTTTAAAATTTAGCAATAATTTCTACAGTTACGACGGGAAAAATATCTTACTCTATTAATTAATATTGTGTAAGTATTTTAAACACAATCATATTTTTAATAAATAGAGAATCCGGTATAATTTCCTAGGTCATCTTTTAATATAAACTCAATAAAACCGTCGCCTGGGAGAAGGCCGATCAGATTTATTAAGATGCAAATTGAAAATTGTTTCTGTATTGTTTTGCTTATAAATTGAATATCCCGATGGACGGGGCGTATAATTTTTGAATCAGTAGGAGTAATTCGATATTGGTGGGTTTGATCTAAAACACGTGTATAAACGTGGATGACAAAGGAAAAAAAAGTTTAGGAAACAATGAGATTGTATGCTGTTAAGAGAAAGTCAAACTGATGACTCCACGTTACCCGATTGTCTAAATGCGCCACCCTAATCTTGTTTATATAGCAGCATCCTTACCAGTAGCTTTCCCATAATGATCTCTAAGAACTGTTGCTTTCATTTTATCAGTGACACAAAATTCGGTAACTGTTCAAAATTTGTCTGCTGTATTTGTGAGCTCGGTTTCATAATTGACAGTTCTGTGAAACACTGTATTACCAAATTTCTCTTTAGTCTGTCAGTAGTAATCAATAACGGTATTTATTAGGGCATCCCGTTTACCACAATTATGCACCAACCGGTGTGTATGCAAATAGCACACATGACTTCTGATATCATATGTTGGACCGCAATTTTACTATGCATTTGCATGTGCCATATTTTTCTCGGATTCAAAAAATCAGACATATACTTCATTAACTCGTAGAAATATAGCTTATGCTGAAGGTGTGAAGCTGCGAAGCTTCTGTGAGTCGATAGTATTACACTATGTGTCGGATAGTTTGTGCGCCGTGATAATAGTGGCTGTAACTAAGAAACACTGTTAGCTGCAGTTTGTAGGAGACCAAGCTTTCTACAAAATCTCTTAGACTTCGTAGAAAGTTTAAGAAATGATAATGTAGATCATTCTTGACAGATTGATGTAAATACCGCCGTGCACTGTAATCAATAGGTACTGCGGTGGATACACATTTATTCTACTGCAAATGTACGATACTTCGGTTTAGATGCTGAACTTTATATAGGAAATGCATTGTATTAGAAGAGATTTAATGTGAAAGACAATTAATAAGTTACCAAATTTCCTTGTTTGTACTGGATTAGTCTCCACAGTTTGATTGTGACACAATAAGAATGCGTGGTTTTGTGATTGAATGAAAATGCTGGTATTAATAAAAAAAGCTCTTCAGAACACATAAACTGTAGAATGAACATAGACACAACGAACTCGGTTTAATTGTAGGGACTCAAATTTCTTTGTGTTCTTGTGGAATAAAGACAAGGTGATAATGATTATGAATCAAAAATGAAATAACTTTATTAGACAATCGTCAGCACTAAAGTTGCCAACGTATAGAAAAAATGTTTCTCAGAGCGTAATAACATTACGTGTCTCATACATACCCTCAACATACTTGTAGCATGTGTTGCCTCCTAACGGATCTTCAGTTAATCAAATTAGCAATACAACTCTGACGAGATAAATTATTTGATATTCCTTGTGATTGCTTATACTAAACACGGTAATGTAAATACTGTATATAACGGTAATTAAATATTATTTGACTAGCATTCCGCACGCGGCTTTGCCTACGTTATATTGAATTTACGTATAGAAGACAGCTATGTTTCCAGGATCTGTTCAGCTTTTTCATAAGAAAGAAATAATTTCTCGCGATAACAAATATTTTAGTTTTTATTTCACAGTTTCATAATATACAGATGGCCCGCCTTCTTAAGATAAAACTCAAACGTCGCCTATAATTTTATGATTTTATAACAACCGCAGCAATTTTACAGCCCCTACAAGAGTCGCAGTATAGAAGTTGACAATTCTTTTTCTGACTTGTCACATAAGATGTAAAGTAAACCGGTGTACAGTAATGCTAGGTAGGTTAATAACTATTTTAAATCCTATTCTCTAATCGTTTATATCTTGTAATTGAAAATGTGCTGAAACGTAGAATCAAGCAGTTATTAAAACTTCTAAGTGACAGCTATAATTTGTTAGTACACGAAACATCGTTTTAAAAATGTCTATCTTAACACATTACACGACAGTTCTTATGTCGCTCGTAATAGCGGTAGGTTTCGTAGTGCGAATGTAAAGCTTGACGTGCTGGCTGTACCTATAGCTAAATATTTTGTTGATTGCTAAAAGACATTATTTAGCTTAATTTAGTACAATAATGTCTATAATAGATACCTACGATAGTAATTCTCTTTTCGCCTTACTCAGTATTTCTGCACACAATGGATATACTTTAATCTCGCCATAAGCACTGTTACAATTAAAAATAAACAAAATCTTACATTTGAATATGGGATTTGTTATTTTTGTACTAATGTTCATTGTGTTTTCTGATTTTCAAATTTTTATGTTATAATTAGGAATAGGTTGTTTAATTGTATGTACTTGCGATTTTGTGACATCAATAGTATGGACATGCCTGGGAACTTACTATTTTCAGAGATTATGAAAAACTAGCTTTTGCCCGCGACTTCGTCCGCGTGGAATAGTGACTTCCGGCAGATTTTTGGTTAACCAACAACATATTTATATTTATATTTGAATAAAGATTAATATTATTATGTTGATACAACTTAACAAATTATTTCGACCAATTGGTACATAAAAACGGTCATTGTGACTAAACCTTAAAAGATAGACAATACTGCCGTCGCGGACTTTTTTTTAGATCATGTATAGAGGAATAATTCTTTCATACATATTTTTTGTGTATCTTGAACCGTTTTCCGCAGCGCACGCAAAAAAAGCCTTCAAAATGAATAATTTTCCCCGTTTTTTTACACATTTACCGCTCTGTCTTTGCTCCTATTGGTCTAGCGTAATGTTATTTAGCCTATAGCCTTCCTCGATAAATGGACTATCCAACAAAAAAGATTATTCAAATCGCCCAGTAGTTTCGGAGATTAGCGCGTTCAAACAAACAACAAACAAACAAACAAACAAACTCTTCAGCTTTATTATATTAGTATAGATATTATATTGAACTTTCAATATTATTTCATCTTTTAGCTTATTGTTGTAATAATAAGTTTTAAACATACAATTTTACAATAAAGCGTAAAGAAAAGAATTGCAAATAAAAAACAGAAAATTTTAGGTTTCATCATGTTCCCGGGACACATGGTGGTCGAATCGCGAGAGCGCACCCCGCCATGTGCCTCGTATGGGGCCAGAGAACTCGGGGGGGGGGGGTTTAGTAGGTCCCCTTGACCGGAGAGCCCCACTCGGCCGCGTCTTGCCAGCGGTGTCATGGTGCACAAGGTCGCATTTTCCCCCTCAAAAAAAAGGCTTATTGTTACGCTTACTTTGACTTTTTTTCTGCATGTTACATAAAATCAAACTACCTACTCCGAGCACTAGTTATAATAAATTCGAGGGGGGGTGATGAAGAGATGATTGATGACGAAGACTGATTTTATTTTTATTGACTTCTCAATCTGGGAAATTAATCAGATTTTTTACATAACTTGAATGAAACAAACATATTCTAAGCTTAAATAATCAAACATAAGCATCAAAAAATCACAATTTTGGCAGTTTCATTTATTAATGCATACAATTTAGGCAAATTTGCCACATTATTACTTCACGATTACACTGTAATTAGTAACAAGGTTTCAAATATGTTGTCCCTTCAAAAAAATTCAAATAATCAATTGTATTAAGTTTTAATAACAGATGATCATTTAATTAATTATTCAATGATGTTGTTCTTTCTAACTTAGTTAATGTATTATTTTATTGTGTATTGTTTCAGAGTCGACCAATCAGACGGGGGTAGGGAGAAGAACATAAGCAGGCTCAATGGCTTTCTCAGCCTAAAGACACCGCTCATTAGCACCAAGACTCTGGGGTAAGTGTGTTATATATCCCATAGGTAAAATAGTTATAAATATTTTATAATATTATTAAGTGTAAAAAGGTATAATACAAAATAGATCTAAATGAAATTTATTATTATGAACAGTATATTAGTTATTTACATATCAAATCACTATACTAGTTTTTCGCCTAGTGTTAATCTTTAGTTTAAATCTTTAGTTTTGGTTAACTTGCAGCTTTTCTGAGCCTACCTGGCTGCCGTCGATTTACTTGGCCTCAATTTGAGTAGCTAAGTGGAGCACGTTATCATCTTTGGAGTAAATAAAAAAGAAAACATAATTATTTTAAATTTAATATTCCGTACTCTATATTTCATCAATAGTGTTTGATGTAATTGGGCAGTTTGGGATATCTCTACGTTCATTTTTTTCCTCTTTGTTACACCATACATCATATAGGTTACGTCGTCTTATTTCTGCGGCCATTTAAACGCTTCAAATATCTATCAAATACGCTACGCTATCATCATGGCTATCATACAACTGACAAAAACAAAATATCAGATTAACAAATCGTTTGTATAGAGAGATATAGAGTTATTAAGGTTACAAAATGAATTCTTCTGAGGATAGCATTAATATTTAAATAATATTGGAAGGGGAAAAAACGATTCAAAAGAGCTTTCTATAATGTCATATTTGAATAAAGTTGATTTTGATTTAGATTTTATAATACTGAAAATCTCTTAAAAATAGGCGTGGTAATGCTATACTCGTAGATATTTCTATGAACGTGTTACTTGGTATAAAATAATAAATGGAATAAAATGACTATGTAGATAATTTTACAATTATCATAATCGTCTTAACGATACGGTACCCTGCCAGTTTGAAATCTTTTGTACGATCTGCAGAATTTCCCTTGACTTTGGATATACGAGTACATCCTTCATACGATCATGTCAAATTATATCTTTGTAATTGCACCATACAGGATAAAACACAAGTATGCGGCGACTAATGAAATAAAATAATAAACATAAGTCTGCTCAAGCGTACATGTTTGGATGGTACTAGTACTAGTACGTAGTTCGTTTTTAGCAGTGATAAAGCACGTATGTATTTGTTTCTATATGAAGGTGGCATTCGGTAATAAACACTTAACACGAAGCTTACATGCTTATTTTACCATCATTGTAGCAAAAAAAAGTAAACTTGCTAAATTTTTAGAGTATGAAATTATAATAGTTAGATGTCGATGTTATTAGGCTTAGATAAGCCACTTTACTTACTTGGGTAAGATTACCATCTGGGCACACAGGACACGCGTCCAGGACCCCGCGATGAATTGGGGCCCCTAGTGCCTAATCGATTATCAAACTGTGGCCGTTAGCTGCTCTACGCATACATGAAAAGTAGATTTGCCGGTGTAGTAAGTAATATCAATATATTAGATTGTAGGAAAAGTTCGTCGCAAAAAATTCGAAGATTCTTTTCATTCCTGGATCAATCTCGAAATTCAAAAATATACAGTAACGTTCAAGAACTCTCTCGGTGCTTTCATACGAGGCAAAGTTTAAAAGTATTTCTTTTTTTCAACGTTTACATCCTCCAAGACAACGCATGAACACACATCGCCAAAACGACTCAAAATTAGTGGAACTCGGTTGGGAAACCGTACCATATCCCCCTTATTCACTCGACTTAAAAATTCACGTATTTAAAAAGTTTTCAAGTAAAAAAAAAATTAAAAGATTTTAATAATCTGAAAACAGAAGTTTTTTTAATCTAAACTTCTAGAGTTTTCAGGCCAGAGGTATCAGCGACCTTCCTAATAAACAGAGCACTGTCATTAGTTCTGATGGCGATTATATTGTAAATTAAAACTAAACTTTGATAAAGAAAATTAATTCAAAACATTTATGTTCTTAATTTATATGTTATTAACTGTGCCAGCGACTTCGTCCGCGTGAAATAGTTATTTTGAGCATCATATTTATTTGTAGTATGAAGTACCGAAGTACCCGCAATCGTCGAGCATGTATGAGGAATGTTATGAAAGTAGATGAAGCGAAAGAGATATGTAAGGACCGTAGCAAGTGGAAGGACGTAATCTCTGCCTACCCCCGTGGGAAAAAGGCGTGAGTGTATGTATGTATGTATGTATGTATATTTATTTGTGCAAACAACCACCTCAGCTGTTACCCGATCTTGACAACGGGACATATCCAAATTTGATTACCATAAAAACGATTCTAGTGAGTTAACATTGAAAGATAGACATATACTATCGCGGACATTTTTTTTAGATCATTTTAAGAGGAATAATTCTTACATACATATTTTTTTGGTATCTAGCACCGTTTTCGCAGCGCACGCAACAGAAGCCCTCAAAGATGAATAATTTTCACCGTTTTTTCCACATTTTCCATAATTTCTTCGCTCCTATTAGTCGTAGCGTGATATTATGTAGCCTAAAGCCTTCCTCGAAAAAAATGAAATGAAAAAAATATTTTTTTCAATTCGAGCAGGAGTTAACAACAAACTATTCAGCTTTATCATATTAGTATAGATTATTGTGAGTCAACCATAAAAGATAGACATATGTTGTTGCGGGTTGTTTTTTAGACAATTTTATGTAGAATATTTCCGTCATACATGATTTTTATGTGACTTTAACCATTATAGCTACACACGCGACGGAAGCTAAAAAAATGGAGTTACTTCTCCCGTTTTTCCAAAATTTCCCTTTTCTACTCCTATTGATTGTAGCGTAATGGAAAGTATTCTATAACCTGCCCAGGAGTCTGAAGAATAATTATATCAAGTTTCGTTATAATCCGTCCAGTAGTTTTTGTTTCTATAAGGAACATACAGACAGACAGAAATTTCACTAATTGCATCTTTGGCATCAGTATCGATCCCTAATCACCCCCTGATAGTTATTTTGAAAATGATGATATTTAATGTACAGAATTGACCGATTGAGACCGACAGATTGAGTATAGATAATTGTGTACAATGTATCATTCAATTTTAATCATATAAAAAAATATATGAATCATTTTTATTTAGTGCCTGATCAATATTAAAGAAAGAAGGAAGGAAGGAAGGAAGGAAGTAAAGGGCTTCATTTAAAGGATACAAAACAATAGGGGCAAAGTTTAAATGAATTGAATTAACTTTATTAACAGTTAACTTCAATTGTTGCGTTAAGTCATGCTTTGTACCTATGTTCTAACTGGAAAAGAAAGAATCAAATTTGAAATCATTTTATTCGTATAATTATTATCCGGGGCGTTCCTCTAAAACATCGGTTAAGAATAGTTTGACGCTAATCTCTCAAAATACTGATTTTGATGTGATTAAAAATTTGTATCAACTTAAATCTAGAAGGTTCCTTTCTGATGTGAATGATTCCAATTAATGGAATTGGATATTGCTAATTAATTGTATCTAAAGTAATTTCCACTCTAACGAAATAGCGCTTTGTTATGGTCATTAGGGCCCCATTATCAAAATGTACTCAGGACGTTTCCTAGGAAAAAGACGGCTCTGGATGTCATTTGTAAGAATAGCTTATTTTAGAAATTGATAATGGTAAAATATGTGTTTTAATAGTAAATTTGTTGTAGTAAAAATGACGGGACACTTTTTTTTATTTCTGTATAAACGCCATCTATATGAGATACGCAAAAATACATTCTATGGGAAACTAACGTGGTACCCTGCTAGATAGAGACGTTGATATCGCCCGAGTCTCTCCCAGTACAGAGAATTTAGTTGTCTGTTCGGACGACAGATGGCGCTTCTTAGATGCTGTAATGAGGCAGTCGGGTTGCAGAATAAACTATTGCGTTGATTCTTGTTCAGCTGCTTACTTTGCTTAATATAGAACGGTTTAGTTCGAAGTCGTGTTACTAGATGGCGAGAATTTCACATTCTGTCTGGCATGAATATGTTTAGTAAATGGAGTCTTAAAGAATCAAGTATAATACTGAAATTTGATATTGTATTATATTATATATAAACTTATTTATTATCCCTAGAGTTATGACATTTATAATATAAAAATATTGATCAGGTACTTATGCAGATGGATATTTTATACTTTTACAAATATTTGCAAAAATGTTTCATTACATTTGAAATAAAACTTATTGATGTAATGTTGATACCTCCGTTTCGCCCTGTGATTATATTTTAAAAATAAAGTGATATTATTGGTTTTACACCGCAAGTTTTATTTGTAATATAATATTATTAAGCGTGCATTAATAGATGATGAGAATTAGATGATGATGGTGAAGTCAGAAGAATATTTCACATAATTATTTTCAATAGCAAGAAGCTTGGATCTGTGTTGGTGATACACGTAAGCTACACGATCTACACGGCGCTTAAGACATTCTACTCGCGGGCCCTAACAGCTGACCACAGTGTGAATGATTAGATTGCGTTACATATTTTTATAGGAAATAGTGGTATATTATAAAAGCAAAAGTGCCTAGTTTTTTTTTTTTTTTTTATAGGATAGGGCAGCAAACGAGCAAACGGATCACCTGATGGTAAGCGATAACCGTTGCCCATGGACACCCGCAACACCACTAGTTTTTTTTAATTATTTATACAAAGCACTGTTTCCATTATTAAATAAAAATATAAGTATTATAAACTATGGAAAAAAATTAAGATACAAAATGCTTTTTCTATACTGACTTTTCGGCAGAAACAACCACAGGTTCAACATGAATATTTAAGGTGCCTATATTAGTCGCTGAAGATGCATTAAAAAGGACTCCTAAACACTTTTACTTATAGTATATAATAGTATATAGTATATAATAGTATAGTATAGGGATTGTGGCATGCCCACTGAAATTACTTATCGTGATCAAGTTGCCAGTGGTGGATATTATATTTTTTATCATTAAATAATAATTTTCAATCTAATATTTATTGTAATTTTTTGATTGTAGACAATTTTATTGACATTATATTTTCTGTTGACATCAATCTTTCTGTACTAAAGAAATTGTAAGCACTATGTTGACAGTTGATTCATTTGTATGACTTTCTATAGCTTTTTCATTCTTCGTAGCTTTCACATCCTCCTGAATACATAATCAAAACACCGCAGACGAAAAATACAGAATAAAACAACTTTGAAATTGTAATTATTTTGTAGTATATTCCGAACGTCTCTATTAATATTTCATAGGCTGTATCGGTTTCCCATCAAATGGCACCGATGGCGCTTAACAGCGTTAAAGTAAATGAATTATTTACAGTACACGATGATGGGGTATTATTTTTATGTACTCACATTAGTTTCATTGATAAAATAACTGATAAAAGTGCAGAAATATAGAAAATCGTGTCAGTTGAAATAATATGTTAGAGCACATTAGTATCTATTTCGCACGTAGAATTATTCTTAAAGTCTGTAAATACATAAGGACCAAATCGTCACTTGCCCAGCAACTAAAACTAAGTTCGGCCGTGGACCAGTCGTTTTCTCGCCTGTTTTATCTACAACAAATTAGCATAGAATGGCAACCGAGTGTCAAGAGTGCAATACAATATAAACAGCGTATTACATACATACCGACGCGAATCAGAAAAAAATGCAAGCCAATAACCGAAAGCGCTCAGCCGTTTTTCCCGGCGGACGTTTCCTAGCAGCTACGATTCATGGGTAAGCCAGTTCTTTCTCTCCGTACATATATACATATGTCCTCATCATACAAAAATAAAAATAGGCAAAACTTACTTACTTTTTTTTTACGTAATAAATACTAGTATGTCGCTCGCGAAGTTCGAGATTGCGGGTAAGCGAAGACAATTTTTGGCGGTCGGTATTGTAAATAATTATCATAACATTGTATATATAATTTTAATATATAGATAAGTGTATCTACATATCTACACAATCTATCGTGGACCTTTTTGTGAAACGGCGTAACGAAAGCAGACTTCCACTTTTTTGGCATAATTCCTTCATAAAGATCTTTAGAGCAAGGTTAATACGGGGATACTCAATTCATTGGCACAGTTCATCAGATAAATGGAAGGCACATCATTAGGTCTAAAAGACTTATTAAGAAATACGTCAATACGTTTAAGAAGTTTGAATACTTCTACAGTATAGATTTCAATCGAGTATATATCACAAAAATAATCTAGTAGATCAGAACACTAATTATGTATATATAATGTAATTTATTATAATACATATATATATATATATATATATATATATATATATATATATATATATTATATATATATATACTTATAATAAATGAATAATAAGGGGATTCGCGGGGTCCGCAGTCGATCCCGCCATGTACTAAAGAGGTTTTTGTTTTTTAGAATTTCATATATTCATTTATCTGACGCTCTTACGATATGAAGGAAATCAAGGCCAGTGTAGTTGATTAAGGTCTACTCACCCTAACATAGTTAGAGTAAGCTCGTGCCCCTCAGTGGAGACGTATATGGGCTGTGATTATGAAATAAATCGGTTACCAAAAAGGAGCATAGCATATCTGAGTGAACCTAGTTGCTGATGGAAGTGATCACTTGAGTTAATTATATAAGAAGTAATGTGCTTATTGGCTAGTCTTTATTCCACGTCGTATCACCAGTAGAAGGTAAAGGAATATCACCAGAATGATAAGTAAATTGGTGGTTGATGTAGCAAATCATAGCCTGTTGATATTAGGAGATATTGTCAAATTCTGAATCTAATGTACTGAATTTACTGGCCAGTAATTATTTTCTTTCTCGGTCACTTATTCATAACTATATGGCGTTATACTTTACACTCGCACCCGAACCATTTTAATGAATTAGAACATTTACTGAAGTGCTGGCTTATCGTGTGTAGCATACAATCTCGAAATTTGTTTGTGGAACTTAAATAAATAGCAAAAGTCGCCAGTGTAAGTGATATTCGTTGTTTCTTTAAAGTTTGTCACGAGTCATAAGAGAAATGCATGTTTACAACTCAAGAACTTACTCATCACATTATCTGTATTTTATACTTTATGTTTACAATAGATGACAAAAATGTTGGTTAATTTAGCTTTAGTAACGTTGGTTAAATGTCTCCATCAATAGCCATGTGGTAGAGAGACTTATATATTCATGCCACTTTTATTCGTGCCAATCTTATTGCACATACAGCTACACGAAAGACATATTCATGTTCTCGCGTTCACTGTACATCAAATTAAATCAAATTATTTCTTTAAAATTGTAAGCTATTTATGTTACATCGAATTAAATTTTGTGATCAAATTAGACCTAATTGATTTTGATTTTGACATTCATGACAGTTTTCATACTCGTATTCTTCTCCATCATAATATTAGTAATAGTAATTTGTGAACTAAAACTTGTTTTTAATATAAACAAGTTGGTAAAAAATAATTATTACAACGTAACTAACAACCTATCTAAACACAAGAGGAAAATCCTTTAGTAACCATAGCTAGTTTATTGTTGTGTTATTATAATTAGCTTTGTTTGTGATCTCTTGAATGGAACTTGTCGTTTAGTAGTACTAAACTTTGATTAAGTTCAGTTTATTTAAATTTGCATTAACAGAATCAACACACTATTTGGGATTAAATATTGTGTTGAATAAACAAAATAATTTATTAATACCATTTCAATGACAGTAAACAGTGTAAATAGAGTCATTTACACTGTTTACTGGATTTACTAATTTTGGATGTTTCATGGGGAATGCTCTGAAGAACTCTTTAGCCTTATCCCTCCCTCTCCTTTCCTTTATAGAAACACACATAAGGGTCTTCGGAGCCATCCGTACACTACATCCCCCATTCCACACCGCACTAAGAAATTCCAACATTCCTTCTTCTGCCGTACTTCCCGCACTTGGAATTCTCTGCCTGCGTATGTGTTTCCTACATCCTACAACATGGGTTCCTTCAAAAGAGGCGTGAAAAAGCATCTTTTGGGCCGGCAGGGATAGGGCAGGTAGGAGAGTGGAGTAAAGTCACTATCCTATCTGTCATTTCATTTGGGCCTCTTTCACCGTTTAACATCAGGCGGGAGGAAGTCATCTGCCGGGCCTAGCATAATAAAAAAAATACCTAACCTTATGCTTTAACTCTAACCAAAGTTTGACAGTAGTTTGCTTTTTCGTTAGCTTTGTTGCTTAAAACAAATGCTACGACAGCACGACAAATCAAAAAAAAATGTTCAACATAGGCTTTAAATATAGATAGAGCATATACTCGTATATATTAAAATTATAGAATATGTATATTACAACACAAGTTCAAAATTATAGGAATATAAAGAGTTATTTATACTTATACAAGCTTATGATGAAAGGGGAGTATTATACGAAAATTGAGAGAACCTTTTCTTGAAATTGAGAGAGCTTGAAAGGTCTAGTTTTTAATCTCTCCGTTTTAATATTTATAATTTTATACTAAATAATTTAATACAATCGCACTTTAGATTACTAAAATCTGAGAATTCCACTTATAATAATTCATTCATGTCTATACTTATAGCGCTAATTAAATCCTGAAATATGTCTTCAGATACCACGCCAACGCTTGTTACGCGGACCTTATTTATTCATGTACCCAAAGGACAGTGTTATGCTAAACAGGATTATGTTGCGACCTCTTTCGACCTTGCCTTCAGCGAATGGCTTACAACTTTTTTTTGGTAAGTTTCGTGATGCAATCTTTTTCTCCATCAAGGACTTTTTTGTTTTTATGCTGAGTAGATTCTGTTGAAATAAGATTTGTCCTTTACGAGATTCAATTAGTCTAGAAGGAAAAGACATCTAGACTGCTTTATTTGAAGTTACTTTTACGGGTCTTTCGTTTTTTACCTTGTCTTTTAACGTACAGCAGCTCACTTCATACTGGCTCACTCATCGCTAACCCAACCATCGCTATTAGTAACGGCATACGAGTGGTTCAAAAGTCAAACAGTACAACTTTATGTTATTCTTACTGTACACATTTGGATTATACATAAAAACTAAAGTAATTCAATTCATATGAGATTTATGTACATTTAATTAGACATATCTCCCCGAACGCTTAGGTGTACTTATAATAAATATTTGCTACATATTTTAATTCTGTTGCCAAGAACTGGCTATTTCGTAATAACTGTGGTAACCCTTATTCTGCTCTCATGACTGGAATAGAAGAATAGACCGGTGAAACCGCACATTTTGTTTTTGCCTAAATAACAAATAAATAGAAATATATTTTTTTTATAGAGTATATTTGTTGTTGTGTAACAAATCTGGCAGTATTATTATTTCATTATACAGATTCCCGCTGCTGGAGAATGGTTTCCTCGAGGATTTTCACATCTATCGATCTTACGCTGTTGGCGTTCAACATTGGTTAATCTCCCTCAATATACTCAAATATTTTTAAACTCCTGTGGTTTCGTAAAAACGCCAGATTCTGCTCGTCATAACTGTTAACACGTCACGATGATCAAACCATATTAGAAGACGTGTGAGTGTAATATAAATAATGTGGGTTCCGCACCTAAACGATATAAAATTTACAAGTTTTATATTTTTTTTATTGGTTACTAGCTTTTGACCGAATAAACACAAGAAGTATTTGTCTGTTCATTTGGTCATATGGTAATAATTGGTTTAAAATTATCTACTTTAAATATGAGCCTGCCTTCAAATATATCCTTTATCGGACATGGCCAAAAAGTTTTATACACTTGTACAAGTAGGCACGTAGGCGATAAGTATGTGTATACTAAGTAAGTTGCAATTGTAAACTTTTTATTGTAATATGTGTTTTATGGAGCGGCATAGTCTTGTTGACCAAGCTCCTTAAATAAAGATAAAAAAAACTTATTAAATGCTTAAAATAAGCTTCCAAATATAGATCTTCTTCCTATCACTTGTCTGCGGACGATCTCTATATTTATTGAGACATAGATATTGCTAATATAAATTATACTATCTCGTTAATTCATCAAAATGTTATTTTTATAAAGGACTGGGCTAAATCGTCTTATAGTAAAATAGTAAATGAATACTATACAAAAAATTAAACTGTCATAACAAAGTAACTGTCAGCATTGTCTTTCGAAGGTTCATCCAAATTGTATCGGGTTAACAATCCACGTCATGAAAATACAATAAAAAGTGAAAGTATTGTAGAATATTTTATTAAACACTTAAATATCGTATAATTTACAATACAATTTTCGTCCAAGCATCCCTGAAATCTGAAAAGTGTCTATGCAGTTAAAATGACTCGCTGGAATTATCTGAACGCATCGCATTACCAGACACGTTGGCTTGCTAAGCTGAAAAGGGGGAGCGTGCTCACACCATTTTGTAGAGGTGATGCGGGTGAGGACACTGTGCTGATTTAGGCGGATCGTACGTTATTGCAAGTTTTACTTACACCACGTTCCTATAGTTTTCAGTACTTTGAATAAATCAATTATACTGTGCAATAAAAGATTAAACGTACTTTAATTTTGCGTTCATAAAATACATTATTAAATACATCCTATTAAGTTTGAATACATAAAATGTGTATAAAAGGTGATTCTTTTTTTGACGTGACTGACATTGTAATGTAGATTTACTAATAAACGGCATAGCTTGACTTGTGTACAGTCTCAAACTCTACATATCATCTTGCCTAGCAAGAGCTCTTACTGAGCAATATTTTACTATGTCATATAATTTTAGCTGCGTTTGCAACCTTGAGTTGTAATGCTCAACTTTATTAATATTCTTTTTGTGTAATAAGTAAGTTTAGTGTGCGATTAACAGCCACAGAGGAAGCATTTGCCAATTAACTTTACTCTTTACTTTTACAACTTTTATTATTATTATTATTATTATTGGACAATATACGTCAGTTTAACTTATGGTGATCTTTCTCTGCACACCGACCAAACTCAACCCCATCACATTCATACTCAAGTGTACAACGTACAACTTGTTTATTATTTGTGTCAAATTTGTTACAAAAAATTGTACTCATTCCTTTATTCAATGTGTATACTTTTATTTTTCATAACAATAAAATTTTATAAGTTGTATTTTACTGTAAGTTCAAGATGGCCACCGTACCGCCACAAATAGCCAATTATTACATCTTTTTATACAACTACCTCAACATAGGTTTAAAATTAAAACGTTTCTGGGACAGCTAGTAGAAAATATAATTATGAATGATCAATTAAATATGAATGATGTAGATAATCTATTAAAAACCTTTGGTAGTAATAATTCGTATTAGCGATCTTAACACGCCTAATTAATCTAGATTCTAGAGTAAATTTATGATAACTTCAGAAATATCATCATAACTATTGAATATATTTTAAAATATTAATATTATACATGACGTATTATCATGGAGACTTTTTAGCCTTTTTAGAAAGTTAGAACCGCAGGCTCGCCAATCTCACCACTAATGTCCAACCTTTCTGTCTAGATGGAAAAAGAAAATGTATTTTACGTCTTGCTGTCTGATTGATTGACAGGGCGGCAAGATTCGCGAAGATATGATTTATTTACGAGCCGCCGAGAAATTTCTGTGTCTTCCATGACGAACTTGGGAAAGGAGGAAAAGTTTAGATTGTTTCGTGTTTTTGTTTCCCTAGATTGGAACATCTGGATTTTGGAATGTTTGAGGCGTATAGTGAGGTCAAACAGAAAATTGGCCCAAAGAAACTGTTTAGTTTGAAATTATAATACAAATAATTGTCACCCTTATCATATCGACGCAAATATTGACCTGCCTCAAGAAACACTTTCTATCCAATCAGTTCTTGCCTACGACTTTTCTATGGTCTTCTAACGTACAAAGTTATATGGGTTCATAAAATCCTCTAGAATATGGTTGAATTTGTGACTGTAATTAAAAATATTCTAATAAAAAAATATAGTACGGAAATTGACCTAAACACATGATTTTTAATATATCAATTTAAATATGTACTATATTAGAATGTATGTTGTCATTTACACAACTATTATATTAAATTATGATATGGTCGGGGACTATGGCGGTCGAATCGCGAAAGCGCACCCCGCCATGTGCCCATGTATGGACCTAGAGAACTCGGGAGGGTTTTAGTGGGTAGGCCGGTCCTCTATGACCGGAGAGCCCCACACACGGCCGCGCCTTGCCAGCGCGGTGTGTCATGGTGCATAAGGTCACCCCTCAAAAAAAAAAATGGTCGGTGTCTGTAGATTCTTAAATTCCTAGTTTCATTGGAAATCTGATCTTGATTATATTTGTAGATTCCTTTTGGCAAGTCCCTTTCTTTTCGTCGTATTCCAAATCCGCTGCACGTATATAGATGTAAATCTTAAAATTATTATTATTATACCGGTAATTAATATTATTATACAAGTCATAATTGGTTTCACACAAAGAAACATGATCACTTGTTAATTGCTCAGCTGGCCAGGGTCCACTAATATGACTAGTATATTTGTTAAAACAGTAATAATATTGATAATGTAACGAAAAAAATAACGTACGGACTTGTAATAAATAAAACAAATTCACCAAAAAAGAAGTTTTGAATATCTATGAAAATAAAATAAATCTCTGAAAACATAAAAAACACATTTTTTACAATTACAGTCCAAGTAAATGTACCGACATACATTTTGCCCGTTAGAATGGTCACTAAATTTATTACTACCGGTCAGGAAGCTCGTATTAGAGTAAAACAATAATTCAGATATAAAATGTAATTCGCAACCCTATTACAATGCAGCAAAGGCAATAAAAACGCAATAAGATTTGTGTTTGGTTATTCTCACTGCTAAGTACGTGAGATACAGCTTAGAAAATCTTGTAATCTGTAATAACTTCTTAATTAATATTTAATTGCGCGGAAGATAAACAAATTTTGCGGTATAATATTACCCTTTTATTAATTTTAAGTCTTCCTAAGTGTCCCTCTGTATTTTGCAACAATCAATTGCCAAGAACTTTTAAATTTTCTGCTTATCTATTTTCTTTTGAAATTGAAAAATGTTACATTTGAATTACACTTACAATACAACAAACTTAAAATTATGTTCGGTTCGTTTCGATCCGCAGTCTCACTCACATGCCGCCTGGTATCTATGACATGATTATCTCACCTTAATATGACTAAGCGGCCAAAGAAGCAAGATTTTTACAAAATATGAAAAGAATGTGTCGAATGTGTTATTTTATCATTTTAAGAAGTATTCATTGTATTGCTAATTTTATATCAAATAAATCTATACCTACTAAGCTGCTAATTTAAAAGACAATATAAATAATTAGATCTGAGTTTTATCTTATTTTTCGCGTAAATATTTAAATATTTGTAATTTTTAAATAAAGCTTAATATCTCACACAATTGCACAATGCGTGCTGATAGTAGTCTTATTAGTAATGGTGTTGATAGCTTTCCTTGCTTTTTTTATAGAAGTACATCAGTAAAGACATGTGAAACTTTTATTTGAATAATGATTTCTGCTTGTTGTTGAGTGTTTCAAATACTGCTCATTTTCACAGCATTTCTCAATTTTCGTAAGCTTCCACGGACCCTTCGTCTAAACGTGTTTATCATCCTGACTATTTTCTTTCTTTTTAAATACAAGTCGTTATTGGCATTTAATACTAACGACGAAGAATTATGTTATTTTGCAAAAAAAAATGAGATTTACTTACCATTAGAATAATATGCGAGTACATTACAGTCCTACAAATAAATAAATGCCTCAAACAGATACTGTTGCTAATTCAAAACTCCAGTGAGTCCTTTAGATAATTTTGAAATATCCTTGTTTTTGCTAATCCCGTAATTTATTGGGTTATTTTAATTGTTCTGACAGTAAACATTGTCAGCCGCGTATGCCATTATAGTCGAATATTTATAAAAAAAATGAAAATCATGTCATCATCAAAAAATTACGATTAAATTGAAATTTTAATCTTGAAGGGAGCAATGGAGGGACTATTACAATATAATATTTATATTATTGTTGTGATTTTAGGCTCCAAAAACTGTTTTATAATACTCGTATTTATTTAGTAAAAGACCTGTGTTAGTTTTTTTTATTACAAATATTAATGTATAATATTATTACGACTTTTTACTCACAAACAGCTGAAATACTGTTAAGTATAATAAGCATTGAGCTTTTAATTAAATCATCCGGGGTCACTCTCTGAAGTAATGAATGAATGAATGTAGCAAAAAACTACTGTCTCGCCATCTTTAGTATAATATTTTCTTCAAAATATAATGACTGGGTGCTTTTCATTACTACAGTAAGCCACGACGATGTTTCGTCAACGTAATTCATTTTTCAACTGATTGCTTTACAATGAAGGTCGGCTATGTTGTCGTCGTCGGCTAAAGGTAGACAAGGAATCAGTTTGCTTTAGACATGTTGACCTCCGTAGTTATTTCTGCCGTCACCAACGCGCCGCTATTCTTAGAAGCTAGCTTTAAGACGACATAGCCTTTTTAACATGTGTGTAAATAAATATAGACAATCAAAACTTTGTTTCCATTTATTTTCATTGAAAGTGCCTGAGAGAGATTATATCAGACTTATCTGCATTGATCTCTCCATCTTAACTTTTTTTTATATCTTTTATCTGGCTTCTTTGGCTAAGATTTGCCATATGTACACATAATAAGTATATATGCGAGTTAATCGGCTCAGTTTCGTCTCACTCGAAAGTGATAAATGTCAAACGCTTGTCATCGTTCTCGTCTGTATGTCGCAAAAAGCGTAACGATTAATCTTCCTCATCTGTCCGCCATGTTGTGACGTAATGGATCTAATGGTATGCGGATTCGGTTCCCACTCGGATATCTTGGGAGCATGTTGATCACGGACAGTGATTGTGTCTACGATGAATTATAATTTGATGTTCTCACCGAGACTATTATTGTCTTTGTTAGTTAATCAAATGAAGGGTCGACGAGTTCAGTGGTGGTAGCTTTGATATTCTATTTAGAAGGTTTAAATCCATTTTGCAGCAAATAAGAAACAAATTGTGGAAGGTTAAACTGGAACATACGACAAACTTAAAGAATATGTTAAAGAATGATATAACGAGGATAGGTCATTCATTAAAGAAGGATGGAGCGAAAAAAAAACTTTGTCACTACTACCAAATGTCCGGACTCTGGTTTCCTAATTTGCTGAATGAAAAATTGTAGTAATAATTCAAAGCTTACGCCTAATTATGTGATCAAAAGCAGATGTAAGCAATTTGCCGAGCAAACGTCCCCCAAGATGATCTAACTTGATACTTATTGCTTCAGCTCTAAGGCTTATTTTGAATAAAGAGCGTGATTTTTTCGTTCACAAGAATGCAGAAAGGCTTTGCGGTAGTTTGGAAGCATTCATTGTGAATTGAGGTGAAGGAGATTATTCTCACCATGTAGTTAAAACTTGCACACTGAATTTCACTTCAAGTCAAATGCGTCTAATATTCAGAAATTCTCCGACTGATCAATTGTCTATTTAATGAAAAAAAATAAATTAGAACTATTGAGACGTGAAAAAAATGTTTCTATGCTTCTGTTAAGCATAGAAACACTTGAGGTGATATATTTTTATGGTATTTTGGTTTTTGGTATAATAATATACTGTAAATTAAAATAATATCTCAACCACCATCTTCCCGTGGTAAGCGTAAGTGATGTTATGTACTCGGTCTCTGTGGGAGACAAAGGGTAAACCGACACGGACAGTGCAAAGCTTAGGGATGCTTATCAATGAAGCTGCTATAATTAATCATAGTACGGCAAGAAATTAGGCGATAGGGGTGTTCTCGGCCTTTTCATGTAGTTTGGCCACCCGGTTTCTGAAAAGTTGGTCGGTGATAAAATTAACTAAGAAACAGTCAAACCAGACGTTTACTTACAGATGACTTGCTAAATCATATATTCTATGTTTAGTAGACAGAGTTATTATATTAAATTTAAAATGAATGTAACGTTATACTTATGTTCAAATCAATAAAGTTTTGTCAAGTAATAAAATAATTCTTTTTAGAGACTTTAATTAAATTGACAGCAGTGTCAGTTCAATAAAGATTTATTAATTGAATGACATAGATTGAATATATTCTGATTTTAATCATCTGTAACTATTAAATAATCTATTCTCATTTTAATTATTTAGGAAAAGTGAATTGAAACATATAGAGATACGACAATACTATTTTAGAAGCACAACTATTTCTTCATAAGTTGCACTTGTCCAAAAAATGCTGTAGAGTAAAATTGAATTAATTATAATTGAATTCGTGATATGCCACAAGTACTGCTTTAAATAAAAAAAAAAAACAAATACCTTTTAAATTATATTAGTATCACCAAACTCAGTTTTGTATTCAGTACTTTATCGGTTTGTAATAAGATGTGTTTTTAACAATGTTTAGATGTATATTAATATATAAATTAGCAATAATTAATACTAAATTAGGTGAGATATAATATATAACAAAATTAAAAGATTTAGATTACATACAATGTTTTATGTAACTAAGATATTATAGTTATAATAAAAAAATATTTAAATACTTTAATGGTATAGTTATTAATCAAAATAACTTAAGTGTTACTTAAAGAATTTAATAAACATCAATGATCTGTATACAAAGTATGAAGTAACTGAATCAAAAGGTGCACACCTCCATATTCGCTTAAAAATAATAACTGCTCTTGCACAATTTACATTCGGGGTGACACATATTTTTACACAATGCCCTCGAAACAAAGACATCACACTAGTGGGCTGTAACTTTGAATACAAAACTTAACACAAGGGCATGTACAGACAGAAAAAAAGCTTTAAAACTGCAGTACAAATTTTTATTCATAAATACAATGTAGGTACCAATGTAGGTAACCAAGTTAATCATTTTTATTATAATTGGTAAGCCTTAAGCTTGCGACTGAAGTCTTTTATTTATTTGTTTACTTTTGACAAATTTGTTTTGTTTTTAACATTATCTAATTCGCGCTAACAGGTAGTGTCAAGTGAATATTGGTACATTAATTATATTATTGCCTATTTGTGTAATTTTGAACTCATGGGTGAAAGTCAAATAAAATAAAAAAGAAAGTAAATTTTCCGATATTTTTTAAAATAAATTGATTTTTAAACTTAATCTCCTTTTGTTACATAATTCTAATAAATTAAATAAATTTTATAAAAAAAAAATTACATTACAAGTAGCATATTTAATATAGGAAGTAAACAGATAATTATAAAAATAACAAAGCTATTAGCGATTTCGTTTAAACAAATTAGACTATTTTACCTCGTTGTAACGTCACGATAACAGTGTATTTAAAATACTTATAATCGCAGGTATACTGTTTGTCTTATCTTAATGTATATAGAAAAAATGTCTATTGCTATTTTTGTCATTTCAAATTCAAATCAACTTCGAATATTCACCAGAGATTGATTTAACCTTTGTTATTGATAATTGATATGACATCTCAAGCTGAGCTGAGTCTGATTTTGCATTGCATGCATTTATTGTTGTATTTTTTTGACGTGAAACGTCTTTAAAATCGCGCCGAAACATACGGGTGCCAGGTTTAAAAAGTGGACCGTAACGAAAAGGTCTATATCATCGTACCTTAATAATTAAAAAACTATTAGTCTTAGAAACAAAAATATGGTGTGAATATTTCACTTATATAGTCAGCTCGCTGTGACATTGAGTTTTTTATTAAAATTCTTAAAACACCGTCAATCTTGTTTTTATTTTAAGCGATTTCCTAACATAGACGTTTCACGTTAAAACCAACGGCCGTGTGCCCCGGCACAGCCCCACCCGATTTTTTTTCTAACCTACGCATTTATTATGAAATATTTTAAAAAAATGTACAGGCCAATTCTTCGCCAAATTCTTCGCTTTCTAAGCTAACAGTATTGCTGCCGATGCCTAGTTTGCCATTGATCATATTTAAATATTAAATATGATTTTCGCTAAATTGTTTCTGTAATCTTTTACAACAAAAATGAATCTGAAAATTTCTGAAAATAATATTTTTTAAAAATATCATATTTTTTCAGATTTTTCAGAAAAATCCTGCTATGTGCCGCTGAGGTTTTTGTTAAAGGAATTTTATTTATAAATTTATCTGACAGTTTTACGGTAAATATTGTATAGTGATATGCATGTATTAAAATACAAATATGTATGCGAAGTTGATCAGACAGCACTGGGTTAGCTAAGGCCTAGTTGCTCTATCATAGAGAAAATTATGCCCCTCGATGGGATGTATATGAGCTGTGCTGATAATGATAATTTCAAGAATTCGTAGTATCAATTCACATCAATGAAGAATTTCTCGGCTCAGTTATCTCCGATTTATCTGCCTGCTAATGTAAATACTGTGATTCATCAGTATATATCCAATACGATGTTGTTTACTGATCGCATAGTATATTGTTTCGACAAATGTCAATATTTACCATCGATTTCTATATTTCTGAATTCCGTAATGACAGCTTGAGGCAAATATTGACTTCTATCATTACAATAGATTAGATAAAAGATGAATAAATATTACGTTATCGTTTTCGTGCACATTGTTATAACAATGGAGGTGTACATGTTCTCGAGATTACGAAGCAAATGGTGCTGGAACCGATGACGAACATATCTCAGAGATGAGATATCAGATTATTTTCTTCTTTTATCATGTACTTTAACTTCAATTAAATTAATTCAAATGAGTGTATTTTTCTTTGGTTGTTATTAACTTTTTCCATCGTCTCTATTTATGCTTCTTATTTAAATAAGCCGCACACAGGCTTAACTTTAGAATTAGAATTTAAATTTATTAATTACATTTACTTTTGCAATTACAATCATAACAATATTCATATTGAATCCCATCTGAACTGTTTCCGAACAGAGCAGATGTGAAATACGATAGTGCTGAAAAGATAAATATTTAATATGATTTGATTAATGGATGATTTGATTAATGCCTTTTGATTCATGGAATATGGCTTATGAGTATTTAGTATACCGATAGACTACAATAGACATTTAACGTTTAGCATTAGAAGGGAATTTTATAATTGTGGAATTACCTTAAGGTTTTGCATGTAAACTTTATACTGCGCCCTTAGCGAAAATTCGAAATTGTTTTAATTTTAGTATTACTTTGTTATGACTTTAGTATAGTCCATTTATTATTAGTTTACATTCAATTGAAGTCGATATAAATAGCGTAAACTTTATACAACGCCCATAAAGTACCTATTAAGAATGTTTGCAAAATCATTGTAGAGTCACAGAGTCATGTGCTTAGGTACCTGCATCTTACTTCTGTAGAACAGCAGTATTCTCATTGCTATGCCACTTACTATGTGGATTTTCTGTTGTAATCTCACAGATACCTCTAGTACTATATGCGGTTGTAACGGCTTACCATAGACATCTAGACAGCGTATATGTCAATACTTAGGTAATCAAAAAGGAATGCCTTGATTACGCCGCGCTTAGGTAACCGAAAGGAAGGCCCATGACCACAGGATTATTTATATGATAAAAAATGTTCAAAGTCAAAATTTAGTAGTTCCCACACGACTGTACCTGCAATTGAATGATTATATTCTTTGTATAATCGGGAACGATGACAAAATCGAAGGAACAGAGGAATTGCCTAAACACCTATCTATGATGCTAACTGCTCGCTTGGGAAACGACTTCATAAAAGACAACCAAGCAATTTTTATGTTGTATTTCGGCAAGTTTGAAAATTTTTAACCGCATAGGGGTATCATTGTCAGTAAGTAACATGAACTATAATGTCGATAAATGAGGCGAGTAATAACGGCGTTATAGGTGTTGCGAGTATCCAGTAGGCTGTGGTTATCACTTCTCATCAGGCGATGTAAATGCTTGTTATGTTGTCTTTGCAACATAAAAAAAAACAAAACCTGTCTCTTTCATTTTTATAATCTCTTAGACAATTTCTATTTGTATTATTATGAACTAGCGACCCGTCCCGGCTTCGCAGGAGTGTAATGCTGACACTAAATACACTACTGAAAAATTGCGAACGTTGGTATAATATTTTGATGAATCTCGTAGGGCTCAGCCTGCGTTTGCAATGTAAGCGGAAAAAATGTAATCATTTACGATATTGTTATGCTGCCCTGAAATATTAAGATCACATTAGAAACCCCAAAAATAACAGACACTCATACACTTTTTAATGGATTTTATTGTACACATATATAAACCTTCCTCTTTCATTACTAAATCTGTAGGAGTCTTATTATATATTATACTACACACACCCAAATAAATGATTATTTATTTATATATTTTTATTTATTTAATTTAAATCATAATGTATATATATATATTTATAATTCATTAATGTTTTCACTATACATAGACATCTATGAATATCGTCTTGTCGATACATTTATCGATAAGCCAATGTCGACAAGCCTTGCCCACTAGTTAGATAGTCATAGACAAAGTGGTTTAGTGGTTAGTTGGCTAACGGGAATGATGAAAGTAATATGCTAAAAATTATACATGCTTATTAAATAATTGTATATTTGTATTTCGTAATTTTTGTACTTTTATAAATATACTAGCTTTCTGCTCGCGGCTTCGCCCGCGTGGATTTCGGGATTGGGTGTATAGAGGGTTAAGGGTCATAGCTTTTGCCCACGGCTACATATACGCGGAAGTCGGTTTATGGTGCGAAGATTTTATCGCGCTTCCCGTGGACTATCCGTTTTTCCGAGATAAAAAATGCCGCAAAACTCCTCAAGAATCATTCTATCTATTGATGAAAACCGCATAAAAATCTGTGCAGTAGTTTTTGAGCGAAGCCTTTATTGCGCATCCCGTGGGATCTGTCGATTTTTCCGGATAAAAAGTAGCCTATGTTACTCGGGGAGAATGTAGCTTTCCAAAGGTGAAAGAATTTTTGAAATCGGTCCAGTAGTTTAAGCGTGAAGAGGTAACAAACAAACAAACAAACAAACAAACACACTTCGCATTTATAATATTAGTTGGGATATTGCTTCTCATTGCTGCTTCCTTGCTGATTAGATTCTATGCTTTATATTAGACTCTATATATATCGATTTTTTATTAGATGCTATATATATATATATATATATATATATATATATATATATATATATTATATATATATATATATATATATTATATATATTTGTGATTAAGTGTTGAAGAAAATTATAACTTCGTGTACCGTGAGTTGAACTTTCATTTTATTTATCATCTCATCCCTCACGACCCACCAAAAATTTATTAAATAATATCAAACTCCGTTGCGTAGTTTTAAAGATTTAAGCATACGTGTAGTGATTGTGTTTTACCGCTATATTTGAGATATTGCCGTAAAAGTCAGCTTCATAGTCAATGAATAGAGGGATTTACCAAACTAATATATTTAGAAATATTTGGAATAGAAATTTTGCTTTTTTTGATGGAGACAAATCCAACAAGTAGGTAATCGTTTAATTCGGCTCAGCCTTTCTTGAATTGTAAGTGATATCACTAACATGACCTAGATTTCTTTAATTTTTTTAGAAATAGCATTCACTTTTGTGTTGATCGTACAAGAGTGACGTCACAGCCGAGTGTGTCTGTTTATTCCGGTTGAATATTTCAGGGTATAATTACTGGCTCTTTTCAGGCCCCGGGACGGCCTTAATTTGAGAACGGGTCGGGAGTGCACAGAATAGACAATATTGCAGTTTACCAATAGTAATAAGAACATAGCATTCTCTTCGCGGGCATGCGTAGATAGTTGATGTGTTTTTCAGATGAAAGAATGTATTAAATACATGTAACGCTTCAGATTTTGTATGTTGATCTGGAGACAGTTCTTATATCGCTCGTTATGTACTATAATGTTGTATTGCAAATATGCAGCTTGATGTAGTATTAGTATGTTGGTGACATTGGTGTGTGTGGGTGATGTGTTAGTGGCTGTACCTAGTCTGCTCGCAGAAATACGAATGAACGTATCATTCGTGTTTCTGCGAGTGATAGAGATTTCCGACGCTCATGGGAGCGGTCGTGCATCTTTATTCAGCTGATTGTTTTGGATATTTGGAATCGTACTAGTGATGCCGCTTATCTTACAAACGTTTAAGGCTTAGCGCGCACCACGATTTTCACTTCTGCGACACGATTTTAAAATCACGCTCAAAATATCGCAAGAGAGTTCGGCGCGCGCACTGCGATAAAAAAATCGGTGACTTTTGCTCAGTTGAACCATGAATTTCGTAGAAGTTGCTAGTCTTTATTTACTACTTCGGAGGATCAGAAGAAAAAAGAATAAAAACCGCCAGTATTGGATTCATCCCTTCACATCAGACAGAATCATCAATGGTTTTTTTTATAAGAAATACCATAATCTTCGGATGTATCCTAAAAAATTCTTTAACTATTATAGAATGAAAATTCTAACTTTTGACAGATTATTGAGAATTGTTGGACCTTATATTGTTGGACCTTTGGAGACGAAGACTCCATTGAAGATGCAGGTGCCGACATGTTTATTCTTGAACGGACGGAATACGAATGAAGAGCCGGCCGGCCGCGAGCCCGCGATTTTACAAACGCAGTGTGCGCGGGTCCATATAATTCCATACTCTGCATTTTAGCTACGCGACAATCACGCCGCGAGCAGTCGCAGCAAATTGTGACAAATCACAATTTTTAAACCGCGGCGGTTTTTTACTTTCATGTGCGCGCACTGCTTTACTGACTCATATGCTGCATTTCTGCGATAAAAAAATCGCGCGGTAAAAAATCGTAGTGCGCGCTAGCTCTAAAGGCGGTGATGAGCTCTTACTCATAATTATTCAATCATATGACCGAAGTGTCGGTAGTTGTTGCAGTATTTCTGATAAACGAGCACGTGTTCCGAATATTTAATTATCATGGTTACAGACCATATGAAACCAATCTAGTCCATGTTGTTGTCTGTACAAAAAGCCATTGTCATTTTCTGTTCACCTAAAATCAATTAACACTTATTATAGAAACTCCCAATAAAATCGCTTTTATCTCATTCCCTTGTAATTACGAACTCAAAATTTTCTACCGCATTAACTTAATCTGTGGCATTTCTCGTATTTTCTGTTTGTGATTGACATAACAGTTCTATTTCGTCTGGTGAAGAATGACTTCACTTTATTAGACCATCTTTGTTATCATGTAAATGTCCCCAATAAAAGTAAAAATGTGACATTTCGGAGACTACGGATGTTGCGTGAAATTTGGTCCGCGTCCCAGGCGACCTTTACGCATTATCTAAGGAAATAAAGGATACGCTGCCTGTATATCTATTTTATATACTGGCACAACACATGTGCCAGTCTAATGTGCATGACAGACAAATAAATAGGATTTTTAAATAAAGATTTTTCTTAATATTAATTATGGATGTCAGACTTTCTATTCTTACGTGAAGATATGATGATAAGGAACAGGATAGACCGGAAGTGGGTTTAAGTCATAAAATTAAAACATCCAGCAAAATAAATCACATGTATACATTTTTTTGGAGATCCTAATAAAGACAGGTCCAGATTTGTATTATTTACCAGACCATATTGCACTATTTTTCATCAAATCAACATCCTTCCGTTGTATCTTCATGGCCGAGAATTAACTATCATTTACTTACTTTTAAGCTATTTTCCGCTTATGGAAATCAATAGCGTAAATTAAGTATATAGAATGCGAAAGTTCCTAAGAAAAATAATTTTAAGAAGTATAAAAATAACTAGCTTTCTGCCCGCGGCTTCGCCCGCGTGGATTTCGGGATTGGGTGTATAGAGGATTAAGGGTCATAGCTTTTGCCCACGGCTACATATACGCGGAAGTCGGTTTATGGTGCGAAGATTTTATCGCGCTTCCCGTGGGACTATCCGTTTTTCCGAGATAAAAAATGCCGCAAAACTCCTCAAGAATCACTCTATCTATTGATGAAAACCGCATAAAAATCTGTGCAGTAGTTTTTGAGCGAAGCCTTTATTGCGCATCCCGTGGGATCTGTCGATTTTTCCGGGATAAAAAGTAGCCTATGTTACTCGGGAGAATGTAGCTTTCCAAAGGTGAAAGAATTTTTGAAATCGGTCCAGTAGTTTAAGCGTGAAGAGGTAACAAACAAACAAACAAACAAACAAACAAATAAACAAACAAACAAACAAACACACTTTCGCATTTATAATATTAGTTGGGATAAATATAATAAAGACAGTTTTATGAAGTATCACTACAATCATTGCAAAGGGGAACACGTTTAGACTGATCGACGGCCGTATCACCTTTACTTATATTATCGGAAAAAAACTGACTCAAAATGGAACGGCCTGTACCACGTATCTGTATTGACTGACTTATCGAGATTGCGTATCACGATCGCGTAAAATCAGCTGTCGACATAGGTAATTATAGTACGAGTTGATGATACGGATACTTTGATGATTTTTTTGCATGTTATACAAAATATCTGTTCTGTGCTTGAATTCTACCTGCTACCGTTACGTATTACCTGATAATGCGACCGCTGCGATAACAGTATATAAAAAATTAAACAAATATTGTGACTGTCGCCGTATTAACATATACTATACTTGACAAAATTAAGTGTAATATTTTTCGGAACCCATAGGCAACTTTTTATATTTGACTGATTATTATCACCCAAATAACCAAAATATTTATTAAAATGTATAACGTAGTTTTTTATTTAGGCATTCGGAACCCACATTACTTATTTTACTTCCCTCTTAAGTACCTATTCAATGCTATCATTGTATTCGAAAATTCTGTAAGCCAAATATAATTTTATTATCATCATTGTGACAGGTCTGTCGTTCTATCAGATCATTTCATTTAGCGTTCTTAAGCTATACATAAAGTAATCGTATTTAAATTTGATTGTGCCTTCTCTTAATATTTATTATCCTATTGTTTGGACAAAAATCAAATCAAAATCAAAATAATATTTATTCAACATAGACCTTTACAGGCACTTATTGACGTCAATAAACAGAACAAAAAAAAAGCTTAAATAATAAAAAAAAAAAAACAAAAACCTTGTCCGTACGTACGAATAAGGAAAAAAAAAAAGAAAAATATATTGACTCGACACCTGTTCGGAAATTGGGAGAGCCTTCTCGAGAAGAACAGGCAAGAAACTCTGAAGGTCTATTTTTTATCTCCTCTTTTCAATGTTAATAATTATAATAATATAATATAAAAATACAATATAGTATAAGATACAATCATACCTAATACGATTACAGTCGTATGTATGTTTACATACACATATAAAATAATACAATATTATAAATAATGTTACCAAACATGGCTCTATGAATAGTGTCCCTATTCCCAAATACTGTGATCATTTAGATAGTCACTTACTTTATAATAACCTTTACTCATGAGTGTATTTTTGATATGGATTTTAAATTTATATAAAGGTAAATCAATGACACTTTGCGGAAGCTTGTTAAACATAGATATACATTTCCCCAAGAACGAACAGCTAGTTTTATGGAGTCTGAACATTGGAACGGCAAGTTTATTTTTGTTTCTAGTATTTACATTATGTAGATCACTGTTTTTATTGAATTTATTATAGTTTCTATATACAAAAACTAAATTATCATATATATATTGACTAGCTAAAGTTAAAATATTAATTTCTTTGAACAATTCTTTTAGGGATTCTCTAGCCCGTAAACAGTAAATAGCACGAATCGCTCTTTTTTGTAAAAGGAAAATACTTTCAATGTTAGCCGCTGATCCCCATAGCAGCAGTCCATAGGACATAACACTATGAAAGTAGCTGAAATAAACAATTCTTGCCGTTTCAACATTAGTTAAAAGTCTAATCTTTTTTACTGCGTACGCCGCTGAACTAAGTTTGATTGCCAAAGTTTCAATATGTGGATCCCACTGTAGTCGTGAATCTAACGTAATGCCTAAGAATTTAGTATTATTTACCAAGTCAATGACATCACCATTCATATTTAAACTAGTATCAACCTGCCTTACATTGGGCAAAGAGAATTTGATACATTTTGTTTTCTTAGAATTTAAAGACAAATTATTAGTTGTGAACCAATACAGAACTCTCGAGAGAGCACTATTTACATCGTCATAACATTCCTTTTGTCTATCAACTTTGAATAGTAAAGAAGTATCATCTGCAAACAATACTGTCTCACACGATTCTGTAATGTAGTAAGGAAGGTCATTTATATATATTAGAAACAGTAGAGGACCCAATATTGATCCCTGGGGAACCCCCATAGTTATAGGCGAGCTAGCAGATTCTGATCTATTAATAACGACTTTCTGCAATCTGTCTGATAAATAAGATTTTAAAAGGCTAACAGCTCCATCCGAGACACCATAATGTCTAAGTTTACTTAAAAGCGTTTCATGACTCACACAGTCAAACGCTTTGGAAAGGTCGCAAAACACTCCAATTACATCCCGCTTGCCCTCCCATGCGTCAAAAATATGTTTCATAAGTGCAGTTCCGGCATCGGTAGTGGATCTACCTTTGGTAAAGCCGAATTGGCTTTCATGCATGAATCTGTTTGCTCTCAAGTGACCTATTAGTTGATTGTAAATAACTTTCTCGAAGATTTTGCTGAAAGTAGGTAATATGGATATAGGTCTAAAATTTGAGGGATCTTTTTTGTTACCCGATTTGAAAAGTGGTATTAATTTACTATATTTCATTAGATCAGGAAAGATACCCTCATCAATACAAGAATTAAAAATTTGTGCTAACAATGGGGCTAATTCATCGATGACAGATTGAATTATGTGAGTTGATATACCCCAGAGATCTTCAGTTTTCTTCTTGTTAAGTAAACGGAATGTTTTCTTAATTGAAGAAGCATCAATATGGCTAAATTTGAATGATTCACTGCACCTATTCACACTTGACTCCAGGAGGGTGACGGCTAAACTAGGAGATGAGTTAAGATTACTGGTAGTTATAGCAGGAATTTGAGAAAAATAATCAACAAATGCATTCGCAACTGCATCGTCCGACTTGATAGTCTTATTATTAATTTCTAAAGAGAAAGAGTTCCCAGAGCTTCTACTTTTTCCCGTTTCCTGATTTATTATAGTCCATGTAGTCTTAACTTTGTTCTTTGACATATTTATTTTATTTGATATGTATAAAGATTTAGCACATAAACAAACATTTTTAAAAGTCTTTGAGTATTTTTTTACATAATCTAAAAAGGCAGGGTCGACAGAAGTAGTTTTTAAAGCATATAATTCAAAAAGTGTTCTCCTGCTTTTATATATGCCTGGAGTAGCCCAGTCACTAAATTTCTTTTTGTTGTTAATTTTACAACCTTTTGTGGGAACATATTGTTGCTTTCCATTCTTACTAAATTAAATAAATTATTATATAAATTATTAGCATCTCCACCAACAGTAGGCAAAGATGTAATTTGAGATGTTATTTTTTTTTTAAATTTACATAACCTTCCCTGGGATATAGGTCTACAAATCAATTCCGTTTTAGGGCTAACATGATGGTGCTCAATACAGGCTAGTTGTCCACTATGATCAGAGTTAATGTAGTTTATTACAACAGATTCAATTACTTTACAGTTACAAAAAATATTATCTAAGCAGGTAGCTGATGTGGGTGTTATTCTAGTTGGCTCGTTAAATACGTGATGCAGATCAAATGATTTATATAAATTAATAAACCTTTGGGACAGAGGTGATATATCTAGAATATTAATGTTAAAATCTCCACATACAATTACATTCTTATTTTTCCTGCACACTAATTGCAAAACATCCTCCATGGTGGATTCAAACTCTATATAGCTTCCAGATGGGGGCCTATAGATACACACTATAATAAGATTGTTAAGCTCCACACAAGATATTTCAATAACTCTTTCAATGGAAAGTGATACAACATCTTTGCGTTCTTTATAATGCAATACATTGTTTAATATAATTAAGGACCCCCCTCTTATTGCAGATTGTCTAATATATGAGCTTACAATACTATAATTATTATCAAAGGTGATTAATTCATAGTTCTTAAGCCAATGTTCGGTAACACACAATATATCAACTTTTTCACATGTTAACAACAAATTAATTTCTAAATCTTTGCCAGAAAAGCCTTGGATATTTTGATGTACAATTCGTAGATAATGAGGCTTTTCTATTGTCTTTAAAGAGCCAGAGATAATCTCTGTTGTCTTATTATTTAATTTAAATTCTTTGGAACAGATTCCAAGAAATTATATTCTATATGTTGCTCAATAAAAGCATTGTCATTTTGTAAATTAGCAGCCAAGTTCTTGGCTGAAGTTAAAAAGTAATATTTTAGCACCATTGCTAATCGTTTTTTGTAAAATGTAGTCAGACTTATTCTATCCTTAATTAAAAAGAAATTATTTGTTATATCTCATAATTGGTTAATGTCAATAATATGAATATTTTCCATGTATTGAGTCATGGTATCCAACATGCAATTCAATTTAAATATAAAATTATTTTTCTTTTTGCCTAAACTTTGACAATAGGGAAATGAGAACATAATAACCCTATTAATTTTTAAATCACTTAAAACAGTGTAGAGGTGCTTAAGTGAATTCTTGGTCACACCACTCACGTTTCCTAATAATATAATTAAACTGTCATTACAATTGAACTCATAAGCTGAGATTTTGCTGACAATATTATGAAAGTTAGAACCCGGCATACAATTGTTTATAACAGGTTCACCTAACTGGTTACTTAATATATATCCTATATTCTTCCCTATTTCATCACTAAATAATACATATCTTTCTTTCAATGGAGAAGACAGTCTAACCTGAGCAGAGGATGCATAATGGGTCACATTGTCCAACAATACTGGTTCATCAACTTGAGGTGATGACACAACTAATGACTGATTACTACTGGAGTTATTGGTTATGTCTTTAAATAAAGAGTCTACTTGGCATGTATTATAATGGACAGTTGGAACTAAGTCAGTTACTGAGTGGCTATTCTCCTCAATGGAATTTTGAAAACTGACATACTTGCAAGTTAAAGCGTCAATAGTTATGTTGAGATCTTCAATCATTTTATTGAGACATTTTGTATCCCTGTTATACATGTCTCTGCTCTGTTTTAATTTACTATCAAAAATATCTATAGTATCTAATAAGTCAGCACGCTCCTTTCTGAGTTTTAAATTAATTTTAAAATATTTTTGTTTCTTTATCAGCTGTTCAGTTTTTTTAATGAACTTGCCAATTTTTATATATTTCTTCAATTTTTTCTTACTGGAAGGTCCATTAAGTGCATATTTATTTTGATCTATCTGTGAGTGGCATGCAAGGTTTTTACCATCAGGAGTTTGAACGAGTTCTTCAAATAAACTATGTGTGTGGTTCATTTCCTGTTTTTGTTTCAGCTTTTCGTAATAGGAAATTTGTCGATTAGCATCTCTAAGCTCACATTCAAGTTCAGCGATTCTATCCAAGGCCTTCTCATAGGTGTTGTTGCATTGAACAAGGTTATCTAATACTTGTTTTAATTGATCCCTTTCATCAAGTACATCTTGGTATTGAGCATGAACTAGCCCTAACTCACTTTTGAGTTCAGTGTTTTTTCCTATGATTAGACTTATTTCTACTTCACTATCATCTCTCTCCTGCAATAATTGGTCATAAGACTCCTTCACCTTTTTCAATTCTAGCAAGGTTTCTTTTAACTTTGCTTCAGTGTTGAGAGATGTAGCTCTTCGGGTCAGCATGTTTAAATAGTATGTTCCAGTAGCCTAAAAGCACAAATACACTAAGACTTTTTACAAAGTTACAAATATTCAGAAATTGTAGTATTAATATATTAAAAACAAGATATTAATGTAGGTTAAATATGAAGTTATTAACTGGGACAGAAATAGAAAAAGAAATTCAAAGAAAGTAACACCTAAAGGTACAGAGATGCAAAGAAAATAGTCAAATGAGATGTGCACAAGAATTATAATGAAATTAGTTAATAATTTACAATTTCTTCAAATGATAACTCTCTGATATAGATAATATTTGCTCTGCTATTACAGAACCAATAACACTTTTACTGGAATTGTCTTGTTGTAAAATCCAATTTAATTTGATGAGCAAATATTTTAGTTAATTATGTAGTAAGCAAAAGTTGGTATAGTGTAGGTGAGTGCTATGACTGAGGCTATAAGTGTTGCTTGGTCTCAGCTTTATTTCCACTTCTAGTCAAGTAAAGAGAAACACAACAGAGCCAAGGTGTGATAATGGACGTGTTTCACTTTTCGTGAAGATTGAATGGTGTAAAAATGTAACGTTTTTAATATGTGGGTAGGTATATCAGCCAAGTTAGAACATAAAAACAATACTTCCCCGGTTTAGTGAGTAGTGATTCACAAGCGGCACACGATTGCACGATCAGCAATATATTGTAGCACGGATAATCCGTGTAAATTACTTCAATTATGATTTGAACAAAAAATCACAAATTAAAATTTTTGACAGCTGAACCGGTGCCAGATTTCAATCACATAAATCTTATAAAGTACACTTTGTATGGTCTAGCAAACATTAAGACTTGATTATTATGACTTTATTTATTAATTATGCTATTTATTTTTATCAATAAAACGTAAAATACAATTTATTTTAACAGTATTAATACAGAGCTGTTAAATTGACGTATTTGAGACATATTTGGACATATTTGAGATGCTTATATTAATTTTCTTATTGGGAAGTGTCGAGTCTATGAATAGTATTGTACGAGTAAATGTAGTTTGTCTGGTAATTGTATACTAATGTGTCTAGTATAAGTTACTTATGTACATTACGTACAGTTGTAAGATTACTGATTGGTTAAGATTTCTTTTTTGTTTCTACTTGATCTTGGAACTAACATGAATTAACACATTTTCCACATAATAAAAATTGTTTTGATATTGAATCAAGACTACTACACTACTCTACTAGCTCAGCATGAAGGGTTGTAGGTATATTTTGGCCAATATTTCGGTTGTTTTACCCTACAATGAAGTTAATAATATTTTAGAAATATATCCACAAGTAACATTCGAAATATAAAAAAAAACATATTTTTACTGGCTCATTTAAATTTATAACTCAAATGAACGATTACTATTAAATCAATAAAATAATAATCCTATTTATTTATATCTTTTCTTACATTCATTTATACATTCATTTATATTTAAATGAGCGTGCTGGTTGGGATTGTACCTGCAAGTATATATACGAAGTACTAATGTTTCTCTATATTCTACGCTACTAATGTTGTGGCACCGGCGGGGCAACCTTTCATTCCGCATGGTGCAGGTGCTGACTGGACATTACTGTTTCGGTCACTACCTGCACCAGCTCGCACGTTGGGAGAAAATGTCGCAGTGTCATCACTGCGACGCTCCCGATGACACGTCCGAGCACATACTGGCTGTGTGTTCGGCGTGGCAACAACAGCGCAGCGATCTAACTGCTGCGCTAGGAAGCAGCGACCTCTCGCTGCCGAGCGCGGTCGTGGCCATGATTCGCGGCGAGGCGGAATAGGGGGCTGTCGCCTGCTCTGCGAGTACGTCATCTCGTGGAAGGAGGCAGCAGAGAGGGAGCGGGAGGAGGACGTCGAGGCCGCTCCCCTCCGCAGCAGACCGGATTGGTATGAGAAAGCGGGTACACGCAAGTGCGGTGCTCGCCTAATGATCCAGGCTGCGTGCACGACTGGCAATCGCGCACGCTGTGGTGATATCTCTCTGTCTGGGGGACTGCCCAAGTGTTCTTGGACAACCTCTCCCTTGGCGTTGGCTCGACCAGTTCTAGGTCGAGCCGGACCCGGAGCACATAGCGGTAGAATCGTGAAAGCGCACCCCGCCATGTGCCCCGCATGGGCCTAGAGAACACTGGGGAGTTTTAGTGGGTAGGCCGATCCTCTCAAACCGGAGAGCCCCACATACGGCCGCGCCTAGCCCAAAGTGTGCATAAAGAGCATTTCCCCTCAAATAAAAGGCTACTATTGTTGCACTTATTGTGAGGTGGTACGTGGTGGTGCAGGTATTATTTGTTACATCGTTATCTTTACAGATATATACATACGTATATGTTATCTATATATTATTTGTAAGTATCTGTTTGTTTTTTTCAATAGATAGTTTTAACATAGGATTTCTACTAAGTCAGACTACTTGGTACTTATACATACATACATATGTATATTTGCGGCTCGTTCTATAGGGGTAGGCTGTGATCACAGATTTCCACTTGCTGCGATCCAAATATACTTCCCTAGCTTCCTCGACTTTCATATATCTGATGCACGTATTAGTTGGTGATTATGAGTTACAAGAGTTGGTTCATGCTGAAATATTTACAGGATATTTGATAAATTCATAAAAGTTACCAAAAAGTATAATTACATATAATATTATGTCTGATATACTACAATTTCTACAGGAGAGCTAAAACCTGGTCAGGTGATTGAACTAATTACAAATTATCTTTAAGAAAGCTATCGTGACACAACGTGTCTGATGCCATTGTATGCTTAGTCTTGATAGACGAATTATTAATTACCAGTTTTTATATCATCTGCTTAAAAAAACAACTTGCATTCATTTCACTGTCTTTGAACTCCTTCAGCAAATCTACGGATACACAATTTGCTAAATCGAAAATTGAATTGCCAATTGTTTCTTAGCTGTGATGTTCAATAAATGAACAAAAACTTTCTAATCTTCTGTAGAAAATTACCTTTCGAGATATCATATATATTGTAAGCATACAATGATATAACAGATACAAATAATTACGTAATGATAGTTTATTTACAATTCGAAAGCATAATGTTATAAGGAATTATTAGAATTATTGAAAAAATTCAAAAACTTTTCTTTTAGATATTATTTTAACCGTCTCAATTTATTATGTTATGATGCTTAGTAAAAAGCTGCATAGAAATAGCTAATTTGTAGTAAGTTAAAATAATTTATCAAATCCCTTTTTCGGTTGTGGAGCATCTTATTAATAATGTGATCAGGATGTAGCTCATAACTACATTACATCTAAGAAAATCCTGATCTGTATTCAGCTTCTGTATTTTGTTAGAGTCAGTATTTTGTTAAAATATGTTTAATAGTTAATTAGTTTAACTTAGGAATAAATCCTTTTCCCTTTATTGGTAAAAGGCCGCCTTTATTGATATAGTATTCATACTAACTTTCTGTTATATTTGAATCAAACGTTATACGTGACATAGAGAAAGAAATAACCATCTTTTAATAATTACAACAATAGTCTGAAATTATTACTTTATGTTTCGAAAACAAACAGCCAAGCGAAATTGCACCAAAGCATCCCGAAATACAGTTACACGAAAGAGGCAGCTACGCCGTAGATGCGCGCTACGTACCAGCTACGGACCGTAGCATCAGTTCTACGTAGCTATCTAAGCGAGACGCACGCTCTTCTCTCGATCTATCTCTTGTGATTTCCATAAAAAAATATATATTAATTATTTTTTCTTCACCTTGCCTGCGTTCCGTTTCACTTCTCTGACTTTCGTGGTGTGCTTTCTGTGCTTTTATGTTTCGCTTCGAACGCATCCAACGTTTTGTTTACTGTTATGTAATTGGTGAGTGCTCCTCAACTTTTTTATGTATTCACAAAGGCACTGAGAGTACTTTTGTTTGAGAAAATGCACACGCTGAAAAGATGAGCGTGATTAAAAAGTTTCATTTTTATTTATTATTATATATGTAAGGCATATCGAAACCGTAATAGAAATTTTGTGTAGTACCATTATAGAATTTAATATTAAATTTATTTACACATTTTCGACAAAAGATTTAAAGCAAAAATTGTTTTTAGAATATGATGGAAATCTCTTACGATTAATTCAAAAAATTGGAAGGTCTAATTATAAATTTACAGAATTATAAATAAATAAATAGTTTATCAATAATCTAATCTTTGCAAAATACTGAATTGATTTGATCTTTCATCAATTGAATTTTTTTAATGAGTAGGGTCATAAAAGGCGCGAACTTATTTGGCTATCATGTAGACATAGATAACAAATTATCAAAATATTATTTGTACAAAGTATGTTTTATCTTTAAGATATTCATTATAGGGTAAATATAATAGCTTACATACACAGTTACGCTAATTATGTTTACATATAATGTGTTTACATATTATAATAACTGTTCATATGTTAATTTTCACTTTTATCTAATTTAAAATCTTTAAATATTTTTATCGGTTTCTATTTAAAAAGATAGTAGACACGGTTTCGTGTGTTGAAAATAATTCTAGTTCCGAGACATATTTCATTAGTAGCGCATTATGTAAACAATTAATTTAAATTTATGGCATTAGCCTATTTACTTAAATAATTTATTATCATTTGTTATTTTCTATTAAATGCGGATTTACGTATATGGAAAATTAAATATCCACAAAGATTCCCTTTTTAGCAAATTTTTGGTGTTTCGGATTTTCAGGTAAAGGATAGCTTTTCTTATAGTAAATTAAATATTAATATATTATTATACAAATTGTTAAAATATGATTTTGTATATAAAAATGGAATAAAGGCACTCCATTGCTTACTTACTGAGGAATCCTAGTAAGCTCAGTTCCAGCCTCGGCCTCAGTGCGATAAAGGGGAACGTCCCGGTCCCAAAGAAGTATATATTATCCGACAAATAATTGATAAGTTTTACTGGAGTTACTATACTATGAAAATTTGAATTAAATCATTTTATGGTATTTCATTACTGAATCTGAACGTATGAGAATAGTAAAATAACAAGTGGAAGTCACTCAGTAAATCATTTAGGTGAAAAAAAAAATACCGCAACAATTTGAAAAAAAAAATCAAATCTATAAATCAAAAAACGTATTTGCGTGTACGTTCACTATATTAATTCAATTTTTTACTTTTTTTTTGAAGCATTTTTTAAGTTTCTTGGCAGAATGAGAGAATATAAAGGAATAGTAATATATATTTATTTTTTATTTTATTTTCAAAGGTAAATCAACAGCTGTTAATCTTTAAAATACAACTTAAATAAACTTCATTAAACTAATAACAGATTTAAACATATATAACTTTTGAATGGTTAAAATAACAACACGTCGAGCTTCACAAAACATATAGAATAGCAAAAAAAGAAATACAAATATTTTATCTTTTTAGAATATTATAACAACAAACTTAGTTTCCGCCTTAATGAATTACAGCTTGAATAGAAAAGATCAAGATCAAACCTATCGCATAATTCGTTGAAACACTTGCCCGTGTGCAGTATATATGAATATATATATGGGAATAATATAAATGGAATCTTTATATACAACTGTTGATTAATTTCTAGACGATGTGAATAAGGTAGGTTACCTTTTTATAATTATTACTAGTCCTCGGAATAGGCAGTTTAATTTTATGTACTTACGATTTTGTGACATCAATAGTATGGATATGCCTGGTCACTTACTATTTTCAGAGATTGTAAAAATGTTATATTGAATTTTCAAAATAGTATTACATCTTTTAGCTTATTGTTATAATAATAAGTTGTAAACATAAAATTTTACGTAAAGAAACGAATAGCAAATAAAAACAGAACAAATCACGCTGATTTTAGGCTTATCCGTGTTACGCTTACATTGACTTTCTTTCTGCAAGTACATAAAATTAAACTACCTATTCCGAGCACTAGTTATTACTAAGATAACCTGAATTTCTTATTATCTTATCTCACGTCTGAACTATCTTTTTTGATCTATGACTTAAGTGGTGCGCGTATCCTAGGGACTTTGATCGTGGCTGTATTAGTTACGATGTCGTGGCTAGTACGTTCAGCTGATCCATCGACTTCGTTTAGAGATTTTAATGATTTTGAAAACGCCTTCCAGATAACTCTCTCTGATCAATGTATGTTATAACGTTAGAAGTTCGCGGAAAAGACTTACACATAACACCGAAAGATTTACACATATGGTGTCGCAGCTAGAATGTTTATGCGTATGTTGCTAGGGTACAGGGTACTTCAATAGATGACTTTTTTTCGTATCGATATGAGAGTTTAGTGATTATACACAAAGCGCAAAGTCTTGCAGTCGTTCAGACATAGAACAGAGGGTTTAGAAAGACATTAGAACAGTTGAAAGAACTGTAAATTTCACTATAGTACGCTCAATTTATAGAACTGGAGTTCTGCGAACTGGACCATTTTGATGGACATGTACGACTATCACTACCAAATACTAATTGACTAAGTAGTTTTTGAATGTGGGCAAAAAATACTACTTTTTCATGAATGTTTAAATGTGTACTGTTTGTGAAGTTAACTGTACCTTGGTATATGAGCATCCTTAAAGATCACACGGCAGGAACCAATAAATACTTTGATTTAACAAATCATCTAACAAACAAGACATACATTGTTGATTTGTATGCGGTTAAGTTCTTCTACAGATTGTTAAAAGATCGCGGATCGCCAAGAGTTTCCGTAAAATCTGTAAATCCTATGAGGTCACAAGTCCCAGACGCTGCTTCTAGTTCCCCTCTTTGCAACACAACCGCTGTGATTGGAATATTGTTTTAAAGTACCATAACCAACATTTCGGTTCCTTTTTCAATTTACTTATAAATATTTATTTATGTTCCCAAAATAGTTTGATGTATTTTTTTATGTAGTCTATCTTAATACATAGAATAAACATTGTTTTCACTTAAATTATGTACACCAAATAGATGAAAACACTTGTAGAAGTTAGTTAGAAATGCTTAGAACACTGAAAAGCTTAAATAGGTACATATTCATATTGAAAGTTTCTTGTTCATATAGAATTTTCTAAGGTTTTAAGCAATAAAACAATGAGGAGATACTTAGCGGAGCTTGAATAATGCTTATAAAACTAAGCAAATTTAGACTTGTCCTCGCTTTCAATTCTACAAATGCTCTGCCACTTAACTTGAATATAGTGTAAACTTTAAAATCTACAAGACTCCGAAAGTTATTAATCAAATTATCAATACAAATCAAATTTACGTCTATATAAACCTTATTTCTATAATTTGTGTCTTATAGCGGAAATAAACGAAATATTTAAAAGTAGTCTGAAATTTGTTTTGTCAAAAATGCGATTAAATACTTGTTTTGCAAGCTCAAATAATTTAAAACATAATTGAATAAAATGTAGTAAATCTCTGAGACTTTATCATCACGATGAACGAATTAATTACATACTCATGTATAACTTTAGTAGAGAAATTTTAGTTCGCGAATATGACTTGTACTTTAGCGGGTTTTTATTAATCCATTACTTATCAAGTATCAAACGTCTTCAAATGTATAAAGTAAATCATATTAATATTTATTTTCTGAACAAAGAATCTTATGTAGTAATATTATATTACAAAAATTTCGGAGAGAATATCTAATTCCGGTATCTCTACAAATAAAATAAGAAAAAACCATCCCAATAAACAGTAGACAGTCAGTGGGCTAATACAAGATCGGTGTAAACACAGAAAGGATGATCAACAAAGGCCGAGGGAACGGCTCACTCCCTGCAAATGGGCGGAGGGCTCGCCCGTTGAGTGCTCCTTAACCTTGAGTTAAACACTCCAGTTTTCATTCCGACGCGATTCGATTGATCCACTTTGTTTTGGTTGCAGGCAAAGGCCATGGAATGCGTATAGACGTACCATGAATACGGTTTTCATTAAAATGACCCATTCTAGACTTATTTTAGCCTTTCAGTTTCGTTTTCAATTTTGTATCTCATCGTAACATTCATTAAGTGTCTGAAGATAAACTACTTAGAGATTTCACAAAACTAGTGTAAGTCAGTCATATTAATTAATACTGGTGGCAATTGTCGTTGTATTGCCAAAACAAGGATTTTAGCTGTAAGCCTAATCTCAAATAATAAGTAAAGATTAATGTGCTGCAGGCAAAAATAAGTTTAAAAACAATTATTTAAGGTTAACTTTACCCGGTGGCTTTGACTTTTACCCTGGTTTAGGAGAGATTTAGAAAGTCAATTCTTAGGGTACGCCTATATTAAAATACAATGTCCTACATCACAACAAAAACCAATATCATAAATTTGTGTTTAATTTCAGCACAATCCCTTCAGTACCTTGAGTGTGGGTTGGTATCAGTCAGTCAATAACCGTTGCCTTTTATATATACAGTAACTCTAAGCAACTTGATAAGTGAATTATCTTGATATATTGTGCATTAAAACATTATGTTTCCAATATAGTATATTTTAACACGTTATTGTACATATATAATGTTATGTTATGTATTTATTACATACGCAGATGAGATAATATAATCTATAGGGAATGCATCGACATTCAGTCCTGCTGTGGATATCTCTCGGCTGCAGAGATGGTTATGATGCCATTATTATTATCGTCATCATTATTTTAACTAACATATCACAGGTTATTAAGTAATATACGGTTTTGAAATGTTAATTCACAAGGCTGATGTCATTATAATGTACATTGAAATCTCTTGAAGTTAACCGTCTTAAAATAGAGTATATACAGTGCATGTCTTTGAGTCTTTCAACCTGAAAGAATTTTAGAACTGACGTATTCTTGTAATTTTTTTATTTAAAAAAATTCAAGAAACGGATACCCTATCAAAACATAATGTTACAATATCATAAGAAATTGCATCACATTTTTTATTACATATTGATCGATAAGATTGTACTTTGTTTCGACTCCAGAAAAACCACTTTGTTATTTCTATAACAAGCTTCCACTCAGTATCCATTAGCATGGAGCAAAGATCACTTAAAACACTAACATTCAAAAACAATCTTAATCATGTTTACATAACGCAGAATACTATTCGGCGGGCCTTGACAAAATTGTCTGTGTTGAATAAATAATAAACTGACTCGAACAAAATGCCTTCTCGTGTGGCTTAGGATAAGTATCTTTGTAAATAGTTTGTTTTGAGATGAAGAGATCACTCGTATGTTTATTTGTCAGCAAATATGCGCCTTTTCGAATCCTTTGATACGGACGATTTTCGTGAAATATTTCATATTATCACTGACTTGACAGCTTGACAGGCAGGCATTGCTTTATAAAAGTCTCTTGTGCTCTTTTAGATTCTGTCATGTATATGAAAAGAAATCGAAAGAACTGAGTCTTTCATGTGGATTAAAAAAATCGTCACTATGTAATCCTATTGCTGAAATAAACTGCATAAACTGCATCTACAAACCGACATATTTTGTTGCTCTTGAGCCGTCAACTCTCAGTTACGAGTATGATAGAGCAAGGTCTCGATTATGAGCTTGCTATTGTTTTGTTCGATAGGTTTTAGATGTATAATAAAATATGCAAGTCATATCATATGAAAAATAAATACCTTTTCACCACCAGTTTCCTTATAAAAATTTACACTACCGTTATCGACTTTAAACGAGTGTAAGCTCATAGTAATTACGAGTATATTGATGATGTGAAATTTTGTATCAATACGAGTAACGTGCAAGCGACCCGTCACTGGTCACAAGCATTGAAAGGACAAGCAGCTTGCATGTGTGTCACCTATAAAAAAAATTAAAAAAAGAATACAACTTTACTTATTTAAACGACATTCCTATATGGCAGAAATAGTTGTATTAAGTCAATACCTAAAAGCTAACTTTCCTTTTAATGCATAAATTAATTTATACTTTTATAAGAGTTACGATTTATTCAATACACTTTTACTTTTTTACTCTATCATACAAAAACTAGAGATTTTATTAGTTTATAATATAGTAAAACCTTTTTAATTGTATAATTAATAAGGAAAACTTTAATATGTGAAGAACAATTCTTCACTATAGACTTTCTAAGATAATATTTAAAAAAATACCATACCAATTACTTATTTCACTAGAATCTTACATGTAATATTATAAAAAAAGATTGTTATTTATTAGTGTTGAGTGTACTTATCTTTCCGACATTGTTTCCTTTGCGCAGTAAAAGCTTTTGAGGCGAATTTTGTGTTCGTCAACAAATGAATTCGCCGCAATCTTTTGTATATTTAACTTATTAAGAAATTATACAATTTGAATCGGATTTAATAATTTTTGAACTGTCTGTACTTAGTTTGTTTTCAAAATATATCTGAAAATCTCTTAATCATTATTAACGGTGTTTGCAAATATTAAATAATGGTGCTTGTATTACTTGACATGAAAAAAATAACACGAACTAAATACATCTAAAAGCGATCTATCGATAATCTCAATAGTTATTAATATGATGAATTTCAATAAGATTATTAGCTCTAAGGATAAATAAAACAGCATACAATATAAAAAGTCACTTTTAGAGATCTGTATCATCTTACAATGTTGAATTTGTTACTAAGGATTGTGACGTACGTACGGATATAAATCATCATTATCACTATCATTTCAGTCAATAGATGCCCACTATTGGACATAGAATCACATAGCGGAAGATTACGGAGCTGTAATAAACTAAAAAGAAGCAAGAAAAAGATAACATTAAGCAATAGACTATATATTTGATAACTAATTATAAATTATGAATCTACGATCAAACATTAAATAAAAAGACTAGAATTTAGACATAAATTAAGAAGAAAATAATAGAAAATTAAATTTAAAAAAGGCTAAGGCGGATACTACTTAGGCAGGCTGGCTGACAAGTAGTTGATTCGTAATACAGTAGTAGCAAGCTGTCATGTGTGTAGCAGTAATAATGAGCAAACAGGCAACCACAGGTAAGAATTAGTAGAAGCAGCTGGTAACAATAGCAGGAGGGAACCTTAGTAAGAGTAATAGCCACGGGGCATAATGTACACACTAGTAGCAGCAGAGAAAATACGTTCTAGTTATAATTTTGTGAGTTGTGGGTTATATATGCCTTTGTTGGAGAGCTGAAGGTAGAATAAACCGCTGATAGACCCTGGTCCGCCTTTATACTAGCCTCAAAAACAAAAAATTTAAAATATTACATAAAATCTACATGAGTTTAAATTGACATAAAGAATAATATACTTGTTAAAATTTTGACAAAAAGAACACTGTGACAGTGTCCCTGACTGTCGTAATTAGTTGTGAAACGTGATAATGTTTGCATTTATTTAATAGAAAAATGTTGAAATTATTAAGAAATTAATACGTAAATCTTGAAATGCTTGTTAGAACACTGAATCATACTGTTTTCATGGTATACCTTCCGGTTTTGGTACATTTGTAGGTTTGTGTATTAGAATCTTACGTTTAACATTAACTGTCAAAGTTCTAGTGATCAAATCAAAATAATTTTGAGAAAAGAAAAAAATTACTTGACCTCGCTCGACTTGGTTGTACAATTCTTCAAATATCTGCCAAAAAAATAGCCTCGTAACCAGTTTCAAAAAATAATATCGACAAGATGTTTAGGAATATTGCCGAGAATGTTTTTGTGTTTGGTAAATTTCATTACTAACATACAATTCTGCGGTGGGATGGATCAAGTTTTCAATTTACAGCCAAACTTTTTTCCTTCAACCACCAGGGCGACGCTACTGATAGAAACTTATGAACCGTGTTTTGTTCACGAAGTGGTTCCTTAAGACGACTTTGTTTATTGATATTTACAAAGGGTAAGTAACTTTTATCAGCTATTTATTTAAAAGTACCGCGGTTTTGTGGTATTCCCAAAAAGCAATAGAGGATAAATAACTCAGTTATGATTTTCTACCGTATGTGAAAGTTTTGAGAAAAATGCTTAATTTTTTATGCACTCTTACATACGTGTTTCTCTATTGTAATAAATTTTATTCTTAGTAATAAATGTAATCCACATAAAAACTTTACGTTTTTATACTTTGATGTATATATAATAGTATTATATCTGATATACTTAGAGCCATAAGGCAAAATAATGACTTGTATTATTTGTCATATTTCAAGGAATATATGTAAAATGATTTAAGTCAAATTATATTATTTTATACCAAAACTAGTACTGTAATTGACATTTATGCACCATGATACAGCTACAATCTTAATATAATATAGATAACTCTTAATATATATAGAAATATGATATATGATATACAAATAGTAAAAACTATTGTTGCTATGCTGTCGTTAAAATACAATAGTTGTAAGCTAATAGATTATTAAAAAACGGGAAAAAACATTTTGTAAAAAATATATCAACTTGTTTATTTTTAATTTTGAATTGTGGATTGCGTCAAATGATATAATTCAGATTGGCAAAAATATATTATAATACTTTCATAAACATGTTTGGCCAATTATTATTATGACGATTATGGAAATTATATGATGTGAATAATAAATTAATTTTATTCATAAAGTATTAAGATTAAGACATTAAGATTTTGATGCAAATATAAAAAAAAAATATTGAGGGCTCCCACACTTAGAACTTAGAAATACCTATAACAATTACTAACTACTAGTACCATACTTAGAACTGAAACTCAAAAATTTTTTTTCATCAAACACATACGTGTGGGGTATCTATGAATAGGTTTTCAAAAATGATATCGAGGTTTCTAAAATATTTCTTTTCTAAACCGAATAGTTTGCGTAACAGACGCTTCCAAAGTAGAAAAAAGTAGCCCCCTCCCCCCTCTAACTTCCAAAATAAGAAAATGAAAAATCTATAAATAAAACATTATGATGTACATTACTATAAAAACTACCAACGAAAATTATTTTGAACGGGATCTAGTAAGTAGTTTTTTTTAATACCTCGTAAATCGTAAACCGCTTCCTTCAATTTCATAAATGAATGGTACGGAACCCTTTGTGCGTGAGTACGATACGTACTTGGCTGGTTTTTTAGAATAAGAAGTTGTGGCAACAGATCGATACTAAATTTAGTTAAAAAACTACAAGCTCAATCCTTCCAAAAATTTTAATGTAATTTTAGGTTAGGTTTTCTGATAGAAAACATGCCTAATATTTATTTATCAAGTATAACTGTTTGATTCACTGAACATTCTTTTTTTTCTAAACCTAAACCTAAAACAAAATCAATGTTCGTGACAGAGAAACAATTGTTCTCTATAATACTGACAGAGATGAATTTGCCGAGTTGTGGTCACGTCCGGAACTAGTAATCGGTAAATGTGTATTGAGTAAGGAAAATGTTTCATAGCGATAAGATGAAATTATGTCTTAGTAGAACAGCCACACGATTGCCTGCTTCGTAGTGATATATAAATTTTGTAATTCTCTTATAATAGATGTATTGGGACGTATTTATTATAATGGTGACAATACAGAGAAATTGAGACAATTTACATTTTATGTGGTTGCAAACGTCAAAATGATATGATATAAGGAAAGATAAAATCCCAGGTAAACAAGTATCTCTTTTGTAAATAATACATTTACATCATATGACGTGAATAGATATGTATAAACATATCTCAGGTCAAAATGGTAGATAGAATAAAATGATTTCTAGCTCTTTATTGTTATTGTTGTGAACTAATCTATAGAAAGTCGTAATTTTTATTACATGCCGATTAAAAGTGTAACTGTCCCATAAAATATTCAATTAAAAAAACTGTCCCTCTGTATGTCAACATAGTTGAGGCGTCGTAAAAAAAATATATTTTACTACTTTCTTCATGTCAATAAAAGTCAATTTCTCTTGCCGTAAAGTGAACGGAGCCCGTACATTTGAGTTATAAAACGATCGATGTGTGCAAGCGATTATGCTCCTCCTGCGTGCCACGGACTGCTTAGGCGGTTTGATGGTGGTCGTAAACTTACAGAATACACTGGCGTTCTGAAAAAGTGTTTACTCGTTCAGTGGTGAAAATTATTTTTTCATGTAAATCTTGTAAAAGTCATCATAATTTATCGTCTGTGCTTTATGATCTGTTATCTCAGTTAGGAAGCATATTTTCTATTCATAAAAGATGTAAATGAACATATGTAACGCCAGATGGCAAGCGACTTCACTTCATCTCACCTCAGCTTGTGGTACTTTCGAAAGCTAATGGCGTTGCCCTCATGCTGTTGCCAGCCTTATTTTCCATACATCATTAGCTTCGACTACGTATTGCTCTAAATTTTAGGCGATTCGCTACCCCAAACATTTAATTCTTTGGACTACCTTGGTCAAATTGACTAAATCAGTATATCCTGTGAAGTATCTTAGATACAGAAGCAAATTTTTAAGTTTGTAATCACAGTATTACATGCATTTTGTAATATTTGTAATAATTTTTCCGAAAATATGAGACAAGCTAGCAAGTCAGTTCGTCTGCGATATTTTCGTTCTCTATTTGAAGTAATACTTTCATTTAAATGCTTTTTATTTTTATGACTATTTTATAGCAAACCTATTTTTCTAGTGACGACTTATTTTTACCCGCATGTTTATGTCAGATCTTATTACATGTTGCTTAGTAATAGAAATTGTGATCACTATCGAAATTGTGATCGTGGTGGTTAACATATTAATTAAATGTAGGAACGAGTAAAACATTGTATGCCAGCGTGTACGATGGTTTACTAACTTAGGGGATATACTAATGAAGAAAATAAAATATTTGAGCTTTTATTTTAGTAAATGGTTTGCGATTTTTATGTGCACCTAGTAGATAACGTATAACACACGTATTTTTATAAATATGAATGCAATATTTTAACGAGCGTCTCGGCACTGGTGTTCTAGTCAGGAGTCTAGGGGTCGATCCTACCATGCACTTACGTCTTTTTCGTTTTTTTGAGTTGATATATTTATCTGATGCTTTGGCGTTGAAGGAAAATATAAATAAAGTATACAACCTAGATATACCTTTTTTTTGTGCAGAAATTCGAAGTGGTGAATGAATGGGTTGTAATATACTTTAGTGTTTGATTTTCTAAATAATAGTCAATATGTTTATTACGTATTTGAACTCTCTACCCGATTATTTCCTGACTGGTATAATCTAATTGACTTTATATCGAGAGTAAGCAAATTTCTTTTAAGTGAGCACATCAAGCCGTAGGTCGCGCTATTATTTATCATCAAACACATCGTAATCAAATAAAAAATGTCCGTCCGTCCAATGTCAATCATTTACATTTATTAAATACTTTTATTTATTTTTATTAATATCTTTTGAAACATGTTTGATTTGCAGAGTTGAATTATCCCTCTTCGTTTCGTATTGTTGTCGTCAATAGCTAGTCCAAACTAATTAATTTTAAGGAGATTAAAGTATTTCTACATTAGTTTTAGATAAATCGAAAGTCACACATAATACATTCTATTTGTTAAAATAGGAAAAAAAGTTAAGTAGTTGTGACACTTACGTAAATATTCTTGAATCTATTTCGGCCTTTACCCAATTATGGTTCGATTTGAATCAGACGATCGAGATGTCTTTGTCCCGAAAGGAATCTCCCAGTTTTCCCGGAAGAAAATAACAATCCGATCCCCCATGCTCCAAGTTTTATATTTATTTTTGTGCGAGAGGCAATCGTTGACTTTCTAACAATTTACTTTACATACTCTAACGTACATGTATTAAAGTTAAAACAAGCTATGTAGCGATAGCGACGACAATATATCCAAAAAAGATTGGGTGCCGTTTTTACATTTGAAATTTTTGTTTACAGGTATTCGTAACAGCTTACATTTCAAGCTATATATATTTCATCACTCTATAGAGAAGTAAATTATGACATCTACATTAAGTTCTTGTAGGTTTATTAATTTTCTTTTCTATTATTTTAATTTCTATTATTTTAATTTTCACAAATTGCTTAGAACAAATTTTGTTAAGACAAAATCTTTGTAGTTCAGATCGTTCACCTGTATGGTTCTGATTGTATACTTCCACCATCATGAGTTACGATAATGTGTTTGTTACTGGAGTTACATAACTATGCATGTGATTTTAGAATCGATGTCACAAATTTTACTCAAAGATTTGTTTACTTATGTACAGGTAAAACCAATAAAAGCCTGTTAAAAACAATTCTCAACTACCTTAGTATTCATCCCTTTTTTTACTACAACGCGCACCTTTCTTCATATGTATGGCTTATCTTCAAGGGTAATATAATAACTCAGAGTCTGCGACGATTTTCACTTCCTGTGAGTTGGTATATTGCATTGTCATGCAAAACAGTGTTTTTTATGCTCATATATTTAAAAAAGTTAGCCCATTAGGTATTTGATGTTTATATATATGTATGAAGAGTGATACTATGCCAATGTAAGGAAAAATTTGTTGTTTAATATGGAATTGTTATCCTAGTGGATGTCTCTACCGATCGGGTTCAGTTTTTGCTTTTCAATAGTTTGAGTATAATCTTAGTCTTTTGTTTTAGCATAGCTTTATGGTAACTGTAGAAGCGTATCAAAATAAGGAATTGGTTTAGAGCTGTCAATTGGTTCAAGGATAAACTGTCATTGGATGTCACTAATATAGTAATGTTTACTTCGCCAATATTAATAATGTCATGGCGCTGATTTTTAACCACACGAAGAAAGCTTTCTTTAGTTGTTAATTGATCATAAAATTATATCTGAAATCTATATCTGTACCGTGATCACAAAACACATCAGCAGACGTATTGAGGTCAGCCGGCGAATGCAATCGGCGCCGATTTTACGGCAACTCTTAATGCTAGCCCACCCGCCAATTTACAGCTACCGCCTGCGAACCACGAAATGAGTTTTTATTTTAGAATCTACTATAACTGAGGACTAGTTAGGACTCTACTATTAGTCGGTGCATTTTACTTTATACAAACATACCCAAAATTCATACATTCATACGTACAAATAATCGCGTATGTTCTCTCTGAACGATTATTTAGAAGAATTAATCAAATTCACCAGTTCTTATGGAGTCACAGTGTGGTTTACTATCACTCTCTGACCTCAGCACAGAAGTATGAGATTGCGGTGTTCTTCCTTATACTAATATTTTGATATTAACTGGACCCCGTGACTTTGTCTACGCAGTATTAGTATTTTGAGTAGCTTCTAATATCGTGGTGTATATCTTCATAAATTGTAGCCTATAGGCTATTTTGATGTGTAAGCTATATTGTTGTAAAGTTTAATTAAAATACAATCCAAAGTTTAATAAATATCCATCCATAAAAATTTTTGCGTTTATAACTTGTAGTGAAGAATACGATAATCCATTATCACACAGACATGTGTCAAAAAATAAATTAATTTGCCAAAATAGGTAATCATATTCTGAGGTGTTGCTGAACTCGAGCGAGAAAAACTTACGAAAATGTCTAGATGCGCTCTATTTTTTCAGCCATGCCCATTTCCTTCATATCCTTAAGATAAGGCGTAAGGTGAATATACCCGAAATGTCTGCTTGGGTAAGATGGAGGGAGATGTAGTTAGGCAAAAAAGCAGTGTCTAATTGCTGTATTCCAGTATGAAGGGTAAGGTATTAAAAGTTTTGCTACAATTCTCACAAAAACAAGATGCAGTATAGGCGACTGCAATCACTTACCATTAAATGGGCCGTCTGCTTGTTTGTCAATATATAGCAAATAAACAAATAGTTAAAAGTCTGTGACAATGGGTAATTTTACAAATAGGTATCAGATATTATCTTAAATAATGATTTTATAATTTATCATTCATTTATAATCAATACAGTATTTATTTCTTTATAAAATGACATAATTTTAATTTTCCACATGCGTTTTCCGTGTGCGTTAAATAAGCAGCAATCCAGAACAAGACATCTTATACAGATAACTCCTTTCACTAGCTAGGATTCACTGATTGGATTTCAAATTAATTGAGTTCATTTTATTACTCTGGTCTAGCGTTTTATGACTGTAATTTAATTTATTTCAATTGAATGTAGAAGAAGACGTACTTGCGTTTCGACTTTTATTCTGTTTAATATAAATGTAATAATATATACATTCTCATTCGCCGATTAGTGTTTCGATTCTTAAATTTATTATTACATTTAATATACACTTTTGTGGTATATACACTTATCAAGGATGTCAAATAATAATATACCAAGTCAGTCGATAAGTCACCGTAGACAAATCATATTTTTGACTACGGTATCATCACCATCATCATCACAGCTTATATGTATGTACATACATATACGTATATCCACCAAGGTGTAAAAGCCTGACAAAATTGAGTCATTCTAATGTCAATGTCATCTATATAAACTCTATACAAAAATGATTAGATTTGATTTGTTGAATTACATTGTGGTTTTTGTGAGGGTTGCAGATTAGCTGAGAATTTTATATCCACATGTACTATAGGCGACATAACCACTTACCATTCTCGGCAGTCAGGCTCGTATATCCATTAAAAAAGTCAATCAAGTTAAGTAAATCAATCATACTAATTACTATGTAATTGAAATAAAAAGATTAAATCACAAAACATAACTCCTACTTTACGAATAAAGCAGGAGATGAGATTGGAGATCGGAGATGAGAGTCACGCGCTCTGATTACAACAACATGAAACAATCATCAACAAACGAAGACAAACTACAATAATCTGTAGTTTTACCACATGGCTGTGACAGAATCAGCTCCCAGTCAATCCGCGTAATACAGAATATCGTCGACCCAGGCACGTCATTTCTGACCCTCCCGACTCATTGATGCTGGCTCTTCAAGCCTTGCGAGAGGCGGCATCTGCGCCGCCATCCCTTAGTTAGTCCATACTTCGCAGCTTGCTGCATATGTACGAGTAGGCCCCATCACTTCAAGGCCGGACCCACTTTGGCGTACCGAGCCTTCCTTCGCGCATATGTCCTCTTCGGAGGGCAGCGCCGACGTGCCCTCTCCTGAGGGTACGCCAACCATTCCGTACAAGCCATAAGGCCACTAGGGCCAAGGCTAGGCTGAGTTCGGTAGGTCTGTTGGATCGAGCCGCCTCGATTCACCAGGAGTCCGACATAATCAACGCATCCCTGCTTGCCTGTTGCGTTGGTATCCATGAGGATTCTCAGTCTCCTCTCCTGAGGAAAAAAAAAAAACAGAATCAGATCTCAACACCATGCAGAATAATTATCTCATAACTGCACTACAAATAACATTGTATTCAGAGCTAAAGTGAGGTTACACTTACAAACTCATTTTCTAGTAGAGTACTTAATTTGTCGCGGGCTATACAAACTGTATAAACTAATGCCATAATAACTTGATCAATCTGAAGGACCAGAAACAAAGCAACTTTCATATTGAGACGTCAATTTGCGAATATTCATTTCCGAAAGTTAAAAGTGTTACTCCAAGTTATTGTTCCCGAGTGCCTCAATTTTGTGATATTGCTCTATGATTGATCCCGTTTGATATTGAAATAAAGAAGAAATAGGACTGTTCCATAAATATTATTTGCTATTGCAAAGAAAAAGGGAAATGGTTCTTATTTTTCTTTTGTATAAGTAATGTTTCTAAGTTATATTCTACAGAAGTGTTAAATAGTTTTACAGATAAAATTTGGTGTTAATTTGTACGGAATAGAAGTGGTCTAACATCAACATGTATAGTCTTGCAATCGTGTGTACTAAAGGGTGTCCCAAAATTAACGCAAGATTTGAATTAAATAGAAAACACAGTTTTTAGTCTTTTGATTGTAATTTTTTTATTGATTCATAAAGTACATAGGATAGGGTTATTTATTGGCATCTATATTTATTATATAACACATCGGGCAAATGGCCTTCGCGGCTTTGCATACACATACGCACACGTTTGTTGAAATTTTCCATGACCGTTCTGTATAAATGTAGCTGAATTTCGTTAATGCAACGTTGAATCTCCTCCTTTAATGCACGCGTAGTTGTGGGCTTGTTGATGTAGAACTGTGATTTTAGATAACCCCATAAAAAGAAATCTAATGGTGTTACATCACACGATCTAGGGGGCCAATTCTGATCACCGAAACGAGAGAGTACACGACCTGGAAATGTCTCATGCAATAATTGAAGTGTTTCACGGGCTGTATGGCATGTGGCACCGTCTTGTTGAAACCACATATTGGGCACATCAATATTATCCAATTTCGGCAAAAAGAACCGTGTTATCATGTCGCGATATCGAGCAGAAGTAACAGTCACTACTTGACCAGCCTCATTTTCAAAAAAGTATGGTCCAATTATGCCTCCAGCCCAAAATGCACACCAAACTGTGACACGTTGTGGATGCATTTGTTATTCGACAATCACATGTGGGTTTTCGGAACCCCAAAAGCGGCAATTTTGGCGATTAACAAAGCCATCAAGATGAAAATGTGCTTTGCCGCTTAGGATGAGTTTGCTCGAAAAATCAGCATTCATTTGTTGTTGCTCAATAATCCATTCAACAAACTCTCTTCGCTGCGCATGGTCATTGGGCTTCAGTAGTTGTGTTAATTGAATTTTGTAAGCATGGAGACACAGATCTTTAGTGAGTATACGCTGTAGAGAGCTTCTTGAAATTTGCAATTCTTGTCCACGACGCCGAATTGAGGTTCCTGGATTGTCACTGAAACTCGCACGCACTGCCTCTATATTGACATTTGAACGGCTTGTTTTTGGACGACCAGTGTGTTTGGCGTCTCCCACGGATCCTGTCTCTCGGAATTTTTCAATTAATTGCTTCACAGTTGTCGAAGTTAAAACACTATTCCGACCATGTTTTATATGAAATTTTCGAATTACGGCCGCCAAGCATTCATTATTTTTGAAATATTGCTCCACAATGAAGACACGTTGTTCTATTGCGTAACGCTCCATTTTTACTAACCCTAAACTGTCAACTGTCGATTTATTTTGTTTTTAGGGTTGGCAATACTGTACTGCATAAATGGCGGCAAATTCAAATCTTGCGTTAATTTTGGGACACCCTTTATTATATAGAGCAATAAAAATAATACATTAGAATACAAACAATCTAAACTCAGATACTCACTAGCCAGACTTAATTTATAGATTTGACTAAATAATTTTCAATAACTTATGAGTATTCAACTACGATTGTTAGCTTTTAATTATTCCTTTTGTTAATCATTAAATATATATTCACGATACACTCATAAAATAGTGTTTGTAACCTTCAAATATGCTAATTTTACAAAAAAACATTCTTCTTATAAATAACATCGTGACTTTTACTAATTATTGATTTTTTATTTCTAAAAGTTTGTATAATTTGAACAATTGTAAAATATATAATTTTAGTTGGTAATAAAACACAGTACTGTTACAATATCATCTAAATGTATACCTGTGTGAGTTGTATAAGAAGCATAATTATACACGAAAACAACAATCATACCGATTTATATCTTAGTAATTGAAACTCTGCTTTATTTAAAAAAAACAGCAATAACAACGAGTGTAAACAAGTAAAGTAATAAACTACATGACGATAATAAGCTATAGCAATTAGCCACCTTTTTATTGGTATCTAACTGTGCGTTGCTGATAATATACATAGTATAATAAAACAATTTATATAAAAACAATATCAGAACGGAATGCAATATATTTTATATGCACATAAAAATCAAGATCATTAAACAAATTATCAGTTCTAATCCTGAAACTGATTTGTCAATAGATGGTGCGAGAGAGGAACACTGAATGTGATATGAACTTTGTTCAGAGGCATATTAACTTTGTTAGAGGCCCAGCAGTTTAGAACAATCAATGGTTCCCCTTACAATTTCAATAAGCAATATAATGTCTTTAATTGCATGTCTCAACGATAATTGCAATATATAGATTCGCCACAGCGATATATCTCATTAAGCAAAGCATCGTAACTCGTCTTCGGTACCTTAAAATTAGAATTTAGGAAGCAAATAAATTTTTTCAGTATATTTTCTATGTTGTTTATATACATATATACTTCATAATATGGTTACCACATAGACCTAACATAGTCCAAACAACACCATACATAGGCGCAGTAGATTATTGTTTTGTGTACTTCAATCTGTGATAAAGCATCCCGAATGCTTTATTACAGATTGAAGTAATATGCTAGTCATAAAGAAGTTTACTATCTAAAATAACCCCCAGGTCTCGTGTATCACATTAAGTTGAAAACTTCTTCTAGACGAAACATGTAACAAAATAAATTATACTACTTTGAAGAGTTATATCATATGCAAAAAGTGCCTAAAACATTGACCTATATCGTTAATAAGTATTATATAAAAGTAAAGATCCTAAGAGTAAACCTTGTAGGACACCTAATGGAGTATTATTTTATGAAGATATGTAACCATTGAGAAAGACCATTTGAGACCTATTATGAATAAAAGTGGTTATCCATCTAAATAGATCTCTATCATACACCGACATGTTGCAGTGTTAATATTTTATAAGGTAGCTTAAAATAAATGCATCTTCAATCTGACAAAAACGTAATTATGTTTTACTGTTAAGCTTTGGGATCGTATCGTATCGCAAGGATTTTTATAGAATTGTCGGATCGCTTAGTCAATATTTTTGAAGACCTTAAAATGGTGTGCTAGCCTATTGAATATCTTAACTTAGAACTGCAAAGATTTGGAATTTTGTCTTTCAATATTTAATATATTTGTCTTGTAAGTCAAATCTTATATTGTAATATTAATATTGATTTTTGTTGTAACAGCAAATATCAATATAACATACATAATATTACATTTTGTGTATAATGAGGTAAATAAAGTTCCTTAAATAAATCTCCGAGTGATTATCTCTGAGTGAGTCAGACAAATGTGTAAAAACTTTGAAAAATTGTAATTTTGAAACAGTGAGCGAGAAAAACCTGGCTTCAACGTTTTTAACGCGTCGAAGATGTGACCTCATTTGTCGAATTATGCCAAGTGCTATTAACCGGGTCAGCAAATTCGTCTCCTGCGTCCAGAAGCCGCCTGCATTCAGCTGATAATATCGAATAACCCTCGCCATTTATTGCTGTTGCGTAATTTATGTTGTTGGGTATCAAAATGGTTATTGTGTTGTTTGAAATAGCACATTGACCCAACTTTATGAAAAGTATTATTTTGCAACATTTATGAGAATTATTTATAGCATGCTTTTGCAAACTATAGTACTTGTCAAGTAACAAATATATTTTTCCGGGGTTGTTTTTACATCACATAATACAGATTTTTGTATAAATTAATTAATGCCTAGTGATTTACATTCGTATTTTTTGTAGATAATTTATTTGTATGTCATTTGTTTCTACTACTTTATATCTAACTGACCATGTGAATCAATTACAAAATGAAAAATCATTAATGTCTATGAATTACTAACAAAATGATTTACTAAGTATTTGTTAGTACATAGTTAACAATCAATATTAAATACAAATAAGAAATTTGAGGCGAGAAATTTGTTTCAAACAAATTTCAAAATTTATTTATGAATAAATTAGCATTTGTTTTACAAACAATCCATGTTGCGCGTCTTAATTTATAAAATAATCATTGATTTCTATTCGGTTTTCGTGAACCAACTCTGACACTGATAAAAGGGTCGATTGGAGAGGTACCTGTTGGGTATACATATTAAAATCTAAGTAAGTACATCGAAATTCCATTAAGCTTAAATAGGTTCAGTCGTCCACGAATGCTGTGAATGAACTACGAATATTCAAGGTTTGGGCAAAATAAATAAAATAAAATAGTAATTATGAATTTTAGTTGGAGTTCGAACCAATAAGTGTACTATTATTAACTTTGAAGGTTTGGGATAATCTCAGATAGTATAGATCCTATAATGAATTGGATAAACTTTTACCACTAATAAATAATAATAAGTCTTATGTATGGTAAAATCCGATGTTACGCGGGAAAAGCGAGTAAGTTGTAATATGGTCCGACAGTGGGAATTTAAGGAAACAATGTCATGTTAGAATCATTTTATTGCAAGTCAAAATAATTAATTAATAAAACTTTTATATTATGTGTTTTTGTTTACTAGTTATGTGTCTAATGTTTTTGCGCCGTTTCTTATTAATGTTACACAATAATACTAGAATAAATTAATAATGAATACTAGAAAAAGTACATAAAATCTGTGATTAAAAAAATATTTCACTTCAAAACAAAATTGATTGATTTATTTTTTTACCATACAAATTCACATTAAAATACGCTATAGTAAAACTATTAAAACTAGTAAAGATACAACACGCAAAACAGGCTATGATTATATTTTTATGTGATTGAATGACTTTTTAACTTTTTAAATTTTACTTTTGGGTTAAAAAGTATCACGTTTTAACCCAAAAGTAAAACTAAACTTTATAATAATAAGTCTTTATTAACAAACACCGAGTTACATGGCCCAACACATTTCAAAACTATGTTGATATTGCATAAAAATGGGCGTTCAAATCGAGTACCAGCGGAACTCAAACTAGACGAAAGCCTGTATCTTGAGTCCCGCAGGTGCTCACAATACTATGATTATGTATGTCCACTAATACTTCTAATTATATGTACAAAAACTTTCTAAGTTGGACGACAATATAATAACCCTAGTCAACTCCATTACTTAACAATTCTTTAATTTATGGCTATCATTTCTATATATATATATATATATATTTTAATGTTTTGTGGATCTATTTGTGTGTGTGTGTGAGGGTGTGTTGAATTATGTGAATAGGTATATAAGACAGTATAACTAACCGAGAGTGTGTGTGGTGTGTACGTATATAATAAATAAAAAAATGAAACAAATAAATGAAACAGGAGTGCATACAGTTGTGTGGGTATTAGAGATTTATATTGAAGTAGAGGGCATTAAGTTAAACTGTAAATTTTATTATTAATTAACTCTCACAAGTGGGATATTTTAAAGTAAAAAAATCTCATATAGTATCTGCTGTTTTTTTCTTCTGAATTTTGTACATTTTGAAGATAACTTTTTGATAACAAATATTCTTGTGATAACTATTACTTATTCTAATGTCTTTTTCTTAAAGTTGGTTATTAAATAAATAAGTCAGTATGGAACTAGCGAAATTCCTTGAAATTTTCATAAAAAACGGCAATTCCCGTACTTTGAATCCTAATATTTGCGACTTCGGTGAGAAAGTTTAGCCAACCACTTTGTTTTGGCACAGTATCTACAATTCGAACGCGAAGAGAATATATTTGTGACAAGGTGTGTCAGATTGTGTTATATTTGCACAAAACAAACTCAATTTGAGTACATATAGTCCAGTCATTAATCTTATTTCAAATAAACTATTTACGTAATTATATAAATTTGCCGATTACAGCCTTCACAGAGTATTTGATACGCTTAAATATTTTGCGACTTGTCAGTATTATTATGAGTAGCTAAGACTCTTTTTCTCTAAACATTAATTTATTGTGAAGAAATGTTTGTGTAACTGCTATAAGTGCTTTAAGCTTAAGTAACTTTTGCTTTCAAACTTTTCGCGGCTTATTGTTCTTCTATACCCGAAGGACGCGTAGAAAAAATAAAGAAAAGTAATATTTCTCAGATTTTGATGAAGTTTCCCTGGTTGGCAACGTCAGTACGATTATTCACTTTGTAATTACTTTGAAAGCTTGGCGAATTTGTTTATTGCTGAAAATAATTATTAATTATATATAGTAAAGTAAAAACATTTTTTGCAGTAATAATAGGTCTTTTACAATGAAATTATCGAAACTATGTAAGTTTAAGCGACATAGAAAATAGTATTCATTTGAGCATATTACTTTTTAAGGCCCAAGTGCAAAAATAAAATTTGTTTTTAAGAGATAGTATAACATAAGCGATATATTTTAACTTCTCGTTACAAAACGACTATTTGATACTTTAACCTCAAGTGATTCGTGGTTGCAAATTTATAGAGAAGTTGATCTATTATAAATTTATTTATTAGAAATGTTAAAAATTGTTACGTACTGCTTTTATATTTTTTATGGTTGTTAAAAAGACATCAATTTAAAAAAAAAACCATAATAAAACAACGTATTATGTTAAACTACATAAAAATAATTGACAAGTTGCTCAAAGGTCGTTTTGACAACTTTTCTAGTATTCGAACGTGAAATATGAATGGGTAAAAAATTTACAATTCGTTGTAAATTCTCATGAAATTCTCGAAGAACTCTTACACGAGAAGAAGTTTAATAATCAGTCAAAGCGTACTTTCTAAGTTCTAACTCTTGGTTATTATTATCCAGACTGTGTCAAACCTACTTTGCGAGTCGGTATTAATTAGATTACAACATGAATGGCCCAAGGCGAAGGCCTAATAGCTCCAATATTGACTCTTGGGGCGCTCTAATAAACGTAAGGAGGATAACTTTGTCGATAAGGATGTAAAGATTGGAACTGGTGTCTGTAATTATTGTAGAGCTAGGTAGCGGTTTTTTTTTGTAGTAGCGTTTTTTTTCATATTCAAATAAATATCTGTTTGGAATCATTTTTGGTAAAATAGGAAAAAAATACTAAATTCTTTATTTCTTGCTATTAAATACATATTGGGAAATACAAAAAGTTTGATTATTGCATAAAATAATTAAGTCTCTTATCGATTCAAATAAAATGATTATGTGTTCCATAATTCATAATAGTAATATAGCATTATTTATAGCATTTTTTAAAATCAAATGTGATTAATTATGTGAATTAAAAACAAACAGCTTACTATCAAACTGTAACAGGAAGTGAACTAATAACGCTGGTTGCATAGCCTCTCTGAATTACGACATTATTTTTTGTACGTCTCTTTCTATTTCTAATGAGCACCCTGTAAGAGCCCGGAAGAGTCAATGTGCTGTTGGGCCTCGTGATCCTATAACGTCGACAGTCAAATACGTAGTCTCCAGATAGACCAGCAATTTTGCATCGCTTCTGGAATTCAGAGGCAGCCACGGCTGTTTCTCAGTCTATATGTAACCATACTTAATACACCTCTATCTTATTTTTTTTATTATATTTATAAGAATTAATATCAATTAATGATTAATGCTTTTAAAGTTATGTTGTCTCAATCCAATTAAATGATTTGTTCTAATTTAGTTACTGTCATTATTTAGTTAACATCAGAAATAATAATAGTACAAAAACCTTTACAGGCACATGTAATTAATTATTTAATCCTTGTACGTATGTCATTGTAAAATATTCCCACCAAATTTAAACTACATTTTGAATATTAGCTTTTTGAATATTATTATAAAAATAATGGAACATTGTATATATACTTACTACGCAATAGAGAAACATTCTTGGACTGTCTTACTTATGTGGGTACTGCGTTCTCACCCCAACATGGGTTCTATCTGACATTTAATTTCCGCGATTATTCAATAAGAAAAGAACAGTTATTGTCCGAAAAAGATTTGTAGATTTCCGTGTATTTAAATAGCACTATGATTTTATTAGACTTATATCGGTTTTTTTTAAAGTAATAAATGTATTTTTTTATATTCGTCGAAAGTTAAAGATAAAATTCATGGTGAACAAAAATTACGTAACACTGGTTTATTTGCTTGAACTAGATTAGATGGCGGTATTATTTAGTTTAAATCATAAAAAAACATCTGATGACTATTGAGTATTTCTTATAGATTATGTCTAAGTCTAAGTTTGTATTTACTTCGAATTTTGTCAACCATTTGTCTATTAGAGAATAAATTAGACGTACAGTGCGATTAAGTTCTTAATACTTTTTATATATGCATTTTCTATTGTGTTTATCAGTATTGTCCTCTCTAAATTTATTGGAATTATTTTATAGTAACTGTTGTCATTTTACTTTAAATTGCTCACTTAAATGTATTGTCGAATAACAGCATAGCAGGGAATATTGACATAACGGAAGGTATGTGACCTACCCTCAGTTGAGGTATTTAGGTCAGGAAGAATGATTTATAGTTCAGCATTCTGCGTCCTAGCCTTCCCCTACTAGTATTGGGAAACTACTGACCGTGAGAAATCACCTCTCGAGTTCAATTTAAAACGAAGCTGATTTTGAAACTTTCGTAATATGTAAATATAAATGTTATAATTATTTACTATAATTATAAGTATTAAATTTTATTTAAAAAATCGTTAAAAAATCATACATGAAGCATGATTAATTTTTTTTCATTGAAGTTTTTTTCCTTTTATAGTTAATTTTATCATATAGTATACAGGTCCGTAAATTTTAAAATCGTAATGTAAATGAAAATGATATTAGCAATTATTAATAATAATAGGTAAAATAGATAATATCTTAATGATCTTGTCTGTGTCACTTAAGACTTATTTTAATTATTAAATATTCTATAAATCTTAACCTATTCTAGTTTTCGCAGCAAGTCTTATCATTCTCATTGTACGTGAATTATTCTAATGCATAGTGCGTTTAGCTTCTTTTATAGTTATATGAACAATGTTCTGAAAACAAAGTTTATTTTCCAATATCACTAAGAGTCTCCGAAGTTTTATGGTTACTACATCGTACTAATATAGGCTAATATATTCATTGCTAAGAGTTTTGAGGAAGCAATAAAAAGCTTCCTTATTTTGTAGGTCGTAAAGGTTATGTAGCGTAAATCGTTTCGGCTCTCATTAACTTTGATGAGTTTACAGATGAGATTAATTATTTTAACAGCCGAGATTATTTTTTGTCGTGTTGTGTAGATATTGCCCATATTTTTGCCTTTCATTGTAATATGCAAATTAGTTATTCATGAGAGCAATTTTTGAACCCGATGTCCGTGATTTTGGAACAATCCCAACTAATATTATAAATGCGAAAGTGTGTTTGTTTGTTTGTTTGTTACCTCTTCACGCTTAAACTACTGGACCGATTTCAAAAATTCTTTCACCTTTGGAAAGCTACATTCTCCCCGAGTAACATAGGCTACTTTTTATCCCGGAAAAATCGACAGATCCCACGGGATGCGCAATAAAGGCTTCGCTCAAAAACTACTGCACAGATTTTTATGCGGTTTTCATCAATAGATAGAGTGATTCTTGAGGAGTTTTGCGGCATTTTTTATCTCGGAAAAACGGATAGTCCCACGGGAAGCGCGATAAAATCTTCGCACCATAAACCGACTTCCGCGTATATGTAGCCGTGGGCAAAAGCTATGACCCTTAACCCTCTATACACCCAATCCCGAAATCCACGCGGGCGAAGCCGCGGGCAGAAAGCTAGTTTTATACAATAAACTTGTTAATAAATACCGATTTATTTATTTATTTATTTGTATCTAACTCTGAGTTAGTAATAACCTTTGTTTCACCATAGTCATGGTTACAATATTAGGCTAGTCAATAGTTCCAATGTTATCATTACTATATCTTGACAGCTATTTATTACTAATTAGAATTGAATTAATTATACTTATACATTAAAATAAACAAATATTTATCAATTAGTAAGAACATATGATTAGTCATTTTGAGTGTCATAAACTCATTCAATGAGTTTAAATTTTTGTTTGAACGTTATCAAATTCTGTTAGTGCTTGTGGCAATTTGTTATATATAGCGATTTTATTGTAAATTCCTTGTTTTTGAACCTTAGCTATTCTAGTTAGTAGAAGTTATTTTCCAAATTGACAACTCTGTATCTATTTAATACAGGGAAAAAACAGCCCTTGCTGAGTTTCTTGCCGGTTCTGCTCAGTACAAGGTCTCCCGCTGTAGATTTGCGAACCGATGGCGTAGCTTTTCGACTTTCACAAGTGCTTGTAACAGCCTAGAATAAATGGTTTTGAATTTGAAATTGAGTTCTTGGTTGTAATAATTAGTTATTATTTTGTAGAACATACGTAGGTAAGTCACCTTTCTCTACTAAGGTCCATCGCTGCTGATGTATTTCTATCTGACTGTTAAAGATGTATAACGTTATTATTTTATTTATCTAAAAATATTGTATTGCTGATGTGCGTTTTTTGGTTTAATTGATATGTGGAATTAACATTGGTCTCGAGAAACTCTGGCTACATACTTAAAATTAAGTCTCGATATGTGTGTTCGTTAGTAACGTCACATGAGGCTACAAAAGGCTTTTAAATAACACATATGTGTATTTCTACATATTGTTTTGTGATATTTATGATAAAATAAAACTCAAGATTCGATCACAAATATTCCAGAAGACGGACGACCCAATTATTCGTTATTTGGGTAAAATGTTCCAGCTTTTTCTTTTCGTTAAGCTCAGATGAAATTACATTTAATAGTCAACTCAATTTTCCAGTTCTATCAGGCGCAATATTTTGAATTGAATTGGTATCATGGTTTAAATTAAAATATTGATTTCGCTCGGAAAACATTTGCTACTTTTGCGATATTGCTACGATATTAAGTACACTTATATTGTTTTTTCTATTTATATTTGAATTTTAAGTAAATGCGTATTAAATTTCTACATACATGCAATTATACATATTCACGCATCTTTCCTGTGAGGGGTAAGCAGAGATCACAGTTTTCCATTTACTTCGATCCAAATATACTTCTCTCGCTACATCGACTAATAAAAGTGAATAATTTCATGCACGCTCGTCAATTACGGGTAGTCTCAACCTAGCCTTCCTTCAGTATAACACCTATTTGGTCCAAGAATGTTTGTTTAGGTTGTCTTCTACCAACTGGTTCATTTATATTTGCCTTATAAACTTATATCGTCAGTCGTCATTTATCCGTTCTAAGTATCTAAACCATGTAAGCAATCCCTTAATTGTTTTTCTACATATTTCACCCTTATCACACTATTTCGCAGTTTATTCTTCATTGACACGAGAGATGTGAGAAGAATGGCTGAAAACACCCAGCATTCAAAATCAAAATGCAGAAACAGAGAATAAACAATTTACAGCCCCATTCACTGTGTTTCCTGCTATTACTTTACTTTCAAAGTCAGACTCATACTTATCATCTCTTATAATTATAGATCCCAGATACACAAACTCTTTTACCTGCTTTAATTATTCGTTTCCGATCACAACCTTACATTTTGACTTCTTTTCGTATTTTTCAAATATCATCCTTTCCTTTTGCTTAAATTTACTTTCGTTCATTTTCTTGCTTAAGCTCCATGCATAGATTTAACCATGTCTTTCTCTGTAACTCCTCCTCCTTACTATCATAACAATAATTAAAATTATGTGTAATATAAAAAAAAATCAAATGCTTGACTTACGTAATTCTTTGCCTGCGGAGATAAGGAAGGCGAAGAGAAGGGGAAGTGCAATAGAGATATTATAATAAAAAAAATCGTTTCCCTGCTTATTTTAAGTAATTTAAAAAACATTGCAATATATTTCTTTTCTTAATGGAGATTACTTCAATAAATAGATGATCGCTTAAATCGGTTTTGACGTGCTTAAGTTATAAATGATGGAACTAACACGTAATTCTTTTATGTGTATAGAATTAGTAATGCAAAGATTATAAAAAAAATATAATATCACGTTAACACTCTAATCTGATCTTCAATTTTTTTCACACAAAAATATTGACTAAATTACAAACGATGCAGCCTCGTTAATACATAAAAAGGTATGTTCACATAATTATAGCAACCGTTTGAGATTTAATAAAGCAGAAAGTACTCTCAGGACCTTGATATTAATATTCCTCTCACGTAAGCAAGTAACTGTAACATTAATCGTCTATTTCAGGTGCCACCAACCGTCACTGTCTGGTGCGTAGGTTCACCAAACAAAAACCTGAAAACGAACACAACAACGAGAATTATAATCTGTGATAAAAAGAAGAGAGAAAATCTAGGAGAGCAATATTTTTTTCCGTTACTGTTAAAGTTAAAGAAAACAAAAGAGTTTTATCCTTTTCGCGTGTTGCCTGTTGCGATTTTGAAAATAGAATTCGATGTTGTTAATTTTTAAGGAAGAGTAAGTAAGAGTGTGTTGATGTTAGCGTAGCTTTGGTTCGAAGTTTACGTAAGCTTAGACTTTGTGTGGTTTCTGACGCTCAGTGTCGCAAGAGTCCACGATGACGAAGAACTTTTTGACCGTCACCAACATCGTCAATGAGGGTATCAAGGGGAGCAAAATATCGAAGCTGGGCCTGTCAAAGTACCTGTCGCAATCTCTGTAAGTAGTATATTATAAGAGGTTACTTATGTACTGACACAATCATATCAGACATAACATACATATATTCAAAAAGAGAAAAGCGTGCACAGTGATTACCTACTTAACTGGCTCATTGGATCAACTTGGATTAGCACTAATAAGTCGAACCGTAATGTGTATTTAGGTATTTAGAAATCCTCATCATGCGATAAATTAAACTATGTAATCGATTAATGTTGTTGGGAGTGGTTTTTCGACCTACCCGATGTTCGAACTATAGACGAAACTTCAGTTTAATTATTTCAATATTTTCCTATGGAAATTCGATTACGACTTGGTCACCAGCTCTACACAATAGCTTGGCAATAAATGCTGGCGATTTTGATCGACATAACATTTTACGAAAATGATGTCTGTAGAATTTTCTATGGTGGCGGCATTTGTTTGCGGTCATTACTTGATTAGTGATTTTTTTTATTATTTTTGATTTTCTATCGCCGTAAGGACTTACTAACATGACGCGACTTAGCCGCCGGATAAAATACTGACAATAATCGGCCAGGTTGTTTTGACATTGGGGAAACTTAGGTGTGTGAAGTCAGTAATGATGCATGTACTCAAATTCTGTGCGTTTAAAGCAACAACCGTATGCAAAAAATTACAATTGGTATATTATGTAAATTTTGTATAAAAATATGGTGTCTCTACTCATACTTAAATGTGTTATAGCTCATTTGGTGTCTCATGGTAGCTCATTTATCATAACGCATAATCAATCAATTAAGCACTTCAGCTTAAATTAATCGAGTAAATGGTGATAATCGTTTGCGGTGTGCTGAAACTAAATTTTCTTTTATAAGAAACCATTAGTTCGTTTTAGTAACTTTTTATTGTCATGAATATAAAGTTCGTTCACAAGCTAGATCTTTCACAAAATTGTTTCAAACGAGTCGTTTGCTTGTAAATTGCCCGTTTAAGGACTATTCTGAATGAAGATAAGGATAATTTCGAGTTTGCACGATAATTCATAGTTTGGTTCTAGAGATAAGTTGATCTTTTTTAAACGCAATATTAATGGCGCTTCTGTAATATTATTAGTATTTTGTTACTATTTTGCTAATATTCTCCACTTCTTCAATATAAAACGGTAAGATACTCGTATTTAACTGCGTAGTCTTGTTCACACCCCTGTTTCATAGGGTACCATATTTGTTTCTTATTATTTGCAACCTCCTTTTTTGTTCATCATTTCTTGCTGGTGTGGTTGCTTCTAGTAGGCTTAACTACCAAGATATGTATCTATATTTATTATTTGATAGGGTATTCAGGTCAGGAATAAATTTACTAGTATATTATCATATCTAGTGATAGATACTTATATTATATATGTCTCTTTACTTTTGTATTTATACAGCCTAGAGATTGCTCGAGTTCAGACAAATGATCATTGAGACACTGGGACATCATTGAATAACCGAGGAAAACATTGACATGATAAAGTTAATCTTAATCCGGATATTTCCAGGTTTATTATTTGAACAAAAAGTTCATCATATACAGTCCCTTTCTATACATATAGCATTTTACCACGACAGTTCCAAATTTCAACTTCAAATTGACCCACTGTCAGCTCATTATGACCCTATTTACCTAGCCTTACATTGAAATATCCCACGAGAAAGATGTGCTGCGTTATGTACTTCCAATTCCTTTTTGAGGCGCGTCGAGGTTGAATTGTAGATCTGAATAACCTTCGACTTGAATACCGTTTGATTATTTTGAGTATTAGGTACGTTACCCTATTCGACACACTTCCCATATCAGTAAAGTAATTCTTCAGAAACTTGTGAAAATAAACCCAGCACCACCTTGGGGCAGATTTTAGTCTTCCTGGAAAAAGAATAAGTTACCGGATTTGAGAACCAACATCTACACCCCCTCTTCGGATTTCAGGTCGTCCCATAATAATCCATCGAATCCTGTTATCAATTCCTTTTCCAGTTCCATCAGTGTCATATTTGTCCGCAGTGTACGTACGGTTTATATTGTCAGGGTCTATGTTCAATGTTTGGTCGAATTAGAGAATGTATCGATTACAGGTTCTAACGTTATAGTTATCCATTCGAGTTGACTTTATTTAATTCGTACACAGACTACTTTCGTCACAATCAAAAAACGAGATACAATTTATAAATAATAAAGCCTATTTAAAATTCTCAATCAGTCATAAGTAAAACTTTACAGACGAGTTTACGCCGCCTCGCTTCAGTGTAAGCTAGAAACGAATTTCGGAAGTTTAATTCAGTTCAGTAACTGCCTCCAACTTCGTGGGTAGCCGCATTCTGCCGCGAGGCATACTAGTTTGAAATTTAATGGTTGCCGAGAAATATTATTGTCGCATGTCAACTATGTAAAGGTAAAGTACTTTTCTTCCGAATACGAATAACACGTGATACTCGTGGTACTGTGGTACCGTAACGGACGTGGTACTCGTGCTCATCAATATTTTGCGCGGAACAGTCACCTATGTTTTCTTCTTATAGAAGACTACTAATAGACATCGTGTGAGTCTATTGGTTTTATTCTTTTTGCCTTAAAATGATTGGGATTTACAGTACATTCATCAGAGTAACTTTCAAAGTTCAGTAAATAATGTTGTGATGAAAATAAACATACGGCATGTTACACCTTACCAAGATCACCAATGCTAAATGGAGGTATTAGATATATACTTTGGTAGAGGGTTATGGTTCACTTGGAGCCACTTGCTTTTATTGAACAACAAAAAATGTCAAAGAAGCGGATCATTTGGTGATTTGGCTGGAGTCACTTACCTCTACAAATACTACGAAATTATTTTAAGATCTATCTATTACCATTATCTAGTCATTATTGCAGAATCTGGGCTACTGTGGAGAACTTACTAAACGATATAAAAAGTTTACAGGTAAAAGTTGTATGATGCGGGTATATAATTTAAACTTCTAGACTAACTAACGGAAACAGTATCATGGATAAGTCAAACAGGATAAATTCAAACAGGATCGCTTGATGAATAGAATAGAATAACGATGTAATTGAACCTAATTCTTAGGTACTAATGACTGTTTTGGATTTACTCCCAACCGCTACGTGAATGTTTCACTACTCTAGTGAAGTCAATAATGAACTGTAACTATTTTAATGTAACAGCGTGTGGTTTAAGTCATAAGCTGAAAACTAAATAATATAGATTTTTTAATATACCTTGGGTAGTATCTCGGCTTTACAAAAGACTGTAAAGGTGGAGAAGAGCGCTCTAATTGTATCCTTGGCAAAAGACAAAATCCAAAGTTCTAAAGTAAAACAATTCAGAACTTGAAAAAATAAACAAACTGTCTTATGTTTAATTGATACTATGGAAATTTGGTTGTTTTAATTCCTTCACAAGTAGACTCAGGAACAGTACGGAACGGTAAAACATCTCCAAAAAAAGATATTCTATTACACATGAGAACTAAAACAATGAGTGCATGCACCTAATGCACTAAAATATTTCGGGCGGTTGATACTATCGAAATTTCATTGTGATTAATGTCTTTCATTAAGCAATGATGGAAGGACCCCAAGTGGCTGTCAAATTTCATGTGATTGATAATTATTTTTAGTTTAGTTACAAAGGGAATCTTAAAAACCATTTCAGTCTTCAGTGTGTCTCTCACTCCCAGACCACGGTCATTACTCGCTATCTAATCTAAACCCAGTTAAGGTCACTCTGATAGGCACGTAATAATGTGGGCCAATCTGTCAGCGCGCTACCTCAATTTATTCATGATTAAGCCGGGATCTAAGACGGCGTGGCAGACTAAACGTTGTAATGGACTGCTGGAGACTTTTTCTCGAACTCTATGTATTTTATGCTCATAGATTTAAGGCTTTTAGTTGATTGTGTTCGTGATATGGATAGCAATACATCTATTAGATACAAAAACACGTTAATTTAAGTAATACAGAATTACCCTTTTTTTTTTGTTACCCTGAGGAAAATGCATTAAATTGCATATCCCGGCTGTGGCGAGCCGGCGGTTATGTGGGGCTCTCCTCCCCAGAAGGGGGAGGCCTACCCACTAAAAACCTCAGGGATGGCCTTCCTCAGGCATGTAGGGAGCCCCCGGGAACATCAAGCCACTTTCGGGAACCCCCAGCCTCCGCTCCCCTGCCTAGAGGGGAGCCCTCCTCGGGGGAGGCTACACTACCTCCCCCGGTCTCCTTCACCGACGACGCCCCCGGCCACGGAAGGGGCGTGGTCCATCCCGGGTCGCCGTAGCAGTCGCGACTTCCTCGCGCCCGCCGGCGACCCGCGGCGGCGCCGCAGCTGTGCTACCGAGCCCGGCGCCGCCTTCTTCGAGCGGGATCGGCCATCTCCCGACCCCGCTCGGCGGCCTCCTTCTGGAGCATCACTGCTTCACAGAAGGAGGCCACAGCCCTCCAACCTCCCTCGTCCGCCAGCATTGCCGCAATCAATGCCGGCGGAGACAGATCTAGCCCGATCTCTGCGACCAAGACTCCGCTCTCGGAGGCCCACGCGGGGCACTCCGCCAGCGTGTGCTGGGCCGAGTCGAGGTCGGAATACAGAATTAACCTACTAAAATTTATGTAGATTTTTTTGTTAATAGATATTGGAGGAACAGGAACAAATACGTCACTTCGTTTATACTTAATTTGTATTAAAATATATTTTAATTATAATTAGGATGTATATGTATGGTGAAGACATTTCTTAAGTATAAAACTTTTCTAGTGAAGAAACGTCTGAATTTAAGATTTTAGATATAAAGAATTTCGGAATATCTTTAGGACTCGACGTTTTAATAATGCCTATCATCGTATGCAAAGGCTTATCGGAAACCATTTTATATTCTCAACTCGTCGTTCCTAAATTTGGCTTTCTGCCATTAAGGAGTACGGAGTAACAATATAATCGAATATGTGTAGCGACTTTAGATTACGATAGAAAAATATTGCACATTTTTTCATGTATAAAACATAATTTTTAAACATCTAACTCACCAAGTATTCGTACCAGAAGATGTAATGTACCAGGATCAACTGTATCTTTAGTAAATTATTGCAGCGGCCAGCAAAAGAGACGCAGTATTCATAGGTAAATGTGTCTGCAAATGTGAACATAAGCGAAACCAAAGCACACTATCGGTCTCGTAAGTTCATCTGTGTTTAAAGATTTTCAAAACAAAAGTTCTCAAAACAAACTTCATTTCCAAGCATAATTCAGAAAAGATTATTTTTATATCACAAAGAAACAGATACATATCTTTCATCAAAATAGGATATGTATATGGAGATCAGTGGTCCATCAACTGTTTAACATCAAGCATTAAACTCAATAAATTAGGTGAATTTTCCCTAGAATTTGGTCAAAGAGCTGAGATGACTTTTGTTCACTGAGCGGATCTGTAAATTCATGCTTACGTCAGGTAAGGTCCTCATGATCTATGTGAAGATAGAATAACTACAACTTCAAATGCTTGAGGCTGTGGACATGAGCATAGTGGTAGCGAGAGCAAACACCGTCCTGAACGAAAATGCACAACGCGGCCTTACGTAGAAAAGTGATCTAATTCGTAACTCGGTTATTTCAAGCTAGTTTGTAGCTACTTCAAAATCCTCATTTTCGAAAAGAATAAGTAAAGAAAATACAAATTATTTTCTTTTTATTTGTCATATTATGCAATAGAAAACTATTAGCACAGGCATCAAGCATAATTTTGCAATAAAAAAAATGATATAACCTATCGATTTAAAAAATGCAACTTAAAATTAAATTAAAATCTCAAATATCCACGTAAGCCATAGTGTTAACGACTGAGAGAAATGAACGACAGGGCGGTCTTACATGAGCTCTCCGCCTCGGTACAACCATTAATAAAATGGGAACATCTGTCTTTGATATTTAATATCCGGCCTTAATGACTTACAGCTCATTTGGCTTAATTGTACTCGGCGCTGCAGACTTGTTTGGATGAGGGAAATCTCGAATAGCCAAGATTGTTTGAGACTGTTATGGGTAGGAAATATTCATAATGTAATGTAATAATATTTTAATATATTTGAATGAATGTAGTAGAATATATACAATTACTGTCTCTATATGATTTACTTCACTTCCGTTTTTGTTATTTTGTTCGAGACCAAGAAATAGATTGAAATACTGTACAACAATATTATACAATTATTTATTATTATTTTTTATATATTGTTTATTAAAAATACTGAGTTGTTGGGTGTAAACCCTAGGGTGCGTGCCGGTGTAAACGGTTATGTCATTGTTATTAAGCCTCCCTATATTAAAGTAGGTTTTATAAAATTAACGGTGTCATGAAAATCTCAAAATTATGAAATTAATGTTGAATACCCTATTTATGTTAATATTGCAGCGCTGAGAAATGTTCGCCATTCGAACATTTCTCCTTCTAGAGCTAGTTTTACGTCATCCTGAGAGCAGACATAGGATGTGGTAAGCTCCTTCTGCATGGACGTCTCGGCAGCTTTAGACGAAGAAAACCAGGGAAGAAGTTGACTTATCTTATCTACTCTATCTATTTTTTGAAAAATTTAAATTCAACTTAAAAATAAAAAGTTTGCATTTTATTGTTCTTAAATTCTTTTAATGTGTCAAATATTTGAAAATAATCAAACAAACTTTACATATTTTAGAAAACATCAAATTTTCTTTCTTTTATCTTAAATAACTGTTCCTAGGTACCTTCTATCATGAGAAAATTGATTGTAAGTGACGCTTAAGAGCGCGGAGTTTGTTGGTCGTGAGCCAACTAATACGGCAGCGTTGCTCTGCCGCTTGCTGCCTCAAGTTAATTGCAAACTCAGTGGCTGTTTCAGGAAACTAATGCCTTGATATAATTAAACATTTTCCGGTAGTAAACGCGGTAGTAATCAGAAGGCATATATAACTTTACAATGGATACCGTTCGATGTAGTTTCTGATAACAAAGGCTGTTGCTTTGTTATTTGCAGTTTCGTTAACATCAATAAAGGCAACTGGGAAAAGATAATAAGATATAGAGAACACTAACGTACTAAAATGTACGATCTACTATTGGTCACAGTGACAGTTATTTATATTTGTAAAAAACTGTGTATCAATGCGCATTGGTCTTGATACTAGGCTTCTAAAGAATCGAACCATGGTCGGCCTTTTAATATACTTAATAAAAATTCTGCCAAATTTTCATGTCTATTTCAAATTTTGTATTTATATATCCGAGGATCTTATGGTAAAGAAAAATTTTTTTTTTATGCTAGGCCCGTTAGATGACTTCCTCCCGCCTGATGTTAAGCGGTGAAAGAGGCCCAAATGAGATGACAGATAGGATAGTAACTTTACTCCACTCTCCTACCTACCCCATCCCTGCTGGCTCAAGTGATGCTTTTTCACGCCTCTTTTGAAGGAACCCATGTTGTAGGATGTAGGAAACACATACGCAGGCAGAGAATTCCAAGTGCGGGAAGTACGGCAGAAGGAAGAATCTTGGAATTTCTTAGTGCGGTATGGAATGGGGGATGTAGTGTACGGATGGCTCCGAAGACTCTTGTGTGTGTTTCTATAAAGGAAAGGAGAGGGAGGGATAAGGCTAAAGAGTTCTTCAGAGCATTCCCCATGAAAAATCCGATAGAAGGCGCTACGAGAGGCGATATCACGACAAAGTTGTAGAGGCTCGACGGTGTTGGTTGCCTCTACATCGCCGATTATGCGGATTGCGCGCCGTTGCAATCTAGAGCAGTCCAGAGCTTCGAGAGGGTATTGAGCGGAGCCGACCCATAGGTGCGAGCAATATTCCACGCAGGACCTGACCTGAGGGATGGAGTTCGCCGCCTGTACGAGGGCGTCGTGCGATCCGTGACCATGTATGGGGCCCCCGTGTGGTCGCGAGACTGCGCGAGGTCCCACCGCTGCAAAGCTCTGCTACGGAGCCTGCAGCGGATAATGGCCATACGCATGGCCATAGGATCGTACGAGGCTACCGTACCATCTCATATGAGGCGGCGACGGTTCTGGGACGCTCCCCCCCATTCGACATCCTGGCCGACATGTATGCGGCGACGTATGCGTCGCGGCGTTTCGACCGGGGGAGCGATGGGCGGAGCGCCCCGGAACCCGCGCATGAAGTGCCTAAGCGGGAGTGGCACCGACTCAGATACACACCGGGCACAGCTGCTTCGGTGAGTAACTGTGTCGAATAAGACGGGACGGTTCGACACATTGCCACCACTGCGCATCCGACCTCGACTCGGCCCAGCACACGCTGGTGGAGTGCCCCGCGTGGACTTCCGAGCGCCGAGTCTTGGTCGCAGAGATCGGGCGAGATCTGTATCCGCCGGCATTGGTTGCGGCAATGCTGGCGGACGAGGGAGGTTGGGGGGCTGTGGCCTCCTTCTGTGAAGCAGTGATGCTCCAGAAGGAGGCCGCCGAGCGGGGTCGGGAGATGGCCGATCACAGCACAGCTGCGCCGCCGCTGCGGGTCGCCAGCGGATACGGCGATCCGGAATGGACCACGCCCCTTCCGTGGCCGGGGGGCGTCGTTGGTGGAGGAGACCGGGGGAGGTAGTGTAGCCTCCCCCGAGGAGCGCTTCCCTGTATCGACGAGGGAGCGGAGGCTGGGGGTTCTCGGAAGTAACTTGGTGTTCCCGGGGGCTCCCTACATGCCTGAGGAAGGCCATCCCTGAGGTTTCCCCATGTGGGGAATCCCCACATAATCGCCGGCTCGCCACAGCCGGGGTATGCAACTTAATGCATTTTCCTCAGGGTTTCTTGAGGCAGTGGTTATGACGGACTCGATGTAGTCTTTGGTATTCAGATCGCAGCGAATGTTTATACCAAGCAAGGTGATGCTGAAACGTGGACATGAAATGTCCACTTGACAGGTTTTACGTCGTACGCACGGTGGTCGCTAGCCAGTCGGGTGTTTCAAGCTCTACCACCAGTAGTTTGTCACTCGTTTAGCACCACCCGGGGATCACGTGTAGGGTCTCGAGGGTAAAACCTACGGACACGAGTGACATCAACCCCCAAAAAAGGTATATACGTATAACTACAAAGAAAAATTAATAGCTTATATATATAAATAAATCCTTAATTCCCTTGGTCATTATGCGTTAATGACTGGACGGATTTCACAAATTCAAATTTAGCTAACGCTAAAATTCAATCTTAGCAATTTAGTAGTTTAGTAATTACTGCTTAATAATTTGATAGATAGAGCAATTGCGTAAATAAAATAATTAATGTACATAAAAAAGGAATAATAATATTATAAATCAAACCATATATTAAAAGGAATTGATTAAGGGGTTTCGCAAACCTTTTTTTTTCGTTTCTAAAACTTGTTATATTGATAAAATATTAAACATTGCCTTTAAATATTTTAGTTAATTACTTAGCTTAAATTAGTAAGTGACAATAATTTACACTGTCACTTACTACCACTTCTTTTACATAGTAACTAGTAACATACGGTATAATGCACTGCGGTACATATATATATATATATATACTCACATATTTTATGATGGTATTTGTTTTTGAAATAGCATGCACAAATATGTTCATCCATCTATTATGTTATCTGCCTGATATAACACTAGAAATGATAAAATCCGAAAATTTAGTATTGGTAGGCTTGCAGAGTACAACAAGTTGAGTCCTAAATGTGGTAGTTAACACCCTATTTAATATTACGACATTGCGTTTAGCCAAGAATATCTCAGTAGTGAGATTTTTGTAAAATTGGCAGTTAGCCAACATACTGTCTCATTATTTTTCCGCTTTCACAACGTGCCAAAACGTTATTGGTGGCTAATATGGGAGTTTTGGGCGCAATTTAGACACGATTAATCTTCTCTCGTTTCGACGTTGTTATTTATTAGATAAGATTATAAGGATTACTTCGTCTAGATAAACGTGGAAAAAATTGACTGTAATAGAGAAGGAATTTAGACTTTTCCATTTCTGCAGGGTTACTCCTAAAATCAGTTCCTAATAAGAAAACAATGTTCAGGCAATTTTTAGTTGCTGCATACTCTAATAGTAGCGCTCGTTAAAAATGTAATCAGAATGAACTATTATTCATTTGATCTAGATACTTTATTTGAAAGTTTAATATTTGTATTGGAATTGTCTTGGATAAAGCTTAGTGTCAAGAGTAGACATTGGTTATTGTTTTAAATGTTTCGACAATCATAGGTAATTAGACACCTACTCTGCTAATGAATTCAAATAACCCGAACCCCCACCAATGGTCTTGTCGTTATTTATAAAACGAGGATAAGGTTTATGAATTGTTGTCATATTTTAACTAATTTGCCACTGCAAATCCGGCCGGGTGTGATGTATCGATCTGTAAGGATATTTAAATGTATATGTGAAGTTGATCGCTATAGTTCACTGTGGTTGACTAAAGCCTAGTCATTTTAATTTAATTAGGGTAGGCTCATGCCTCTCCCCGGGAGGGACCGTCGGTGGTGGAGATCGGGGGAGGTATTGTGGCCTCCCCAAGAAGGGCTCCCCTGTATCGGCGGGGGAGCGGAGGCTGGGGGTTCGGAAGTAGCTTGGTGTTCCCGGGGGCTTCCTACATGCCTAAGGAAGGCCATCCCTGAGGTTTTTAGTGGGTAGGCCTCCCCCTTCTGGGGAGGAGAGCCCCACATAACCGCCGCCTCGCCACAGCCGGGGTATGCAACTTAATGCATTTTCCTCCGGGAAACAAAAAAAAGGCTCATGCTTCTTGGTGGGGTACGTATATGTGATGGTGACGATGGTAATGAAGGTCAGAGTGCTTGTGAACTTATTCCTCGACTCAGACAAAGAGTTAGTGTAAAGTTTTTGTATTTTAATACCTATGTATTTTTAATTATATGAACTTTTTGACACATACTACATGTCACATTAATACTTAGATGTTGTTATTCTACATATACAATGATATGAAGTATACCGCGTCAGTTTGTTTAATGAGAAGCCCTATATGTAACGCAAGACTATAAGCGATGTTGTCGGAATGACTGTTCACTACGAGATCAGGATAAAAACAGTGATATATTCCGATAAACAGAGATAACCTTGTCAGTTCCTTAGATCAGTTCAGATTAATCTCTGTTTTATTTTTAGCTGTATCGTAACTTATTATCAGGTGGCCTGAAAGCTAGGAGCTTTCTAGCATTAACGTTATAAATTCAATAAACATAACAGTAATATTACTGTTTTATTATGTTACAACAACACGACCTAATAATTACGATCATTCAGAGACTAATACTAAAACTTTAATAAATGGTATCGCTCACTGACCGTCAGCATTAGCGATGGTGCTAGTTTGCTTTTAATTTATTGAAGGTTTTTTATTATTATTTGAAATAATATAGTAGTAATTAAAAAAAACGAACAATTTTAAACGCATCGCAACTTTTTAGTTCTTGCAATATTTATGTTTCACTAATGAACCGCCTTACTAATCAGATATATTTGTAAGAAATATAAAAAACTACCAATATTTTATAATATTATAAACATGAATGTCTGTATGGTTGGATTTTTGTTACTCTTTCACGTAAAAACTACCACATGGATGTTAATGAAACTTTACAATAATATAGCTTATCCATCAGAATAACACATACAATTAATAAAGATATACGCAACGCTGATATAAGCTAATCAAAATACCAATCCTGTGCAGACGAAGTCGAAGGTATCAGCTTGTTTATTATGATTTTAAATAATACACTTTACTTTTATTGATCGACAGTGTATCATATTTTATATATAGTTCTACCTCAAAAGTGTTCTTCTAGAAACTTCTTCAAACCTTAAGGTATTTTTTTGCGACGTAGTCCCCTTCAGCTGTGCTGTAAGTCTTAAATCTGACAGCACTGATTACCCTACATCTTCTTTTTGTAGACAGTTATATTGACAAATAACCAAGCTGTTTACTTGATGGTAAGTGGTAATAGTCACATATGAGCGCATCTGGTTCTTGTGTCTTCACAATATTAATAAACAAATTGTCTTTTTTTCATACGTCCACAAGCAATCAAGACACCTTTATTTTATTCTGAAGTTTTTTTTATAGTCATAACTAACCTATTGTTTACACAAAAGGATATTTTTGTAATAACGACAGTGTACGCTGTCAACTTAGTGACAATGAGTTTTCTACCCTTCAGATCGGAATACGACAATTCAATAACTAATGCATTTGTATTATGGCAATAATCAAGACGTTGGCAAGAACTTGAACATTGTATAGTGTGCCTCCGGTATTAATAAAATTCTATCCTACTAATATGTACTGACTGAGGATCTATGGATTTCTTACTGTTACAAAAGTTAAGTACTCTACAGTTTTTTATGAAATTTGGTAAGGGAATAGTTTGAAATCACGGCAGAAGGATCAAATAGCGAAAGAGTACATGTGTACTCTTCCGCGAAACTACTGGTGGATGTCTGTCCTTACATTTATGTTGAGTAGACTAGAAAAATCTCTCTACTTAACATAGTTAAGTCTATGCGAAGAATGTGAACACCAATTTCTGCTTCTAAGAGCCTTCGTAGCTTCATCTAATAAATTTCGAGCAGATGATGCCATTGCTACGACACCGCTGAGACTTGTTGATATATTCCAGACCTGGCGCTATTCCAAATCTGAAGATTGATAGCGACGTGGTGGAATATAGAGCTAGGTTGGTCTGTCGATTATAGCTTGGTCAATGTTTAATATTGCATTTGTTAATTAAGCTAATTAACGTTACCCTAATATAATGGTAATGTTTGCATTATTCTATTCAAAAATATGTATTATATAGTCATCATTATGAGATCTTTTATCTGATACTCCTACGGTGAAGGAAAACATCTTGATTCTTTGAAGACTGTATAAGCAACCAATTCGCACTGAGCCAGCGTGGTTGACCAAGGTGTAATCGCCCTAACAGTTAGGTACACTTGTGTCCCTCGGCGTATATGGGCTGTGCTGATGTAAGTTACTAGTATGTACATGCTATCTTAACATGTAAAAATATGCAAGTGTAAACTTAGAATATTACTGTCTTGATTCAATTAATAGCATAAGTTATTCCCACAACAAATTAGTTCAAAATCGCTTCATCTGTTTTGACGTGAAAATGTAACAGATAGAATGAGATAGATTGTTGCAGTTGTATCAATAGCGACTGTATAAGTGAAGAAACAAAGAGTGTATTTGTGTTTGAGCAGCTATTGGACACTACTGGACTTTGTAGTCAAGTAGTGTCCAATTGCCATTTGCCAAGCTGTGACATTATTGTCACCTTCTCATATAATAGGGAATATGCATGATTTTTTTTGTCTTAAATTAATCATTAACATTTTTATAACATAGGAAAAAATATAAATAGGCTTGAAAATAGTCAAGCTTTTATACAAAGTGAAATTGAAAACATTGAATAAAATTGAGCCGTTCAAACGCCGCCATTTTTCGTGCGCTTATGATGATATCATTGGTTAGGCTCTGTTTGTTTACTAGTAGCGTTTCAGTTGCTTAGTACTAATTTTCAATTTTAATGAGCAGTCAAATCATGTAAGAAATAAAAAACCTTGTTACAGGTACTGTATGGTACCGAAGTGTAAAAATACTACCATCAGTACACCCGATAAAGTATTTTTTCGCATTGTTTTGTTCATGTAAATTGGATATCGTATTTATATAATATTTACAAAAAGTATATAAACATATCTTACTTAAGTGAGCTTCAACCATATAATATATTGTTAATATTAATAGTTTTAATATAATAGAGGTAAATTAGGAGTTATTTTAAATACAAATGGTTATGTTATAGGTTATGTTTTGTTGTATTATTTTAACATGAACAAAAATCTATGTGGTTTACTAAAATATACCATGTAATGTAATAATTTCACTTTCACTCCTTTGATCTCTGCGCTCGTAAAATCGAGATTTGATGCAAAATATGCTGACATCATAAATGCATCTATTTTCGGCAGATTATCGGATTGTGCTTTGACAAAACCGGTTTCTGTCATCGTCTTAGATTGACTACAAATGTATATTCTTATAGTAAACACACAGAAATACAGTCTTAAACAGTTTTTCTCGCAAACACAATTTTTAACACAGTACGAACACGTATGAATATCGACGCCGATAAATGCAAGACATAACCATTGACGTCACATATCGTTTCGACCAATAGTGACGCGTTGTGTAAGTTCGAATTTACCTCCCTGATTTTTCACTTTTTAAATAATATTTTTTGGGCTTAAATAATAACTAAATAAAAAAAGATCTTTTTAAGTATAATATAAGATCAATAAAGAATCTCGAAAAAAATATTTGAGATAAATTTAAATTTTCCCTATTATTCTGTTACGATGACGCTTCACTGTGACAATATTCTGAGTTTATTTTAACTTGCTACCAAAAACAAAAAAAATGAAATAGTAATCATAATCATCAATGAAAATCATATTAACATTATCTGTATAAGTAATTGTAACATAATTCATACTACGGAATGCATAATCGTTCATCATTTTTGTCACTTCATTAAGCCAGCGCGAAAATGCACACGCAGTGAGAATAAACGATATTTCAGTTGCATAATTAAAATGAATTCGAATATGGTATAATTTATCTGTTTTAGCCATTGATGCTTTTAAATACGTTGACCAAGGTAGTGGTTGCGTTGGTTTCATTGTGAAAAACAAATCAAATGCGAGTTGGACTCGCACACCGAGAATTGTATATAAATGAATTTGTAATCGCATTTTTGTGATGTATTTGCGATATGAAATTATTTCTTTCATACTTGTAAGAAGAATTTTTTTTTGTGGTTTCGATTTTTTCAGGTACGCCAATTGAATTGCATTGACTTAGAAACTTGATATTTTAGATCTTTAAAGGAACGCTAAATAAAATATTAGATTTTAATATTAAACCGACGCCTCTATGCATTTAAAAAACTACATTTTATGATAGATAAATGAACAACAAAATGATTTTATAAGAGTTTTATTTTACCTTTTCAGGTACAAAACCCGTTGACCCGGTTAAATTAATGGACTAACAGAATTAATATGTTAAAACCGCAAGGGCAACAAAATATCAAACTACAAAATGTATACAAAATTTTGTTTCAAACAAACAGATCTAACAAATTATTTCGAACACTATTATTATTTGGTTATAAGTTTATATCCCTGTTATCCTTCAAAGTATAAAAGAAATGAACTTCACTTGGGTTGTAGAATTGCTTTTTATTAAGGGTAGTGCTGCATCGGTCCCTCTTGTGAATTCTTAATAATTATAATGCTAAAGGCATTCAGAGGATTTAATTGACAAGATAAACTTTACCTATACAGTATAATGTATTCTTGCTTTTTCTTATCTATAGAAAAAAAAGAAGCAATAAATAATTCAGTTAAAGTTATTAGACATTTAACGCGCGTTAAAGAATGACCGATCACAATTAGTTTTTAGATTTTAGACTTCTTCATTAAAATATGTCAACTAAAAAAACTACTTCAATTGTTTGTAATGTATTAAAAATGCAGTTGAAATTTAGTAATGTATATAAAATTATATTCAGGACATGCTTTCAATATCTTTGCACGGTTAAAATTTATCACTTTAGAGGCCAATAAAGTTTGCGGCGGATTTATAACTGATCTGAGGAATTTATGTCCTCGGTTGAGACGGGGAACGACATTTTTATCGTTCGAATCTGGAACGGCAGTTGAGACAAAGTACATAGTATTTTGTTTAATTTATCCAGTTCCCAGATACATTGTTCAGAATTTTCCTAATATATCAACTATATAATGAATACATTTTAAACTCCCGTAAAGAAAATTACTTATAATTTTATTACTCAGAACACCAAAAAAGGTACAAGGTAGGTAATATAAACACCCTTTTTTAATCGTCATATTGCCATATTGTCACTGTAATAATAATAACATGTTAATAACATTAATATGTTCCAAAAATTACCTATCGTCTTCGGTGTTATCTCCACTTATCATTAGGTGACATGAATACTTTTTGAATTGCAAGTAAGACAGAAAAATCGAACAAAATTTTTTATAAAATAATTTTTATATAGCAATATAAGACACCAAAGAAAAATGTGGCTTAATTTTCAATGTAGTGTAAGAATGACCGTATCTTTCAGTACACTAAATATACGCTGGCTTCCGTAACACGGTTAATACCGCTTATCACCTGGCTTTATCCAACTTAATTCCAATACAAGAGTTTAATTATAAATATAATAAACAAATAAATAATATTAGCTAAATAACAAAAAAATGAGGAAAATTCATTGAATTGCATACCCCGCCTGCGGAAAGCTGGTGATTATGTGAGGCTCTCCTCCCAAGAAGGGGGAGGCCTACCCACTAAAAAAATAACTAAGTCGTTGCAATCTGTTATAACTGTGCGGTGCTGATCGAACAATTGTCTGTGTGAGGAAGACGAAGGATGAAATCTTTTTGAAAATTACTATCTAGTTGTTATTATAAAACATAACGCCAATTATGATACGGAGTTAATTGGATTTTTCTTCACAAAATCTAAACGGATCTCTCGAGTAGACGTTCGTTAAGCTTTCCCTTGCTTAATTAAGTTAATTAAACCCTGGTCTGGACATCTGTTCTCCCGAGGTTTTAATTTATTAATGTATACTGAAAGAATTATCACCCTCGGAATTCATTAATTGTGAATGTTACCGTGAAAATGGCAATCGTTTTTGGTAACTCGAGTTTGTTTATTCTTTATTTATTTCATTAGCAACTGACGAGATGTCGTGGTTAAGCTATTAGCTGATTTGCGATTTAAGAATATGAAGTTAAGCACTATTCAAACCCGACTCAGGCTTTGATTGAGCATGTGTCAATATACTAACGACACGGACATGTTATTGTACTCTGACACCCGGTTTCAATTTAAAAAAACATTTGTTTTGGCTTCGGACAGTTTTAATTTGACATATTTTTCATGGAGTAAATGTCAAAATTTAACTACTCATAGCTAAAACTAACGGATGCAATGAAACTGAAATTGGACATCAGTGAACTTGTAAGACCAGCATTCTTAATTGTTGCTTCCAAATAGAGGATTACTCTCTTTTTAAGTTGTACTTTTTGCCTTACAATAGGTAGTATGAAGGCCATGTAAAATGTGTACCTAGCTTATCTTATATACTTTGTTCTAATCTGAGGTAGCTATTTATTCGTTAATCGCAATAAAGAAATAGTAATTCAAAAGAAGCTTTTTCTACAATAGACACAAAGTCAATCCTCAGGATCACTTCACGCGCAATTAAACTCCTTAAAATGTCACGAAGAGGCTCGTTATTAACTTGAACGGATTTCCCGTTTAACACATGAAATCATTTCTGTTAAATGGAAATATTGAAGAAAATCGAGCGACTTGCAACATTTGTTACAGGATAGAAAAGTCACAAATTATTAGTCGTAAGGAATTTCTTTTCGGAGTTATTGAATCGTTGATTAATGTTACATTATAATACAAGTGAGTAATTTCAACTGTTCACGAGTGTTATACGTCGTTTTCCAACACCGTTGCGAGTAATTAATACAAACTTTATAGGTCAATAAAAAAATATTTTTCAAAACAATTTGTGAAAGTACAATTATAAAAATTATACGTTGGATTTCCACCTTCACCGCCAGTCATTTCTCAAATATTCGTTATTATTTCATTCGTACCATCAATTTCATCGCTTGATGACATTTTTGATATAAAAATCTTAACAAAAGAAACAATGTAAAATAGTACTGAAAATTGAAAAATGGCGCGTTTACTTTTTCTTTGACGTCTTTGTGTGCGAAAGACTAAGGTACCGACGCTTATACAGCCAAAACAGCAAATTATATCATTTTTACAAAATACTCAAATATATATATATATTTTAATATTCATGTATGACTTCTATTTGATAGTTGTAATTTTAAATAAGGTTTTTATAATGGTATATCTTTAAACAGTGTTTCTAAACGCCAAACTTATTTAATGTACAAAAATGTTTCGGCATTTTGCATAAAAATTCTCTTTGGTTCCTATTTTTTTTCTTATAAATAAAAGCGTGACTTTTCTTTACGTAACTATAAACTTTTGATTACGAGTACCAAACTGTGCGGTAATCGAATTTGAAATTCGAAAGATATTATAAGTTGTAGTAGTGTAGTTGTTGTTGTTGTAGTGGCAATATGATACATTGTGAAACTTAAATTGGTGTAGTTATTTACCAATTACGAGCAATGGTGTTGTAAAATCTATATTGATTCATAGAGAGATGTCAGCTGTTGGACGTATAGTATATCTCAGTCAATGATCTTCATACTGATCGATCCATGTTGCTAGTGACTTGCATCTTTAGGTAATCGAAACAAAATAGTCGATTCGCTTTGTAGAAGATCTACCAACGCTAAGTTTCCTGAAAATGCCTGCTAAATGCGGACCGTTCCGCCCCAACAGCCGTTAGTTCTGTGACCAATGTTATCCCCTGCCACTAAAGGTTCATAATCAATAGACGTGCTCATATCTGGTGACTCTCGTTCTAATTTCATATTATCTTAATTCGATCACGCTTTTTCATTTTTATTCAATTACAGTTTTATAAGGAAGCTCAGATTTGTCTAAAAGCAATAAAAGTGATGAATAAGGCTATAGTCGTAGTTTCTCGCCGTGAATATAAAAGTCATAAAACTATTCAATTTAACGGTAACAATCATTTTAAAAAGTTACTTAAGTATTTACTTCATTACATTTTGTTACGTTAATAATATGTTGGTTAACTTAATGTCATCATTAATATGTATATATTTTGTATATTCCAGGTAAGTTCCGCAAAACTTTAAGACCAAGGTGCAACAAAAGAGGTATTTTAGAGGGAGGTAAATTAGGTAGGATTACACTATTCGATAAATGTATAAAATCATAAACTACAATTACTTTGCGAGCTTATATACTCAAATCAAAAAAGTGTTATTTGAAATCTTTACTAATCCATACTAATATTATAAATACGAAAGTGTGTCTGTCTGTTTGTCCGTCTTTCACGTCAAAACGGAGATTTTACGTGGAGATAGTTGAAGGGATGAAGAGTAACATATAGGCTACTCTTTATCCCGGAAAAATCGACAGATCCTACGGAATGCGCAATAAAGGCTTCGCTGCAAAGATTTTCATGCGGTTTTCTTCAATAGATAGAGTGATTCTTGAGCAAGGTTTTACGGTGTTTTTTATCTCGGAAAAACCGATAGTCCCACGGGAAGCGCGATAAAACCTTCGCGCCATAAACCGATTTCCGCGCATATGTCGTGGGCCCTTAACCTTCTATAGACCCAGTCCCGAAATCCACGCGGGCCGCGGGCAGAAAGCTAGCATATCATAAATGTGAAAGTAAATCTCTCTGTTGCGCTTTCACGATAGAAGAATTAAATTGTTGGAATTAAATTTGGTATCCAGATAGTCTAGAATTTCAAAAGGGAGACTACTTTTAAATGCCAAAAAGGATTATATGGGGTATGGAACGTATCTCATTAATAAAGCTAAAAGATTGAAACTTATTTTTCTTTGATTAGATATAAGTAAATATATAATCAGAAATCTCTAAATATCTACCCGAAAGGCCGTAAAATTAGGATATAAATTTTTTTCTTTGAATAGGCTGAATTTACTGAACTAACTTTGTAGAAATTGACATAGAGATAACTTGAGACCCGAAGAAGGACATATGTAAATTTTAACATGGAATCATTTATTTTTCCTGCAGGAAAATTTAATAAAACGGAAGGCGAGATTTTTATGGTCGGAGACCCAGAAAAGAACGTAAGATAATTTTTATTGCGGGAAAATATATCTTTCTTAAAAAATTAGATAATACGCGGGCGAAGCTGCGGGCGGAGAGTTAGTACGAAATAAAGAAAAATCTTACCTACACACACAAAAGGCTTCTTTACCATTCTCGAATAGCATTGTTTCATCATTGAGTACCATTTCAGTTTGTAAGCACTAACGACTGTCGAGCAGCTACCCTTTAAAACAAGAAGCTGTCAGCAATACTGCTTCAATGAAGTATCGAACATTTTTTCCCGCTGACTTTTTAGCTGTCTCAAGTAATATTTGATTCAATGATATAATTATAATATCATGGTATGAATAGCGACACGGAAAAGAAATTTAGTGTCTGAAATGAATGTTTTTTTCTATGACCTACTGTTGATAGCCGCTACAAATAGGCTTGACTGAGTACTATAGTATTCTATTATCTGTAACTTTGAGATTAGCTTAAAGAATACGAAGTTATATTTTTTATGTGATATGTTAAGTATACAGCCTTTCTCTTGCCAAATGAGTACAGTTACTTATAATACATGTAGTGGTTGTGAAATTTGCAGCAAATTGCAACCCCCATAGGAGCAACACTAGACGTTTCCAACATGTGACATAAGATGTAACAATTCCCAGTAATTTTACAACCCACTGTTATAACATTCTGTACATAGAATTTTCCTTCACAATCTTGGGTAGAGGCCTTGCAAACCCAAGCAGAGCAGACACTGGTGTATCAGTCCCTCCCGTGATTAAATCTGTGTCATAGATGCATTGTAAATGAAAATATTGTGACAATTATATCGAAGGAATATTGGTTATATAAAAGGATTATATATTGAAATAGCAGAGACAGAGCAGTATCAATAACCCGGAAAGTATTTTTGGAAGTAAATCCTACTACTATTATAAAGGCGAAAGTTTGTAAGTATGAATGTTTGTTACTCTTTCACGTAAAAACTACTGAATGGATTTGAATGAAACATTACCACAATATAGCTTATACATCAGAATAACACATAGGCTACAATTTTTGAGGTTTCTAATGTGACGTCGTAAAAAAAACACATTTTTTGCGCTTACATTGCAAACGCTTACTGAATCCTACAAGATAGATCAAAACAATGTACTACAGTATTGTACAACTTAAAAAGGTCTACAAAAAGTCCGTGATGGTATATGTTTATCTCTTAGGAATAACCCACAATAACCATTTTTACACGGGACGAACCTGAAGTCCACGCGAACGAAGTCGCGGCCAAAAGCTAGTATCATTTATAATTCACAGTAAATACATTACATACTAAAAGCTTAAATTGTAATTAAATAAATAAATTTAAATTCTTCAAATCCGGGCATGTAAAAGTTACATTCAAAACTAATTATCTCAATTTATTCACTTATAAACTTTAGTTTTAAGACAATATGTTGTTACTATTTTTATCTACATTAATATTATTTTATGTAATCTGTTTGCTATCGTGTAAACAGATGCAAAATATAACAGTAAATATATTGTTGTGTTGTGCAATAAAGATTGAAGTATATATAGTATTTGTGTTAATTCATGAACACACCAAATTTTGTCCGGAAAAATGTTGATGACATACGTCAACTCAAAAATTAAATATGGCCGCAGCGTAAACCTTTGTTTAATAAAAGGGCCTAAATGCTTCCCTGAACACGAAGTGAATTAATTTTACTTGTCACCGTAATGGACCAAAAATATAGATGCCTTCATTAATCCATTTATCATCATAACGTGATTTGAATTTAATTAGCAGGCCCTAGTCTTACTTTATATTTTTTACTTGGTTTTTTTAGTATTAGAATGATTTCTGAATATTATCTGGTATAACTTTGATGATTAACTTTGTTCATTTGTTAAATAAATATTTTATGGAAAATACATACCACAAAATCAGCAAGCAAATGGATCAATAGCGGTTAGTATGTATAGTAAGTAGGCTTAAAACATACGTCCACTGTAACCCAACAATTAGCAACCACATAGCTTATGTGGAATTTCTTGTAGTTAGGATAAAGTCATGAAAAGCTTCGTCCTGTAAAGACAACTTACTCAGACACTTTATATTAACTAATATCTCGAAACGCCAGAGATTAACAACAACTATAAAATCCGTAAGCTTAGTGAAGAGAGTAAAAGAATTTAACCTAATTATATATAAAGAAAGGAATATTTTCAGACATATTTACGTAGACGAAGCCACATATGGCTTTGTTTCCTTTCCCTCATAAACTGTAAGGTCCCTCATAAACAGAGCATCAAAAGAATTAGGTAGCAATAAAGAAACATCACAATATACAGAGCACAATACTGGAAGCTGTTATTCAATAAGTTTTAATTGATACTTTGTATTCAACGGAATGTTTGTAATGAAATTTGTTTCATAAAATGGAAGATTTTTATTTGTACAGTCAGATGCAGATTTATCAAAGCGTGTTATGTTTACACACTTATAACATCGATAGCAACGAAAATGAACATTATTAGAACATACAATTAACATGTTCCCAGCGGCATTATTTGTCTATACTTTCTATTGTACAAGTTTTATTAAACTCCACTATCCGTAGAAGGAGAGGATAATCCTTTTTTGGCGCTAAATTAGACACATGTACGGTTTCTCATCTCAATAATTATTAACAATTAGTTGATTCACCTACCGCCATCCTTGGTTAGGCTAGTTTAATTAAGGTTCTCATGAACTCCGAACTGCAATGAAAAAATATTTCACTATCACATTCTTTCTATTCGAGATCGCAATGTTCCGCGAAATAGTGACAGGTAGCGATCAAACGCCCTATTGGTAACGTTTTTATAGACCGTAGTATCGGATTTAATAGCAATTTGTGTACCAGTTACGATAGCCATCTCCAACAGAGACTATCATATATGAAAATATTATAATGCATGTTCAAGTTTCGCGCAAATATAATTCTCGATTCTTTAACTGGATAGATACACGCGATAAGAACAAAAGGCGTCCTGTGTAACCTGCTGTTAGAAGGTCTTTTTAAAATATGGAGAAGCCAGAGACTTCTCTATTTTGGTCATCTGTCATAGGCCTAACTACACTGCTTAATTTTACAATCGTTAAAACCTGCTCTGTAACGGGAGTTATGAGTTTTTGGGTAAAATATACACTATAATACAACGGGCACAATTAATATACATAATTTATGAGAATATGTTGATTTAGTACCCAAGCGATAATGGAGATTGTGTTATGAAAACGGGTGCAAGATCTAAATGTCTCCACATAGAGAGTACGAAAGGGCGCCAGTGTATATTATACTGTATATAGAGACCAGTAGTAGTAGGGATTACACCTATATACATGGTATGACTCCTCTAAAGGTATTAGACTAGTCAGATTCCATCCGAAATTAGGTTTCTTTGGTTGACTTCAACTAAGATTATGGATATCCGGGTGATTTAGTGGGTTTACCTTGTTTTCTGCCGTAGAGTCCCGTACTTGCCAGTTCTCTAGCTATTGACAGCTACGGTGAGGCATATGACTTAAAATGAGAAAAAAATAATAAGAGAATAATGTTGTACTGAGCTGAAGCCCAAGACCAATGAAAAATATATTTCTGAGTATTGTGATTAAAAAATGTAGAAATCTGTAAAGGTAAAAGACTATTTACGTCGGATAGCCTAAAAATATGTGAACTTTTGAAGATGTAGGAGCTATATTAACCGATTGCTAATGGGACATAAATGTCTATAATGGATGCGTTGTTGAAAATCCTAGATTCAGTATTATTACTAAATATGTGAGACTTATCTCTAGCAAATAACGGCTCTCAAGACAACTCCTTTCTCAAGACTTAATTTGTATATAAGTGTAGTTTTTTGGATATTAAGTATTACACTGTAACCACAATTACTAATTGTATGGCCGCGTTTCGACGGAATTATTTAACGATTTGAAGAAATTATGCCTTCCGGGTTGTTAAGATCCGCTCCTTACTGAGTTTTGCTACATTTTTTACGTTCGCCTAGTAAAAAGTTTAATAAAGTTGCGGACATTTTTCATCTGAAAAATCTTTGGAATAGTTAAATTAAAGTTAATAGCTATATTTGAGTGAGCTGCCTTAGTTAGTAGTCATATAGAGGAGGAGCAAAAATAACCGTTTCAGTATGGAAATATCCACTGTCGGACATAAATCTTCATCAAGAACCTCTACACTGATTAGTCCTGCTCTGCATCCAGCTTCTATCTGTGATTTTCACCAAATTGGTATAAACGTTAAAATTTTTCACCCGAAAAATCCTTCAATCTACTTGTTCACTGGTTAAGCTTTAGAATATATCGATAACTATTTTATAATTTATTATTTCATCACTTTAGTCCTTATATAACGTGCGGGCAAAACTGGTTGAACGTAAGGTTCTGTTTTATATTTTCTATATATATATTTTCTATCTCTCTTAAAATAGTTTAGGAACAGCTCTTACAACAACCGTAAATTTCAGCCCATCCTACACGACTTGAGTCAATTCTAATTTAGGTTATAGTTTAGGCCTTTCTAATCACTACTTATTTTAAATATACTTTAAATTTTAAAATTCTTTATAGCACACGTGATGATGTCTAGATCAATATTTTCAACTTAATACTACACTCATATATTCATTCAAAATATGAGCATGTCATTGTTTCGAACTTCCGGGATTCCCTTGATTTCGTAGTGTCCATAAAAAATATCGCGAAAACATCGTCGATTACAAAGAACACAAATATTTAAGCTTACTTTTCACAATATAAACAAATGCCAATGACAAAAAAATTATGTTGGATATGTAACATCCGTAACAACATAATGTTCGACAAGAATTTCGCCCACACAACAATATATCAAAAATTCGAGACATTAATATGTCATTCCTCGAAATTGAGTTTCTTATTATCATGTTGTTCATCTGAATTTACGTCAAAATAGATGAGATCTTTCGGCGAAGATACAAAAAGTGTCGTTAGAGAAATTGTGTAAAGTATAAGTTATGAGGAATTTGCTGTCTGTGATTCCTTCAGATTGTCTGTTGGATACGTACTAGGAATGAATATATCGGGTGTTACAAATGTCACGTAATAATATTTTGTGTTTGTATTCATTACAAGTAAAAATTCTGTAGAAAAAATATTTGCTAGTGCAGTTTTTCCATTAGACACTAAATATTTTTTTTATTCTAAGCATCTAAACTGATAACCAACATTACTTTTGTATTCACAGCTAGAGGTGTCATTTTTTGCTTTCATTTTGAAGTCAATTAACTCGGAGAGTATTAGTTTTTCAAACTTTAAATAAGTACTTAGGATCCACCTTATATTGTACTTTTCTACCTCTCAAATATTATATGGGCTTTGAAACATTTTTTAGATAACGCAAATGTTTCTATATAGATGTATTGATGTATTTATAATTTACTTAGAATAGTAGTATATATATATATATATATATATATATATATATATAAGTTTTTGAGTCTTCACCGTCTGTTGTAGTTGATAGGTTCACACCATTGACTGTTACACAGTACAATGATCTCCGGGTCAGCTAGTTTCAAACAGAGACATTTATTCTCTGACTAATCATGAAATCTTAAACTACTATTATAATGAAATTTTAAATACTATCATCGTGAAATTGATATTAATGAAATTTTACAACTAACATGTGTAATATATTTTTTTGTATGTATAGCTAACAAATTTTTAAGAAACTCTTTCCAATATGGAATAAATTTTAGGTATAAATTTGTACTAGGTTAATATTTTAGAAATTATTATATTTTGTGACTAAGCCTCATTAGATAGTAGACTGTTGGATTTCAAAATGGGAATGCAACAAATATGTAATGAAGGTTAGAGCAGGGATATTATGGTGGTGGTGATGGTAATACACCTTTGGTACTAGCAAAGAGTTACATGGATTAAACAGATGCCAAACGAATGCAAGTTTTATGAAAAGCGCAAAAGATTCTTTTTTAATAAATAATAGGTAAAGTCGGACTCTCAGAATACTAATCAAGCTCGAGAAAACTACACGTAGGTATCTTCTTTCTGACAACATAATCCTTCGCAGCAGATAATTAATAGCATAGATTGAACAAGGCTAGCAATAAGTTACCTCTACTGATTGTACTTGTAAGAATAACTTACTTTTTAAGTCAAAGTGAAAGAAAACATCAAGGAAAAGCTAAGTTAGGATAAAATAATGAAACTAATGAACAACATCTTAAATCAAGCTTGACAGTTTTATAGTCAAATTTTAAAACAACAGTTTTACGCAATCATTATTTGTTTATTTTCAAAAAGAAGGGGTAGAAAACACCTCTCACATGATCGCAAAGCCTAAATCTGTCACGTAAAGCTGCTAGTTATTACCGTGCAAAAATACATAGAGCCAAAAGAGTTTTACACTGTTTTCTAATGATTTGACTCACTTATCAACTTGATGTAGAGTCATAATAATTTTAATTTCGTATAAAAATAAAATCAAAAACAAATGTACCTACTTCATTTAAGTATATATATAAATAATGCCTAGCAGGAACGGTTGAGCTCCAAAAAATAATTACGACGGGAAAAAAGCCCGTTGTTCTAATTATCGCCAGTGCTTTGAACACTCGGAGTGATCGGAGATTAAAATGTTCGCGTCACGCCCCTTAATTCATTCCGTGAAAGCTTCGCTTCTGATACTGGCAGTGGCTTAATTGGCGGGGTTGCTGTGATTTACGGTTATGAGAGGACAATTCGTAGTTACATAATTTTTTTACTCAACAATTAAAGCGCGGAGAAACCACGTGTAGATATATTCTTCGTTCTCTTGAACTACGGATTAAATATGTTGTTGGCTGGCTGATTTCGAAAAAGTTTTATGAGACTGCAAGCAATACATCAGGTGCCACCAAATATTTTCCATAGTATGGCTCTTCCTTGAAGGCTAGTACAATTGAAATTTTGTTTTTGGTAATTCTTTTGACTATTATTCATCTTTCAAACCTCTTTACAAATGTCAATCCGATTATTGCAAGATCTTTTATTAATATTGTTCATATTAAGATATATTAGCTTATATATATACTAGCTTTCTGCCTGCGGCTTCGCCCGCGCGGATTTCGGGATTGTGTCTATAGTTACGGGTCATAGCTTTTGCCCACGACTACAAATGCCCGGAAGTCGGTTTATGGTGCGAAGGTTTTATCGCGCTTCCCGTGGGACTATCCGTTTTTTCGAGATAAAAAATACCGCAAAACCTTGCTCAAGAATCACTCTATCTATTGATGAAAACCGCATGAAAATCTGTGCAGTAGTTTTTGAGCGAAGCCTTTATTGCGCATCCAGTGGGATCTGTGGATTTTTCCGGTATAAAAAGTACCCTATTATTTAATCCGGACTTTTATCTCTACGTTTGCAAAATTTCAAAGCGATCGGTAATATAAGTAAGGATTACCGCTCCACAAGTAACCAGTTATTTTGTTTAGTTCTATTGGTTTTGTGTTCTAAAAATGTCAAGTAATATAATATATCCAGACCCTTAGTTGTTGGGGGATTCAGATGACTTGCTATCATCTGGGTCTTATCGTCATTACCATCACGTTAAATACAGATTAAGAGATTTCTCATCGTATGACATACAAATCTATAAATGTGTACACCCTATTTGGGGATATTTCATGCTCGGATTATTGGTACTTAGGATTTGTATTTCTTTGGTTATGTCCGTAAGCTTAATCCACTTGTGTATCACATCATTTCATCAATTTTAATCGATCACACATAGAAATATCTAACATAAATTAATAAATGAAGCCAGTGTAACATAAGAGCGTCGGTAGCGCTGTGGTCTCCGCGCTGGTTTGTGCGCCGCATAGAATCGGGAGGCCCGCGAACTAATCCCCACCGTGTACCAATGTGTTTTTCGTTTCGAATTTCATATGTACATTTATCCGACGCTCCTACGGTGAAGGAAAACATCGTGAGGAAACCTGCGTACATGTGCGAAGCGATTCAAAGGCGTACGTAGTCAACCAACCCGCACTGGGCCAGCGTGGTTGACTAAGGCCTAATCGCCCTAACGTAGTTAGGGTAGGCTCAAGCCCTCGGTGGGGACGTATATGAGCTGAATTAAGATGATGAGTGTAACATAAGTTTCTTATACTTCGATGTAAACAATATTTAAAAATTATTACACTTGATGTTGTAAATTTTCATTTTCCAAACCTCACCCCTCACCCCTCACCACACCTCATTAACAGTTTAAGGTCTGTGAGGTTATAAATCTTGATAGATAATTAGATATCATTACTATTGAACTCTTAATCTTGTTAATGTTGTGTCTTTTGTTTTTTGTGATTATTGACATAAAATAATTTAGAAAAATGACTAAATTCTTAAATCCTGGGGTTTGAGAAATATCGTCGGTTCCCTCGTCGGTTATAGTTACCCTATATAGTATTAGTTAAAGATAAAGTTAAAGGTTTCAAATGTGTATCTGAAGTCGACCAATCGCCTTTGACCCTTACAGACTGAAATGACGATGCCGATAAAACCGAAATGTAACAAATATTATTTCAAGTTTTTATCTACGCCAATAATCCTTTGCTGCGCTATAAATTATTTTAATAATGTTTAAATTATCCAATTTTCCTATATCCGCAATATTCATCTTTCATGAATACAAAATATAAAAAAATATTGACGATCGGAGTTTCATTATTTTATCCTAACTTAGCTTTTCCTTGATGTTTTCTTTCACTTTGACTTAAAAAGTAAGTTATTCTTACAAGTACAATCAGTAGAGGTAACTTATTGCTAGCCTTGTTCAATCTATGCTATTAATTATCTGCTGCGAAGGATTATGTTGTCAGAAAGAAGATACCTACGTGTAGTTTTCTCGAGCTTGATTAGTATTCTGAGAGTCCGACTTTACCTATTATTTATTAAAAAAGAATCTTTTGTCATATACTGGCAACAAAGTGAAGTGAACTTTAGAAAGCATATTATAAAGACTTGTTCAGTGGCCAATGAAATTCCTAGAAAGCACATTATGACCTCATTTATTTGCAAACTTTTACTTTGCTTAGATTATTTCTGTGCATGATTTGTCGAATCTTGAATAAATGGCACACTGGCTTAGATATCATTCGCATTTGCTTTGTTCTCGTGTATTATTTAAATTACATTTATTTTTATTAGGTACTAATAAATAGTCCTCTATTCACAAAACGTGCTTAATTAAAACTTTGTGAATCCTTTGCTAGATGACTCTCTATTTCAGTTTTTTGTTAGATGGCTGTGTTGGACCATTTTAGTAAAGAAATTAAGATTAACAATTACAAGATAAACTGTAATTTTAATAATTAAGTACATACAACAACTTCTTTGTTTCTAGTTACGTTTAATAGTTGTAACGTTTTTGTATCTAGTGGATATAAGTTTTCTATCAAAGTGCAAAGAATATATAATAACTGTTTAAATGCGTTCGATTCTTTTAATTTTTGTGAAACTATCGCCTATATACATGAAGAAAATGTTCTTTTTAACTTGTGATTTTTATGATCAAAAGCATGTGTGTATGTCATATGTGAAGCATTTACTTATTAATCGATACCTACTTGTTTTTATTTTGAAGTGTCTGATTATTTTCCACAATTGCTGTAGATGTGTCGAGGTTCCTAGATGCAATGTATACCATGTACAGCATGTACAGAAATTTTAAGCAAAACAAATTACATAAACTGACTTCAATATATACCTACTCATAAATTTAAGTAACTCTCAAAGCTATTCTCAAATTCGCTAACGAGGTGAGCTCAAGACTAGTTAGACTGTATATGGCCTTAAAATGTCATCGGATAGAAGAACACTGTTATAAGTAGATGCTTCTCAGGTGCAAGCGGCCCAAGCAATAAAGAAACCAATAAGTATGCCACAGTTGTTACTGGAAAACCATGACTTGGACTAGATAGACCATCACTGGGATCTTATTACATCAGTCCTACAATTATTTCAACGACCAACTCCCTATTGAATCACCCTCACTCTAGCGAAGAATAATGGGGCAAAAATACTGAAAACCTCAATAATAGGCTACACAACCAATGGTATTGCTGATATTCGAGCAATACAATTGATTGAGTTAAGATAAAGCTATGTAAATTAAATATACAACAATATCACCATATAACAATGTACCATTTATTTTTGTTAAAAATTCAAACATTTATTTATCTGATCTTCTTAGGAAAGAACAATAAGGTGAACAAACCCGCATAAACTCAGGAAGAAATTCACAAATAGGGGAAGGAAGAGAAATAAAAGATATCACCTTTTCACTTCACCCCGTATGCGATTTCGCAAAATTGATACATTGACTTACTCATCCCCTCTAGGCAGTAAGACGCATACATTTTTAAGAATTCCTCCGATTCACTAAGTAGTTAGAATTAACGGAGTAATTAAGGGGTTAGAATCACAGTAGGTCCGAGTGAGGATTATAGTCTAAAGAACGTACGTAATATAATAATGTCTGTCTCATATAATAATTCTGAAGGAAAAGTTCAATATATGTCATTCGTCTAACGATCAACAGGTACCTACGCGCAATAGCATCGTAATGCTTAATACGATTTTATTACCCTTTAAAATAATGATACATAAATTTTACTTTTGTATAAATATATTTTTACGATGTATATATGGTCAATAACACTAAGCTTCACATTTGCGAAAATAGATGCTATTACGAGATGCCTATTTAAGAGCTGTCGAAAAGACAAAATACTTGATGAGTTGCTATATGTAATATATAACAGCTGTTAAGTAATGTTTTACACTGTAGATATACATAATCAGATTTGGATCCACAATCCTCAAATAGCTCTGTATATTAATTTGAAGTCATTGCGCAGCTTCAGTAGCAACCTACCTATATACATTCCACATCTGTGTTGCTAAAACGAAAGTTTTAGAAATAATATTATCTCAGTAATTATAAGTTAATTCAATTAATTATGTTAAGCTAATATGATAGAATATATCCATCCCAATCGCACGAGCATACATTAATTATGTTAGAGCGATTGGACCTTGGCACTGGCTCAGTGTGCATCGGTCAATTTTACATACACCTTCAACTTTCGTTACACGTGAATGCAAATTGCTTCATGATATTTTCCTGCACTTCCTCGTTAAAAAACCTTCATAATTATTTTTATAATTTGAGGGGTTTATGTTATTATTATATTTATTTATTCCTCTGCTATTCATAAAGATAATGTTCAATATATTATGATTATTTATTTCAAGCTTTACTCAAAAAAGGTATTCAGGAGCTTTTAAAGTTGAATTGAAATGATACAACCTGGAGGTGTATTCTTAAAAAAATATAGGACCTGTAGAGTCGTTTGTATTGGTATATCAAATGAAAAAATTTTTAGATGTAACTTTGTATCATATTATTTGTAGATATAACAGTAGGTGTTAATGGTAGGTATCTATTTATAAATTTACCTAATGATTCCGTAACATTTAATTTGTTGTGGCGAGTTAAATAATAGGTATGTATAAGTAGGCAAATAAAACGGATTAGGCTTATAACGTCTGGATTCTATGTGAACATACAAAATCTATCGATTATAGATTGATAGTTTATGAAAAACGTCTTAGTTGACAGATAACAATTTTTTTTGTAAATATCTTAAAAGATGATGACTTGATTACAACATTTCTTATACCTAGACTTGATTTTATTATATCTGGATCTACAAAACGGTGTACTTGCATAAAAGCTAAAATGCATAATATCTAGATAGACCAATCGTTATAATTACTAGTTGCACAAAGTGTAGATTGCAGATTTATATATATATATTGATATGAAGCGCCCAGACTGGCAAAAGGCTAAAGTGTTGTTTATTAATTTAGTCCTTTGAAGAGCAAAGAAGTAAACAAGTTTGATTTTATATATTTATATAAAAATTATTGTAATTATATTAACAAAATTAAAGAAAAAGTTAAAAGGGAGTTTTTTTAGGACACGCAACAAGTCTGACACTAATAAAAACTTAAAATTACGCTCTAATCTATTCATTCTTAAAATTAAGTGTAGAATCAATTACCGGACCAATAAAGTGTTGTTATCGAATTGTTTTTGTGTTTTTTGATAATGCTGAGTAATAATTGTATTCAGATTTCTTAAACTGCCTTTTCCCTTAACAATCCAATAACATATTTTTAAACTCTTATATAATTATTTACAAAATACAGATTGAGCAGTATAGTCACAAAACACTAAAATATATGATGTAGCATGTTTATGCATTAAAATCTTATAAAATTACTTTTCTTGAAGGAAGCCGGACAAATTAGTCTTGTTATCTCAGTATATTAGAATCACATGTGTATAGTATAGGTAATATATAGTATAGTATGTGTATAGTATAGGTGTCGAGTCAATATATTTTTTCTTTTTTTTTTCCTTATTCGTATGTACGGACAAGGTTTTTGTTTTTTTTTTTTATTATTTAAGCTTTTTTTTTTGTTTTGTTTGTTGACGTCAATAAGTGCCTGTAAAGGTCTATGTTGAATAAATATTATTTTGATTTTTTGATTTGATTTTGAATAAAATATATGATATCACTCTCTTCCTTCTCATAGATATTATAAGATGCGATTAAGGCTGCAATTATAGAACTGTGAAATTTCGAAACAGTGCAATGGCAATAAGCCACCATATGCTATTACAATAATACTCATACGTGTACAAACTGGCGATGTTTGTTATAATCTAATAGCTTTTTCATAATGCAATATTCGTATTATCAAATGACATAATTAAATGACGTATTTTGTTGAAAATGCAATGATTATAATAATTTTAAATGTTTTAAACATTAGTTGTTGTGTTTTTACTTTTATTCGACAATATATGTGTCAGAAAAGTACTGGCAAAAAGTCAACGTATCTTACGATGACTTTTTGCCTTAAAAGCTTATTTAATATATTTTAAAGTAGGCCTTTTCCAATTATATACATTTATTTATATATATATATATACCAATGAATAATCCAATTATCATAACATTTAAAAACGTATATTCCGGCATTGACGTCAGTTCTCTTCGCGAATTACCCTTTATGTCTTCTATCGTCTGAAAATGGATGCCTCGAAGTGGCAATTTTATTCTCGCAAAGAGTGAAGTCAGCTAGAGCTTATCCGGCGAATACCGTGGTGAATCGTTTCATGATATTTGTCTAGATTATGGTGAAAAAATAGTTTAGATCTTTATCTTTTCGATAAGACTCATTAAATATATGACGTATTTTTCATAATTACGTATTTTTAATTACTGAATTTTTAAGATATTGAATTGCTCAGATAATATTACTTATTTACTATCTAACCTTCTAACTTATATTTGGAATTTCCACCGCAGTAATTAAAACAAGCAGTCTTTGCAGAAAATGTCAATTTGATTTTTGGTCGACTTATGTGCGGTTTGTGGTTTTCTAATTGTTTATCTATAGTGTTTATGCCAGATTTGTAATGCTAGTTTTCCGACACGATTACCGATTTGATATTAGGGACTCGGGGTGAAGGTGAATAAACTATGTTAGTAATATTAATATGATAGTTAGTATTCTTCTCGCTGACTTTACTGTCATGAAAACTCGTTTGTGCGAGTGAAAATCATCAATTGCGATATTCCATGCCGCAGTTCATGATTTTCACTCGCATTTACTTAACTGATTGTTATAAAAATACTTAAATTTAGCAGTTTTAGCAGCAAGGTAGAAGCAAAGCAGCAAATATATGTATCAAGATAGCTAGTTGCCCTAGTTACTTGTGCATTATTTCACGAACACAGACAGTCAGATGAAGTGACCCTCTTCTTAAGGTGGATGGAATATTAATTAACACTTACTTTAAAAGTGTTGAGATAATTAACAAAAAGGAATCGACAAATTATCGTCAACATACAGAGTATCTTGCGCAACATTAAGAAGCTACTACTTTTTGATATATTTATATAGTATTAAAAAAATATTTTAGAATATTTAATAGTACTTTATTAATTAAAATAGAGAGATAATAAGACTGACAACGTAAGTTGATATAAATTTATATTAGATTAAAAAAAATATTGTGAGATATTTATCGCTGCACGAGGCCAGTATCCTCCAAAATATTTTTACATTATGCAACTATTCATTAGAGTTTCTCTTTTTTAATGTAAATAAACAGCATTTATAATATCTACAAGTCTATTTTTAGTACATCTATAAAAAACAGCCATATACAAAGTAAATGACGTGTACATAATAGAAAATACTTTTTTTTTTATAGGTTAGGGCAGCAAACGAGCAAACGGATCACCTGGTGGTATGCAATAACCGTTGCCCATGGACACCCGCAACACCAGTGGAGTCACAGATGCGTTGCCGGCCTTTTAAAAGGAAATTTCATTTTACAAAAAACGATCATTTTACAAAAAACGATTAGCAATGGTGCTAAAATATTACTTTTTAACTTCAGCCAAGAACTTGGCTGCTAATTTACAAAATGACAATGCTTTTATTGAGCAACATATAGAATATAATTTCTTGGAATCTGTTCCAAAGAATTTAAATTAAATAATAAGACAACAGAGATTATCTCTGGCTCTTTAAAGACAATAGAAAAGCCTCATTATCTACGAATTGTACATCAAAATATCCAAGGCTTTTCTGGCAAAGATTTAGAAATTAATTTGTTGTTAACATGTGAAAAAGTTGATATATTGTGTGTTACCGAACATTGGCTTAAGAACTATGAATTAATCACCTTTGATAATAATTATAGTATTGTAAGCTCATATATTAGACAATCTGCAATAAGAGGGGGTCCTTAATTATATTAAACAATGTATTGCATTATAAAGAACGCAAAGATGTTGTATCACTTTCCATTGAAAGAGTTATTGAAATATCTTGTGTGGAGCTTAACAATCTTATTATAGTGTGTATCTATAGGCCCCCATCTGGAAGCTATATAGAGTTTGAATCCACCATGGAGGATCTTTTGCAATTAGTGTGCAGGAAAAATAAGAATGTAATTGTATGTGGAGATTTTAACATTAATATTCTAGATATATCACCTCTGTCCCAAAGGTTTATTAATTTATATAAATCATTTGATCTGCATCACGTATTTAACGAGCCAACTAGAATAACACCCACATCAGCTACCTGCTTAGATAATATTTTTTGTAACTGTAAAGTAATTGAATCTGTTGTAATAAACTACATTAACTCTGATCATAGTGGACAACTAGCCTGTATTGAGCACCATCATGTTAGCCCTAAAACGGAATTGATTTGTAGACCTATATCCCAGGGAAGGTTATGTAAATTTAAAAAAAAAATAACATCTCAAATTACATCTTTGCCTACTGTTGGTGGAGATGCTAATAATTTATATAATAATTTATTTAATTTAGTAAGGATGGAAAGCAACAATATGTTCCCACAAAAGGTTGTAAAATTAAACAACAAAAAGAAATTTAGTGACTGGGCTACTCCAGGCATATATAAAAGCAGGAGAACACTTTTTGAATTATATGCTTTAAAAACTACTTCTGTCGACCCTGCCTTTTAGATTATGTAAAAAAATACTCAAAGACTTTTAAAAATGTTTGTTTATGTGCTAAATCTTTATACATATCAAATAAAATAAATATGTCAAAGAACAAAGTTAAGACTACATGGACTATAATAAATCAGGAAACGGAAAAAGTAGAAGCTCTGGGAACTCTTTCTCTTTAGAAATTAATAATAAGACTATCAAGTCGGACGATGCAGTTGCGAATGCATTTGTTGATTATTTTTCTCAAATTCCTGCTATAACTACCAGTAATCTTAACTCATCTCCTAGTTTAGCCGTCACCCTCCTGGAGTCAAGTGTGAATAGGTGCAGTGAATCATTCAAATTTAGCCATATTGATGCTTCTTCAATTAAGAAAACATTCCGTTTACTTAAAAGAAGAAAACTGAAGATCTCTGGGGTATATCAACTCACATAATTCAATCTGTCATCGATGAATTAGCCCCATTGTTAGCACAAATTTTTAATTCTTGTATTGATGAGGGTATCTTTCCTGATCTAATGAAATATAGTAAATTAATACCACTTTTCAAATCGGGTAACAAAAAAGATCCCTCAAATTTTAGACCTATATCCATATTACCTACTTTCAGCAAAATCTTCGAGAAAGTTATTTACAATCAACTAATAGGTCACTTGAGAGCAAACAGATTCATGCATGAAAGCCAATTCGGCTTTACCAAAGGTAGATCCACTACCGATGCCGGAACTGCACTTATGAAACATATTTTTGACGCATGGGAGGGCAAGCGGGATGTAATTGGAGTGTTTTGCGACCTTTCCAAAGCGTTTGACTGTGTGAGTCATGAAACGCTTTTAAGTAAACTTAGACATTATGGTGTCTCGGATGGAGCTGTTAGCCTTTTAAAATCTTATTTATCAGACAGATTGCAGAAAGTCGTTATTAATAGATCAGAATCTGCTAGCTCGCCTATAACTATGGGGGTTCCCCAGGGATCAATATTGGGTCCTCTACTGTTTCTAATATATATAAATGACCTTCCTTACTACATTACAGAATCGTGTGAGACAGTATTGTTTGCAGATGATACTTCTTTACTATTCAAAGTTGATAGACAAAAGGAATGTTATGACGATGTAAATAGTGCTCTCTCGAGAGTTCTGTATTGGTTCACAACTAATAATTTGTCTTTAAATTCTAAGAAAACAAAATGTATCAAATTCTCTTTGCCCAATGTAAGGCAGGTTGATACTAGTTTAAATATGAATGGTGATGTCATTGACTTGGTAAATAATACTAAATTCTTAGGCATTACGTTAGATTCACGACTACAGTGGGATCCACATATTGAAACTTTGGCAATCAAACTTAGTTCAGCGGCGTACGCAGTAAAAAAGATTAGACTTTTAACTAATGTTGAAACGGCAAGAATTGTTTATTTCAGCTACTTTCATAGTGTTATGTCCTATGGACTGCTGCTATGGGGATCAGCGGCTAACATTGAAAGTATTTTCCTTTTACAAAAAAGAGCGATTCGTGCTATTTACTGTTTCCGGGCTAGAGAATCCCTAAAAGAATTGTTCAAAGAAATTAATATTTTAACTTTAGCTAGTCAATATATATATGATAATTTAGTTTTTGTATATAGAAACTATAATAAATTCAATAAAAACAGTGATCTACATAATGTGAATACTAGAAACAAAATAAACTTGCCGTTCCAATATTCAGACTCCATAAAACTAGCTGTTCGTTCTTGGGGAAATGTATATCTATGTTTAACAAGCTTCCGCAAAGTGTCATTGATTTGCCTTTATATAAATTTAAAATCCATATCAAAAAGACACTCATGAGTAAAGGTTATTATAAAGTAAGTGACTATCTAAATGATCACAGTATTTGGGAATAGGGACACTATTCATAGAGCCATGTTTGGTAACATTATTTATAATATTGTATTATTTTATATGTGTATGTAAACATACATACGACTGTAATCGTATTAGGTATGATTGTATCTTATACTATATTGTATTTTTATATTATATTATTATAATTATTAACATTGAAAAGAGGAGATAAAAAATAGACCTTCAGAGTTTCTTGCCTGTTCTTCTCGAGAAGGCTCTCCCAATTTCCGAACAGGTGTCGAGTCAATATATTTTTTCTTTTTTTTTTCCTTATTCGTACGTACGGACAAGGTTTTTGTTTTTTTTTTGTTTTTTTTTTTTATTATATAAGCTTTTTTTTTGTTTTGTTTGTTGACGTCAATAAGTGCCTGTAAAGGTCTATGTTGAATAAATATTATTTTGATTTTGATTTTGATTTGATTTTGAATAAGAGGAATAAGGGGAATAAACGGGAATAAGGGGGGTTGGGCCTCCGGTACCCTCACTCACTCGGCGAAACACAGCGCAAACGCTATTTTACGCCGGTTTTCTGTGAGGCCGTGGTATCACTCCGGTCGAGCCGGCCCAATTCGTGCCGAAGCATGGCTCTCCCACGGTAGAAAATACTTCCGCCAACTTCGGAATTTAAAATTTTAACAGATTGTATCTTTAAAACTAAAGTTTTCATCACTATTATATAAATCTCTACTTTCGTATATCTTCATAAGATAAACGCCCACAACCGGTTGATTACTTTTCATAATTGAATCCCACTGAATATACCCAGTATATTAAACGCATGTACACATATACGATTAATATATGTATAAGCAATAGTACGCCGGAATGCTGCTGTAATTGGGTCAAATACTTCCCGCGATGCTCCGGGAACGGTCCGGGATTGTAGGATAACGTTATATTGTTCAGTCTAAGTTAATTTAACTTAAGTGCGTAATGTAAGATTACGGAGTCAATAGCGTCGTTATATTTATCATTGTCTGCGATATGGTTCAGGATGTGAAGGCAAAATTATAGTCAGAAAAACTGACAGTTATATAACATTTGTCATAGTCAGAAAGTATATAATTATTTATTTAAAAATAGACCTTTTAATTATACAAGACGAACTTGGATCAATGAGTAATTAAAAAAGAAATTTACTATTTGACATTAGTATCATTTAGTGTGTTGTTTAGGACTTATGAGTTTCGGACCGCGGAAAAGGAAATTTAAAAAAGTAATAAAAAAAAAGATTTTGACATTACGGTTTCGGTACTTGACTGTCACTTCGGATTTTTTCACGGCATTTTTATTGAGTTTATTTTAAATATATTCTTTGGTTTATTTACGGCGGATTAATAATTGATCATTTACGGAAGTGTATTTAAATATACCATTGGATAAATATTTGCATATTACGGTTTCGACGGGATTAGATTGGAAAAGTGGTCGGCCACGCGTTCTCCTATTTATACACTACAAGTATTGTAGTATATGATATATATTTATAACCACATACGGTAGGGCACATTAGTACACACAAAACACACTTTCAAGCCAAGCCAGAACTACGGACCGGTAAGCAATATTATTATATAATTAAATAATATAAGCAAATAACGGTCGTTCGGGAAAACGCAACATTTCTTGGTAGCAGAGCGTGGTTTACTTTTCGGTTACGGACCTGTTATTTTGTAAATTCTTTGTTTTGTATTTACTTTAATTATTAAAATGTCGGACGGTTACAACGAAATTCGTCGCATTTTGCAATGGTTGGTAAGCGCATTTTCTCTGGTGAGTAGACCAGACAGGGTTGAGGCCTTGAAAGAGCGGGCTTCAAATGCGAACAGATACATGGCGGATCTGGATCAAGCTTTACAAATGTGTTATGATAGGGCTGACATGAATCCAGACAATGAAACTTTGCAGGCAAGGTTGATTCAAGCTCAGGCAGACTACAAGCAATGCTTAGAATATTATGACAGCATTATTCAGGCGGTAAGGACACTGGATCTGGCCAGTAGTCCCACGGTTAAGGGTCAGTCAAGTAGTAATGCCTCAATTTATACTAGATTGCCGGATTTAAATTTGCCCAAGTATTCTGGTGGGTATGAAACTTGGATGTCATTTATTAACATTTTTGATTCTTTGGTACATTGTCGGATGGATATATCACTCTCACAAAAATTAAGTTATCTGTTGAGTTGTCTATCGGGAGACGCTCACCAGGTTATTTCACATTTAACCATAACAGATAACAATTATGAGACTGCAAGGGCGCTATTGATGGGCAGATATCAAAATATTAGGTTAATTGCGGATGCCCATGTGGCAAAGATATTAAATTTGCCTTATTTAAGGAATATCATGTTTATAAGGGATGATTTTTTAAATCCATTAAAGGTGGCCTATAATTGTTTGGAGAAATTAAATTTACCAGTAACGGAGTGGTCATTCTTGTTGCTCCATATTGTATTGATTAAGTTACCCTCTGATTTAAAATTAAGATTTGAACAAAAATATGGAAGCGGAGATGAGGCAAGCCCGTTGCCTAAATTTATTGACCTTTTGACCTTCTTGGAGGAAGAAGCACGGATTGTTGACAATGTAGGCTCACCTCCTGCAACGGCTACCTCAGGGCCATCTGGGAGGCCTGTGTCCAGTCAGGGAAGACCTGTATTCAGTCAGGGTAGGATTAGGCCACCCACTCGGGGGACTAGGGTAGGTATGGCTACATCGGACCATACTATTAATAATAGGTTGCAATCCAAGCGGGTTGGTTGCACCTTTTGTGGCATCATAGGCCATTTTATATCTAAATGCCAACATTTTATAAATTGTTCCCCTCAACAGCGGAGGCGTTTTGTGCAAAATCACAAGTTTTGTTATTTTTGTTTAGGGGATCATCTTGTTAATAGTTGTGCAGTGGCACGGCCATGTATTCATTGTAACGGCAAACATCACGGGATGTTATGCCTGAATAGGAATGGTGGAGTTAGGCCTGCAGCGGGACGGATTGGTTCTCCTTCAGGAGGGGGTCAAAGCGGACAAGTACGGACTTCACCTCCTCATTCTGGACGAGCGTCGCCTCGACGGGTGGACGTGCGCGCGACACCTCCATATACGGGTGGGGGTGGCTTTAGGCCTACTTCACAGGCATCTCCACATACGGGTGGGGGAGGCACCGGGCCTATGGTACAAGCACCCTATGCAGCGGGCATAGGGCATATTCAAGCGGACGAATCTCGTGACGTCACTGCGGAACAGTATGCGTCTGCGGCCTCGTATGCAGCGAGAGCGAGGGGTTTCTCACCACCACTCGCGGAACGGCAACGATTGAGGAACACGCCGCCTTCTTTCGGTCATCCGGTTGGTTACCGGACACCGGATGCCAGTTGGCACCTGACTCGGGCACCATTGGGGCGCTCGAGACCCCCTACATATAACCCTCTGGCGCTGTCGGCAGCCCAGGTTTTTAATCGGGTGAATGCTTCATTTCATAGTGACGTTCAAGAATAGGTAGTCGCCGCCGCCTCGCCAAATGCAACCTTTTTAAATACTATTTTATTGCCTACCGTTGCGGTAAGGATTTGTGATATTAACGGTTTTTATGTTAGAGCACGGGCTCTAGCGGACACGGGTTCGCAAGGTTGCATGATAACAGTTAATTTGGCGAGACGGTTAGGCCTATACATATTTAATAATAATATTTCGGTTCGTGGCATAGGTGATTTGCTCGTGTCACATGTTTATGGTCAATGTACCTTTAACATTGTTGGAGAATCGGTCTCTCAACCTGTTATTACAGTTACAGCACTAGTGTTGCATGATATTTTAGGAGAACATCCACAGGTGGAATTACCTTCGGAAATTTTGAACTCGGCTTCTCACCTGTCTTTGGCTGACAGAAAATTTTTAAATATTGGAAAAATTGATTTGTTGCTTGGTACTGATGTGCTTGGTCAATTATTGTGCACCGGACGCACTATAAATTTAAATAATAATGGCTTGGTTGCTATACCATCGCACTACGGATATATGATTATGGGCCCAGCATATGATACGGTTTCTGATACGGTTTTTACGGGCGTTTCTCTTTCGGATTTAGTACAGCGTTTTTGGGAGACAGAAGAGGTACCCACGGTTTCACGGAAGGACCCGCTCGACGAAGAATGCGAGCGCCATTTTATCGAAAATGTTTATCGGTTACCGAACGGTCGTTTCGTTACTCGGTTGCCCTTTGTGAGCATTCGCAAACCGCTGGAGGTCCTACCTCACTGCTGAGAAACGCCTGCTTTCTATGGAACGTCGCATGAAGCGAGATACAGAGTTTCGCGACAAATACATTGAGTTCATGCGGGAATATGAACAATTAGGTCACATGTCCCTGGCACGGAGGGACTACTCATCGGAAGAACACTATTTCATACCACATCACGCGGTTTTTAAATCGGATAGCGGTAAGATACGGGTCGTGTTTGACGGGTCGGCCCCTTCCTCTAACGGTGTTTCATTGAACCAAATCCTGCACTCGGGTGCTAAACTACATAGATATTTCGGATCTTATTTCGGCCTTTCGTAGACACCAGGTGGTCTTCGCGACGGATATACGCATGATGTTCCGGCAAACGGTGATTGATGAGGCTGATAGACGGTATCAGCTGATTCTTTGGTGCGAGGACCCGTCTCACCCATTACGCGTCTACGAACTGAACACAAACACGTACGGTTTGAAATCTAGCCCCTGGATGGCTATGCGGTGCTTGTTGGAACTCGCTCAACGGGAACGCGTTCGATTCCCTCGTGCGGCGGACGTCTTAGAGTCGGAAATTTTTGTCGATGACGTTATCACGGGTGGATCTTCGGAACAGGAGGCTTTAATTTTACGTAACGAGCTCATAGCGTTATTGGCAACGGCTGGCTATGAACTACGGAAATGGATTTCGAACAGTCCACGTCTCTTAGAAGGACTACCAGCGGATCACGTTCAAGATCCATTGTTATTTGAGAATCCGGACTCTCCTCGTTCAACATCGGTTTTAGGTGTTCAGTATTTACCGGTTCCTGACATCTTTTCCTTTCGGGTTTTAACAATAACGGAAAAGATATGGACTAAGCGGCTAGTCCTGTCTACGGTTGCTCGTATCTATGATCCTAACGGGTGGATCGCTCCTATAATATTTTGGGCTAAATGTTTTCTACAACGGTTATGGTTGGCTGAGCTTAAGTGGGATGAGACCCTACCTACTGAACTCTTAACGGACTGGCTCGCATTTATTGATCAGTTACCCACTATCGGAAGGGTTGTTATACCTCGTAAAATACTTCCACCGGGGAAGTATCATGCGTCACTTCACGGTTTCTGTGACGCCTCGGAATCGGGTTTCGCGGCAGTCGTATATCTTCGGACGATACAGCCAGATGGTTCAGTAGCGTTACATCTAATCACGGTGAAGAGCAAGGTGGCTCCTATACGCAACCGCCAAACCATACCCAAATTGGAGCTCTCGGGAGCTGCGTTACTTACTCGGTTATTGAATCATGTTTGTGATACACTCGGGAAGCACATTAACATAGGCAACGTTTATGCGTGGACTGACAGCCAAATTGTTTTGGCATGGCTCCAGACCTCGGTACATAGGCTGGAAACATTTGTTGCGAATCGGGTTTCGCAAATTCAAAACTCGTCAGTGAATCTGAATTGGCGGCACGTACCCGGCGAGTTGAACCCCGCCGACGTGGCCTCTCGCGGCTGTTATGCCTCCTCGTTGGTGAGTCATAACCTTTGGTGGGGACCTGCTTGGTTGACGGCACCGGAGTCGTCATGGCCCCCTACGGTTTTAATCGGATCGGATCCGCTGCCCTGTGTGCGTGTCATGGCTGTGGAGAAAGAAATCGTCACAAACCCTCTTTTACTGCGGTTTAGCTCTCTTAATAAATTACTGGCCGTTACGGGATGGATGCGTCGGTTTATAACGAATACTCGCAAACCGGTTGTAAGAAATACATCTTTGTTTCTGACGGCAGGCAAACGGCGTGCTGCTCTCATGTTTTGGGTACGACGGGTACAATCGGAACGGTTTTCTGACGAGCTTAAATCGTTACGGACGACGGGTCGGTTAAAGGGTGCCGTACAGAAACTTAACTTATTCATTGATAGCGAGGGATTACTTCGTGTTGGCGGACGGCTGCGCAACTCGAAGCTGCCGTATTCGGCTAGGCATCCCCTTTTGCTGCCCAAGGACGGACCCTTGACGCAGTTGATAGTAAGTGATCGGCACATTACTAACTCGCATGCAGGTTGTACGGCACTGCTTGCTATTCTTCAGCGGGAATTTTGGATACTATCGGCGCGACGGTGCGTCCGATCGGTTATATTTAAGTGTATACCTTGCTATCGGTTAAAGGCTAACACCATGCAGCCTATGATGGGTGACCTACCTAGCGATCGGGTTAGTGTCACCAGACCTTTTCACGGTGTCGGTACGGATTTCGCTGGTCCTTTTATTGTCAGGGCTTCTCACTTGCGGACCTCTAAGACTTACAAAGTTTATTTATGTGTATTTGTTTGTCTGTCAACGAAGGCAGTACATTTAGAAATAGTATCTTCGCTTAGTACGGAAGCGTTTATCGCGGCGTTCGGACGTTTTGTTTCACGGAGGGGGTTACCGAGTTTGGTACGGTCGGACTGCGGCACAAATTATCAGGGTGCTGACAGGTATCTTAAGGAGGTCCATGATTTTTTAACGAAACATAGTATGGACTTGGGACAAGCAATGGCTACTCAGGGCATTACGTGGAAGTTTGATCCTCCTGGATGTCCTCATTGGGGAGGCATCTTTGAGGCTGTCGTGAAGGTGGCTAAGACACATTTGAGACGTGTTATTGGGGAAACGGTTCTTACGTTCGAGGAACTTACTACGGTCTTTTACAGAGTGGAAGCAACTTTAAATTCACGGCCTTTATGCCCACTCTCTTCGGATCCCAACGATATGGAGGTTTTGACACCGGGTCATTTCCTCATCGGCCAGCCCCTTGCAGCTCTCCCTGAGTATCCCTTTGAGAATGTACCACTGAGTCGACTTTCTCGCTTTCAAATGCTGCAACAGATGTCACAAAATTTTAATAAACGGTTTTATTCGGAGTATTTGCACATGTTGCAGCAGCGGCTGAAATGGACAGATAAAACGGCTCCTGCACGGGTAGGGGATCTTGTCCTGATTAAGGATTCAAATCTTTCTCCTCTACGTTGGCGTAGAGGACGCATTTTGAAGCTTTATCCAGGCTCTGACGGTGTACCTCGGTTCGCAGAGGTCTCGATCGGCGACTCTGTGATGCGCCGTGCGGTGGCAACCCTGTCTCGTCTACCGGTAGACTAGCGAGATGAGGGTTGCTCATCTCGGGGTGGGGGATTGTTTAGGACTTATGAGTTTCGGACCGCGGAAAAGGAAATTTAAAAAAGTAATAAAAAAAAAGATTTTGACATTACGGTTTCGGTACTTGACTGTCACTTCGGATTTTTTCACGGCATTTTTATTGAGTTTATTTTAAATATATTCTTTGGTTTATTTACGGCGGATTAATAATTGATCATTTACGGAAGTGTATTTAAATATACCATTGGATAAATATTTGCATATTACGGTTTCGACGGGATTAGATTGGAAAAGTGGTCGGCCACGCGTTCTCCTATTTATACACTACAAGTATTGTAGTATATGATATATATTTATAACCACATACGGTAGGGCACATTAGTACACACAAAACACACTTTCAAGCCAAGCCAGAACTACGGACCGGTAAGCAATATTATTATATAATTAAATAATATAAGCAAATAACGGTCGTTCGGGAAAACGCAACAGTGTAAAAAACACTTATTGCTTTTTGGATATCAAAAATTGATAAATGAAAATTCTCTCTTTCTTATCTTCGTACGTGTCTCATGCTGTCCCTATACTAAATAATATATAAAAAGATACTTACCAGTATCTGGAAATCACACTGAACATTCAAATTTATATTATTTGCTAAGATTGTGAAACTGTAGCAGAATGTGCACGTTTTTATTTTCAGGTTATTAATATATTTAATTTAGTAGTAAATATTATACGCTGTGATAAATTTATATCTTAATAAAACACTGCATGAAATAAAAATTGCGTAAGCATGATATTTCATGTAACATTTCTGTGTTATTTGGTTTTAAGAAAAAAATACATACGTCATTTGTGATCGATTATCGTAAATTTTTCAGTCAATTACGTAGTATTGTTGTTAAGCAATTCTACATAATTGAATAAAAATTAACTTTTTGAATGGAAAATTTAATATTTTTATACTTATTTTTATGATTGTGAATTTGCAATAGTACAAACTCAATGTTAACTAATTATATGGAAATGTTTTTAGTATTATATCGCGTTTGCGCAGCTTCACGCTTGGCGGCTTTTTAGTGTGAAACGTTACAAATTGATACGCCTTCTCTTCTAATTGGCACTCATAAGTCTTTGGCGACAGGGCTCTGTGACAAACTTAATTAATTTAGTAGGGTCGAGTGCTATTAAATTGTAGGCGTGTTTAAGATAATTAGGCGATGGGTAAGTACGCGCTTGAGTGTTGTAAATTGGATTTATTTTCAAAAATATGATACAATTAAAGAAAAAATGTATTCGGTATTGCCATGATTTTGTGCATTGTATTTCACATGTACATTTATCTAGTGCTCCTATGGCGAAGGAAAATATCGTAAAGTAATCAGTATACACCTGCGAAATATTTAAAGGTATGTCAAGTTGACCAATTCACACTGGACTAGAGTAGGTGACAATGGTCTAATCGGCCTAACGTGTTAGGATACACTGGTACGACCACTGGCTTGTCGGTGGGGACGAATATGAGTTGAGATAATGAAATGGTTTTATTGAATCCAATTCATTTATTAAATCACAAATCATACTTTTATTAAATTCACGCTCAAATGGCCTCTACGCGTGATATAAGCGACCATAATAATAAAATCAATAATAATATAAATTATAATAGCAACTATAATTTATATTATAACTTATACACCACAAAGCATTTATTAATAATGTCAAGTTCCATACTTTTTTGATTATTGAATAATGTTATATTTTAATATGTATAATAAATATTTATTACTGTAGAAATTTTAGTTTATTTTGTAAATACATTAATTTTTAAACCTAATAAATTAACTAACATTTTAACATAACTTGAATGAAACTAACACGCTTAAAGCTTTCTGACATTCTTTTTTTTAATATAGAAAATATAGATATAAACGTAGTAATAAATAAGTTATTTGTGATTGCAAATTTATTTCATTGGTTATACGTCCACGGCTGGACCCTTCAAGTAGAAGGATTTTGGGTCGTATCCCAGCACGGTGGCCCAGTGCTGATTGGTGAGGAACTCGTTTGTTGGTTGGCAAACATCGCAGTGCAGTGACATTGGCTTGGATTCCGTTATGTGTAGTTCGGAGTCTCTTACAACTATTGTTTATACGTTCATATAAAAAAATGACTTGCGACAACGCTTTGTATATATATTTTATTTATAGGATAGTGCAGCAAATGAGCAAGCAGATCATCCGATGGTAAGCGATAACCGCTGCCCATAGACATCCGCAACACCAGAGGAGTCAACAGATGCGTTGCCGGCCTTTCAAATGGGAATATGCTACGAATATTTCAAATTTCTCAGCTAATAGTGTATTCTCAATATATATGGAATAAAAATATGTCTTATATACCCTATTATTCTACTACCAAGTAGCTATGATGATGTACGATAATAGGACACGCATTTTTTGGTTCTTTCATCATACCTATTTCTGCCGCAAAACAGCACTACATCGCATGGTTCTAATACGAGTAATATAGGGTTGGAATAAAATAGGCAGTGAAATTGCTTGATACCGTGACTTTACATCTTATATCAGAACGCAACAGATGCCGTACTCTTTGTGGTTATTAAAGGTTAACTGGGAATTTACTGGGACCATCAAATAGACAGTATAATTTGTCAATCTAGTTGTCGACTTTATCTTGAGATTCAAGATATAATAAAACGTACTACTCCTTGACCTTAGGAAGGTATTGGTTCTTAAAATTTATTACATTTTAACCTCTTTTAAGTCACATACGAAACAGAAAAATGAAAACCGAAAAAGAAAACGAAAAGTGGAGAATTGTTACAACACACAAAAAACTGTTACATTTCTTTACTTGTTTTTACATTTTGTACAAATGTCCAAAGTAAATTGGCGAGATAATACTCCGCGCCCTAAAATGAATCGAGATTCCAATTGCCTATAATTATATTTTGCTTTTGGGTCTTTATTTCCTTTATTAGTATTATTTATGCAATTTAAATCAAAATGTGGGAAAAACTTGCCCATGTTATATATCTATATAAAAACTACATTAAATTATCTAATTGATAATATAACTTTCATATTAAAAGAATGATTGAAGAAAGAATGTTATACTTACATATACGTTATATACATTATATAAAACAAAAACAAAAATTTTATAAAATACTTTATTGATTTATAATTGAAAAAAAAACTAAACTGAATATCTTTTGTACTGACATAAAACAACAATATTTTCAACACAACAAAATGCACCGAAATTATGTTTGAAGACATGACAGTATTTTAATTATTCGAATAAATTTATAAATTATTATATTTTCTCGCTCGTAACTTTTTTTAACACAGAGCAATAACAATAAGAAAATTACAAACATTTTACTTTGTGTTTTCTAGCATTCATTCCATGATATATGATAATTTCATCATATATGATTGATATATGATATTATTGTTTTTAAAATTGGATTTTGGAATGCTGGATTGGTAAGAGTCTTCAGTCCTCTATCGAGCAATCTATTAGTTGTAATTTTAAAATGTACGATAGAAAACCAAAGACCCTCGAGAGTGTATCTTTCCAACCACTATTTGATCTTTGCAATACAGTGGTTTTGAATACCTATTTATCGTGTTTGTTGATTTAGTATGTAAGCTACTAATTCACCTCTGGATTGCAAATTATAGAAATACATCACGAAGTTATAACTATATTTACCTAGCATCATGACGTAATAAATTTTACTATATTATATATCTTAAAGCGTAAAACTAGACTTTATTTTAGTCTGAAAGTTACGGAACGGTTTTCTCTGTTCAAGAGTTTGACAAGAAAATTACGGAGTTTGTAATTAAAAATGTTGTTGTAGCACAGTTTCGGATTGGTAGAACTAAATAATGGTTATAAGTTAGTCCTCTCGAAACATGTTACAGTGAGGGATGCACAATACAAAGTTTTTTAATTTGAAAATTTGTCATCTTCCGCTACTTTGTGTTAGTGTAAGTGAAAATTACTATAATTATACCCTTTCGAAAAACTAATATGCAAGGAACAATATTTACTAAATATTCTATGACCGTCATGAGATTATATTGTTTTGTGTGAAATATTTCTCTAAACTGAAATGTATAATCAGTTACGGTGTTTAATGATGCTTTCATTGTTGGTAAGCAAGATTTTATATCACCTGTTCAGTAATAAAAGTCGTAATCGCCGTATCTTCTCATCCCGCCGCTAGCTCTTATTCTGAACATAGAGTCACGATTCGTCTTGCTCAAGTTGAAGCAGTTCTTCCATGTAATGTTTCGGCGTTTCATTAAACGGTAACGTTTAAAGTAGCGAACTTAACAGTTTATTGAGACATTTTTGGTGCTTCAACGAGAAATTAATTAAGTTGAAAGCAATATTCCTTCAAATGAGAAAGTGGATTATTTTTAAGTCAATACTTAGGTAATGATGAGGTTTTTCTTAGTTATTACTCAATCCAATTTACACCTTGAAAACTTTATTTTACTGGACTCTAAAATGTTTCACTTCATCGATATGACGACTCAGTCCTTACTTGATCTTTTCATTAAACGTCAAATGCATAGAAATCATATAGCAGACAAGGTAGAACATGTTTTTATGTAAAAATGTCTAATTATAATTGTTTGAAAATATCACCGAATTTAGATTTTATATCCACAATTTCTTTAAAATTAATTATTATGTTGTTAATTGTTTGTTATTATGAAAAACAGACCCACTTCCAAATTTTATATGAAATAAGCGGTGAATATGTTTTGACCATGAATCCACTGAAGCCACTCGCCATAATAGTTAGTCTTTGCAGTCGAAACCAGTTTAAATAGTTCGATGCGCCGCGTGTATACAGTATAGTCCATAGTTTTAATAGTTACGTCAGCAAGATAATCATAACATCAGGACGCTAGTCCTGATAATAGTAGATACAATGTAAAATGGTTTACATTGTATCGCTAAACTTCCGTTCCAGGAAAAACATGTGTAGATTTATAGACACACACAAGCGCGCTACACAGTACGTAAAATTCACATAGAGATCACATAGAAACACACATAGAGATCGCGCATGAATTTCCCGAAGGAAAACACTTTAAGAATTCCCGTTCAGTAGTGATACTTGTAAAGTAGTTCGTGAATTTCACGAAGTGGCTGGTAAACGTGAGTGAACTTGTGTTTGAGAGCTGTTAAAGTACACACATGTTCTTAAGTATAAAATAGCGTTATTCGTTCTATTGTCTCAGAACTGCTCTTCTTACATTTGATCACAATTTCAAACCATTAACCAATATTTCCCAAACATTTTTTTATGCCCGATGTTGAAAGGAAAATGTTGTTAGGCAACATACCTGGGAAAGAGGTGGCAGTATATGAGGTCTAAACGTGTAGGTATATGTATGAGGTCGAAGAACGTGTAACATTTTCTGATAAAACTGGATCCTAACTATGTAATATATCTATAACTTAATTGAAATTAGTATTGAAACTTTAATTTGTAAACAATTAAGGAATAAAGAGAGAAATTACGCCAAACTGTCAGAAATATTCCTATTTAATATCATACAAATTTTTGGGAAATTTTTGTATTACTCTTAGCGATGACAAAATTAACGTATTTATGAAGTGGAATACCTTGAACTATCATTGTAACAGCGATAATGTGACAACAAAGAAAAGCAAGCTTAAAATTATACTGAATAGAGTTTAGTATATTTTCCAGTCCTTGGCTGTTCGTATTTCAGAGTGTAATTAAACAATAATAACTTCGTAATAGAAAGAGTCTCTGTGGCGTTGTGGACTCAGCACTTTGCCTGTAATCGGTATGTCGATCCTACCACGTACAGATAAATGTTCGTTTCTCGAACTACATACCTATATATTTATTAGATGCTCTTATGGAGAAATAATCCGAAGTTTACCCTTAATATAAATAATTGAAAATATAAAAAAAAATAAAACCGACTTCAAAATTGTACGCAACTAACTTACCTACGTAGTATGTTTAGAAAGAATATAATAGAATTAAAAAGTAAAAAATGAATACGATAACTTCTGTCTTAAATAAACTAACTTTGATATACCAAATAGGTATTTTTTGAAGTCCATAAAGGTTCCTGATATTGGTAGTGTAGATAGATATATATTTGTCTTTCTTTCTGTACTTTTAAGTGAAATTTTTGTTGTGTTGTGTTTATTCTTTCTAAACTTACGTAAGGTACGATTGATTGGGTTTATTTTTTTTTAAATCGGTTAATAAAAAATTCCCTATCTCAAAAAGCACGCAACTGTTTTCGATGAAACTTGCAGTATCCCTAACAATACGTAAAATAAAAAAAGAATCGGACTTGTAGTTCCGGAGATACGCGAACACAAACATAAAAACATACATACATACATAATATTACGTACATATTGGTCGAGTTGATAATCTCCTTTTTTTTGAAGTCGGTTAAAATACAAAGATCTATGTAAAGTCGAATAATTCGTACTATGCCAGCGTGGTTGACTAATCATCACTTTTGGTAGGCTCATAACTCTCTTCGCAGACATATATGTATATCTGAGTTTCTTCTCTTCCAATATAATACTGCATAAAAGATGGTATTGTTTATTTTTATATAGAAAATTACAGAATCGACTCAATCTTGCAAAAGTAAGACTTTTTTAAATCGCTTCTATTTAATGTTGCATATAATGTATTTATGTTTTATTATATTCCATTATTGTTTGTCTATTGTCTTCATGATGATAGTGCGCCTACTCTGAGCTATACACATCTGTCTTGTCTCATTCCTTCAGATCTAGTAGTTTGTCTTTGCGGCTCAACTCCGAACTTGTGGCAGTAATATTGATTACGGACATTGTTAGCTAGAATGAGCACTAAACGCTACTACGTCACCATGTAGAGTTTATAGGATGGCCATACAAGCTTTGAGGCTAACTATCGATAATGTTGACAAAGATAAGAGTTAATATTATATGCTACTTATTATATTAGAGCTAATCTAGTAAGCCTAGTCATAGCCTGATTTGCTCAATTGATCGTTCATCCAAAACAGATATTAAGTCAACATATCCGCCATGTTTGACTCAGAGATTGATTAGAAATAAGCAACTAAACATTGTCATTTGTTTTTATTATTTTACAATGTGTAACTTTAATTGGTTTTGTACTGTATTTTATAATTTTATGTTGGAAACAATACTCAAAAATGCGGTTGCGTTTTGAATTTTTGTGTCAAATTTTTGTTAGTCTGTGTTCGGAATAAATTCTTGATTAAATTGTAGGCATGTTTTCTATAAGAACTAATATCTAATCTATTGCTTAGATATAAACCTATCCCAAATAAAGACGGTTATACTTCGTTATGCTATAACAGTTCTTCAAGCTTATAAAACTTCATGCTATCTCGTTGTGATTGTAGATACTAGGTGAAATCTAAGCGCTTGGCGGCCCTAGGGATCACTGGCGGCGTACGGACCAGGAGAGCGGCAACCGGGGCCCTTTTATTAGAGGTGCCGGGCCCGGAGAGTTCCGCAAAGGCTGACGCCCTGGCGGAACGAATGAGGGAGGTCCTGGAAGGCACGGGCGCGAAAATCACGCGCCCGTGCAAGATGGCGGAGGTGCGGGTGATGGACCTCGACGAGTCCATGTGGGCGGCGGGACTGGACCTCCGACTTTTAAACCGGGGGTCGGTCAGCACCTGCGTGCGGTGGCAGGGGGAGTCGATCTTTGACCTGTCATGGGCAACTCCCTCTGCGCACCGCATGGTGTCAGTTTGGAGGGTTGCGGCGGAGGTGGTTACACTCTCTGACCACCGGCACATCGTGTTCGACGTGTCGGTGGCCCACCGCCGCCCTTCTCGCACACTCCAGTAGGACAGCCGTCCGCGACGTTGGTCCATCAAGCGGCTGGACCAGGATGCGGCCCTAGCCGCTGCCCACGTCGCGGGCTGGGCAGAGGAGGTACGGATTTCACCCGACCTCGATGTGCATGCGCGGGCCGCCTGGCTCCGGGACACGATGACGTCGATCTGCGACGTCTCCATGCCCCGAGTCAGGCCGCCCCGGCGGCGCACTGCGTACTGGTGGAATGAGGAGATCGCGCGGCTCCGGGTCGTTGTAGTAGCCGCGCGCCGCCAGTACCTCAGAGCCCGTCGAAGACGGCAAGCCTCAGTCGACGAAGTCTTGAGCGCCAAAAGCGCGTACGGAGCCGCGGCCAAGGCGCTCGGCGTTGCCATCGCCGACGACAAGGCGTGGTCCTGGCGCGAGCTGCTGGGGGGACTGGAGAAGGACCCAATGGGGGCGTCCGTACCCTAGACCGCCGCTGGAGCGCCGAGGAGCATTTCGTGCGGTTGGCCCCCCAAAGCCAAAAGGGTGGCGGGCGCATTGGCATCGCCTGCTGCCCAATCTTCGGGGACCGAGGGATGGAGTTCGCCGCCTGTACGAGGGCGTCGTGCGATCTGTGGCCATGTATGGGGCTCCCCGAGCGAGGTCCCCCGCTGCAGAGCTCTGCTACGGAGCCTGAAACGGATAATGGCCATACGGATCGTACAAGGCTACCGTCTCATCTCGTAAGAGGCGGCGATGGTTCTGGGACGCTATTCCCCATTCGACATCCTGGCCAACATGTACGCGGCGACGTATGCGTCGCGGCGTACATGTTGCGATAGCGCGCGCCAGCGGGCCGTCGGTGCCGTACTCCCGCACCTCGAAGCTTGGCACCACGGGAAGGAGGAGGTCATCTACCGATTGACTCAGATACTCACCGGGCACGGTTGCTTCGGTATCTGTATCGAATAGGACGGGAGGGATTGACACATTGCCACCACTGTGCATCCGACCTTGACTCGGCCCAGCACACGCTGGCAGAGTGCCCCGCGTGGGCCTCCGAGCGCCGAGTCTTGGTCGCAGAGATCGGGCGAGATCTGTCTCCGCCGGCATTGATTGCGGCAATGCTGGCGGACGAGGGAGGTTGGAGGGCTGTGGCCTCCTTCTGTGAAGCAGTGATGCTCCAGAAGGAGGCCGCCGAGCGGGGTCGGGAGATGGCCGATCCCGCTCGAAGGAGGCGGCGCCGGGCTCGGTACTACAGCTGCGGCGCCGCCGCGGGTCGCCGGCGGGCGCGAGGGAGTCGCGACCGCTACGGCGACCCGGGATGGACCACGCCCCTTCCCCGTGGCCGGGGGGCGTCGTCGGTGGAGGAGACTGGGGGTTCCCGGAAGTAGCTTGGTGTTCCCGGGGGTTCCCTACATGCCTGAGGAAGGCCATCCCTGAGGTTTTTAGTGGGTAGGCCTCCCCCTTCTGGGAAGGAAAGCCCCACATAACCGCCGGCTCGCCACAGCCGGGGTATGCAACTTCATGCATTTTCCTCAGGGAACAAAAAAAAAGGTGAAATCTATGCAAGCGGTTGTGAACAAGTGTGGACACACTAGTGTTTAAAATTTATGTAATCTACGGAAATCGTGCTTTAGAACTGGTTACAAGAGATATAGGGATTCACTCCGAATATATATATATATATATAATATATATATATATGTAGCTCTACAGGATATCTTATAAGATACCCTATATAACCTAATGATATATTCTATTTGCATCATTAGGTTGTCCCCGCTATCGGAATGTTTAATAATTGAGGCTTAATGTAAATATCAATACTCTAGATAGAGATAATCCACACCCTACATGATTATTAAAAAATCTGTCGACAAAGTTCCTCGTAAATTAAACATTATATTCGACCCCACGTGGATTGTTTTTAAAGGCCACCGTTATAAATCCTTGAAAATGGATAATCCCTCGCCTCAGCTGTGACGTAACGCTGCAAAGCCTACAACGTACGCCCAACAAGGCAGCCGCTTTAGATTCTGTGCTAAACTTCAATCTAAATTCAACTGGGCACCGCTGCCATCGCATTGTTGTCGTGAATGCTCTTGAAGTTGTGGGCAGCTTGTTTTGTTTGTATGTTTGCCACGATAGTAGCCATAGTTGCTGCGTTGTGTCGTATGTGGATAGTTGTTCGCAACAGTTTCAACATACCGTTATTCGAAGACTATACGAACTGACCGTATTTTTAGATTTCATGCATCAAAATTGGGTTGATTATGATTATTATAATCAAAAAATTTGGATTGATGGTGCATGCATATATAATTAATATGTAATTAATAAAAAAATACAGTGGATTATTATAATATAGTTCATTTTGACCGGCCCCTTAGTAATGAGCTATTATTAACAGTCAACAAATTTTACATAAACATTCTATTCCTATGTAAATATTGAAATTTTTAACTTAGTAAAATTAACTGATACAATAAAATATTTTTTTTTAAAAGGAAATCATCATGTCCATATGGTAAGATGACAAGGACGCTGGTTATATTTCCTAGTTCGATTGCAAAGTTAATTCGTTGAGCGAATAAACAACCGACCATCTTTTCACTAACAGCAGCTAAAGAATCTTCTCGTACAAAAATGTGAGATACGAACATGTGTGTCCCCGTTATTAGAGTCGAAAAAACATGGGTATGTAATCGGTACATATCACTTAATTACAATTTCGCAGTAAAACAAATAAATAAATGATGCTCTAAATTTATAAAATTTTAGGTTATTATTTCGTAATTAATTTTTTTTATGACGTCTTTGTTTGAGCAATTATGTGCCTATCAATTATTACGTAACTATTTAATTCACACGAGCCTAACAACAGATTTTAAATTTATGTTCGTCATAAATCTTAACACTAATTTTAAAAAAATATTTCACGATATTTTTCTTGGACAGACTTAACTTAAATATATATACTACAAATACACAATTTTATCAAACCCAGTGTAATAAATATACGAGTACTAATTTCGGGCAAACTGGAATTGGCTGTATAGGAAACTTCAAGTTAAATATTCCACTTCTGAGAACTACACTAAAAAGACGCTCTAACAAGAAACTTTAGGGTATCTGAACTATACACAGCTGAATAAAACTACAAACAATCACTGCTCATAATTTTAAAATTTTGTCTGATACATTTACACAAAAATCCAGATCACAGCAGTAGCGTTCAGTGATATAATTAATCACCTGGTTCAATCTCAATATTAGGCTAGTACATAAGCTTCGGTTGTAAATATCTATTTGACATTGATAGATTACTCTACTAAGCGGATTAGTGCTCGCGCTTAAAATCTTCATTGTACATATTTTGTATATGAATAAAGTTGGTTTTGCTCGAGCGTGCAGTTACTTGACACGAGCGTAGACACTTCTGATATTACACAGTTACCACATTCTATAGAGGGTGCTATACATTGCTAAAGATAAGGAACTTTCGCCGTGGTCAAATTTTACATGGGTGAGCGAAAAGGTAAACCATCTCGATCTCCATTGAGCTTGAATGTACGATATAAATAAGACATATTCCCAATCTCATTCCAATCTTTAACATCAAACTCATTCGTGTCCCCATCATGGGGCACAAAATAACTAATTCGTATCAGTAAGCCCTTCAATTATTTCACAGAGATTGTACGCATTTTCTATTCCTTGGGAGAGTCGAATAAATATTTCTATATAAAAAATTGGTAAACGAAATATATTGTTGCTATCTGGCAGGATTAATCATGAAATTCGATTACAAAAAATAAACAACAATTTTAAAACAATTTTGACGTGTTTCGTGCTCTGTCATTGACGCCACACTGGAATTAGAATTAGGATGAACTAAAATTCGTTTAGGTTTTCATTCATGACATATTTGACAGTTCAATGTTAGTTTTGGAATTGGATTAAGATTGTCCTGGAATTGTTTTGAAATGGTTTTGCCTGCTGCGTCCGATACCACCGATGCTCTGATCTAAGTTATGAGATCGAATTATATATAAAATATATATTAGAAATACCCCTATTATGATTAGCCGCATTTAGCCAAAGCCAGTTGAAAGTGCCAATCATTTTTTATATTTTTTATTGTGTTTCTGATTAGACCATTGATATTTATAGTTGTTCTGCACATTACAAGTCACTAGTAACACGTAGGTAGTTCTCCATTCTGGATAGTTTAAAAAAATTGTTTATAGCTAGTTAAGATCTCTGTGTGAGCTCATTTTCAGACAATCTATGAAAACTTGCAACATTATAAAAACATCGACCTAAACTGCCGACTGATTACGGGCGTGGCCGGAACGAATCAATATGATAATGTAACAGGACTGCGTACACCATTAGTGAGATGAGGAAATGAGCAACGCGGATCAATTGCAAATGTGCAGGGTCGTTGAGCTTGGTCACATATAGATGGGTGATCGCTGACATTGTCCAACCACTGTTATGTCAAGTTTGCAACATTGTGAATTTTGAATGTTATCGAAAATTAGTTTCAGAAAACATATATATTTACATGGTTTTACGAATAGGATTATGCAAGAGAGAATGATATATATTTTCAATGGGAAAATCAAGATATTTATATTTTATTTGATACTTAATATAAAGTATTATTTGTCTAATTTCATATTACCTGCGATAATAATTATGGAATTAAGCACATCGTAAAAATTGTATTTCTTGTAAGGTTAAAATTCAGCAAGTAATTCATTAATAATGTTACAATCAGTTAATTTTATTGAAATTACCTACTACTATGCTTGCTACGGATACTGCGTAGTTCTCATATCTGCGTTATATCAGGATCAGCTAATCATAGGCCATGATTTAATAGTCTGAATTTCGAAAGTTACAGGAAACAATAACACTCAATTCCATTGTATGTTACTAGCTGCTCCGATAACGTTTGTCGGGGCAGGTGTTTTGTCTATTTGTACTTTTTTCTACAGACACCCTAATCACTAAGAGATATGATTTATTTTTCGATCTATTTTAATATTAACGCAAATATATAAATAAAAATGTTTCCAAAAAATAGTCAGAGGAGCGCAATCTAAAACACCATAAAGAGAAGGTACTCATATTCCTAATTTTTAATTAGATTTCTTTACACTTTAAAGTTTTTGTTCTCAATTTTTTTCTAAATTGTTTGCACGTTTTTTTCTATAGATTTCATAACATTTAATAGTATTTTAAAAGTATATCATCAACCATTTTCCTATGACATAGTTTTAGCATTCATTGAATAGTTTTATTCATAAATTGTTTTGTCTGCTTTTTTTAATATTTAAATATATATTTTGCTGATAACAGACGGAACAAATAAGTAATCATTAAGATCAGTTAAGCGTTCTTAATATATAACTAATATATGTACAGAAAAACCAATTATGGTTTATAGTGCACGGCAACATAATGTACTTAATAATTTTGAAAAATTGTAAGGATAAATAAAAAAAAAATATCTAACACTACTTTACTTTACCTAAGAAGTTATTACTTTGATATAATAGTTTCCCAGTCTGTGTAATTTTATTGTGCACATTTATTATAATATTTTATATTTAAACATAAATATAAATAGTATATATATATACTATGTGTGTGTGTTTTCATGTAAAATGTTGAAAAACTCCATCAATTCTTCGTCGTTGATTTCGAACAAAAACGCTTAAAGAACGAAGCTTAAGAAAACAATTTGCTCTCTGTTCGATTTGTATTTCAAATGAAAAAAACAATACAAACAAGTTTAATCAGAGCAATCTCGGAGGCGGAACAATTAGCTTTTTTACGAAGTTTCCACCAACAGAAAGAAATAAGATCGCAATGCTTCTAATTAAAAAGCTTGTTCGATGAGTTAGGGGTTGTTTTGGAGGATTCCCTTCTAGTTAGGGATATTAAAATTTTTCTATAAATATTAAGCGAAAACCAGAACAGGACATACGTATAAGGCCGAAATGACAAAATGCCATAATTTGGACGTAGCAAAGCTTAATGAAAAATGTTTCTCAAGTTTCAAGTTTTCAAGAAGCTTACGAGTTTTGTACCTAGGATATAGAATATAAACACTATACAAAGTGAATATCATTATATAATTAATCAAGAAAAATAGGAATATTTATGGCTCTAATTAAAAATAAAACAAAAAGTTCAGGTTGAAACCTAGCTTTAGAATAACAATGGCTCTCGAGCCGCGTTGCCAACATAATAGCTTTAACGACTCGACCGGAAGTGGCGCCATCTTGTGGCGGGGTGAAGCCTCATTTCCGCCGCTTTGAGGGGGTCTGTTGGGTCAATTAGAGATTTATCGGGTGTTCATTGAAAGTTTTAAAAAGTTATTATTCTCTTGTCGTTTCGGTCGGTTTATTTCGGAAGAGGCAGAGACGTGAAGTTTGCAGCCGAACAATGGTGGTTATTATTGGTTAAATTATAGTTGGCTTATAAATTGTACTACTTCTCGTAGTTACTGGTTCTTATAGTTACTGGTTTATAACTAAAAATAATTTGAACCAATTTTAGGTCACAACTGTTAACTTCTAAAGAGACTAGTCGTTACATTTTTTTATTTATTTATTATTAACAATAACGTGTTCACAATATAATATACATAAACTAATTCTAATTAATCAGATACTATATGGTTACTTTGGTTTCTAAATCGTCTAAGTATTTATTTTTAGGGCATCGATGCATTGCTTACTCTGAGGGGATCGTCGTTATCTCATAAAGTCCGAGTAGCAGAGATCGTTGATAACCTCATTATGAAATATAAATATATATATATATATATATATAATATATATATATATATATATATATATATATATACGTTGTAAAAGTATTTAAATTGTCGTTAACCCAAGGTCACCTTGAGTATGTTTTTAATGATGATGATATAAGCCATCGGATGGCTCAGTTGAGATAGTTATCGATACGATCCAAGACTAGGAGGTTTATTATATTTTGATCACACATTATAAGTCTGATTACTGCCTACAGTTCTTAAATTAAGAAATTGTTTACTACTAAGATGCTCCGACTCCTTCAGAGTGAATAAAATCAAATTTATATCGAGGGTTTCCAGTTATCCCTTTTTTATTAGTAGTTAGTAGGATGTTCTTCCATTTACTTCCACCAACTAGTATAGTTTAGTATCGAAAAGTGTATTGCGCAAAATATCTCATACAGGCATGTAGTCATTTATATAAAAATAATTGAAATTTGATAAAAGTTTTAATTTTATGTATGTTGAAATAGTATGTGCCTTTCAATAACTTCTAAACAAACTATAGATTAAGTCAAAATATTTCTGTGTGACTCATCTAAATTCAATTCGACTGCTGTGGTCAAATTGCGGGTAAAGCAGCTCTACCTCCCCTAATTTTTTAGTTCGTTAGCTAAACAACTCGCGCAATATTTCCTTTTTTCTCTTACCTGCAATTCATTGAGTATTCGACTTAATTTGTAGTGCCATTTCATTTTTTCCTAGTTAATGAATTTTCATATATACCATTGTTTATTTTAATATCAATCTAAATTTAGAATGTACCGTAATATTTATCTAATATTATTTGATGTAGCTGTTGTGTTAAAAAATCTTTCTTAACAATACAAAATTATACAATCTTACACCAAATTAAAATATAAACCTTAAGTACTTACCATGATTTATAAGCAAAACAAAACACCTTCCCAAATATCACAAGAAATTGTTGCATGTTACACAATATTCATATATCGTATATCGCACTGCAGTTTTCTTAACTCCATTGAACGTTTAATTATTTATTTATACATGCAATTTAATACAAATTCACAGTACCTTGTAGTAATTATACTACCTTGAATTATTTATAACTGATTACTTTTTATCAAATATAAGTAATCAAAACATCTTTAGATATGGTAATAATATATGATGATAATATATTAGACATGATGATAATTTACCAAAGGGAGACTCCATGCCAGGATCATCTGCTTGAACACGTGTATAGTACCTGTTTTTTGCTACAAAACAACAGTGTTCGCGTTACTGTGTTCTGGTTTATAAGATGTGATAATGTGAAAGTAGAAAAATACTGTAGTTACTTGTGAGCCACTTCGCCCCCGTGGGTATATACACGTGATGAGTGGAGAATCACATCTCCACCATTTTCGGAGTAGTAATTTTCATTCAACGCATTCCATCAATACAAAAATCCTCAGCTACTTGTCACGAAAATATGAAACAAATACTTTTCATTGTGAAAAACAAATGATAGTACATCTCAACGCTAACCCTCGGTGAGCGTCGCTCAACAAATTCACAAAAAAGGTATAATGCTTTTTGCGTTATCAATCGTTCCATACATCATCTCTGGAACGTTTATTGCGCGCCCGAATTTGTTTTGGTTGCTACCCAATACATTACATTTTCTTTTTTTTATCTCGCTTACATAAATTTTATTAAGCGCTCTTGTGACGATATATACATGCATAACACATATGTTAAAAGTGCTGTTTAAAATTTTAACGTACAAAGATTAACTAAATTTCTATTTAACGTAAATAACGTAGGACAGATTCATAAAAATAAATGTATGTGCCCTTTAGACAGTTTTGTAACAGTGTCGCCTTATATTATACTATTTGTTGTAACTAATTAACAGCACTTGTATTGCTGTTTTGCGGTGAACTGTCTTGTGCTTCTTTTTAACACCGGAATCTTTATAAAATATCATATGATAACTAAAACAATATAGGGTCTGTCATTGAATACTTTATTCATTTGTTACGAAATTATTATTCATGGAAAACACTATATCTTAAAAGGGTTTCATATATAAAGACTTATTTGAGTTCCACATTTGATCGGATTACATAAACCGCAAACAATTTTACACATCATCAATGTTTCATCGAAAAAGTGTTTTCTCCATCCAAGTACTTGCATAAAATCAAATGGCTACGAGATGAGGAAAGAATCAGCATTAATGATATAAACGAAACAATGTCTAGTCTCGTTACGAATTCAATCGATTGATTCAATTGTTATGTCAAGTTGTGTTACCACGTCATTTTGTCAGACCTTTCTGTGAAATACAGAACCATTTTTATAGTGAGTATTTAATCAAAAAGTGTATATTCTAGTAGTGTTTATTCTAGTAGTTATGTTGGATGGATGAATAACGCCATAGAGGTGTAACTTATTATTTTTTATATTACTTGTACTTCTTTATAAAATTAATCAAAGTAGTCCATCAGTGTTTCTTTTTATATCTTTAAGGGAGAATCTTTCACTTTTACCTTTTATTTGCGTATTATAAAAATTGCTATTTCTAAATATTTTCTTTCTGACCGTCTCATGACATGTTTTATTAATGTTCAATCTTCATTTAGAATTAACCGATGCTCATTCTTATTTAGGTTACCAAAACTCTACTTTGATGTTTCTTATTAATTATGGCTTTGTCCTTATTTGAAAGTAAAATAAAACATTTACAATATTTCTATGTTATTCAAACCTTATTACTGCGATCGCTAATTACAAAACCACGAATCTCATTGCGGTCACAGCTCGTTCGCTTCGAATGGCGGTATCGCGTAATCCACAGCGTTATTTATTACACCTGAAACCTGGAGGTACATACCTACTGGAGTTATGATAAAAGTGTTATTTATCACGACATAGTGTGCAAAGTTTTGGTACTTGGTTTTTTACGTGTACTGCAAATCGCAAAGGAACGATTCTTTATAGTATTTACAGTAATAAAAAAAAATTCTATAACACTATACGACAGCATATGGTATCACTGTTTATATTCACAATCTTTGAATACCTACACTGTATATACATTACATTTCACAAACACATGTAAGCACCCGTATTTCACAAAATATTATCATGTCCATATCAGATTTTATTCTCATTTTCACACCTATTATCCTAACACAAAGCAAGCACTGTAAGGTTTGTATTATGGGATCTAGAGATTATTCTATTCATTAGAATAGACACACCTATACGTATATAAATATTTTATAGATATATATATTAACAACTATGACTAAGGCAGAAATACTCGCAACCCGGGACCTCTAAGATGGCGACACCTTGAGATCGATGTACTAACCACTCAGCTACGGTGGTTGTAACAGGAATTAGGAGGTGAGCTTATAGCTACTATCCGACCCCATTTTGAATAGACTCATAATATAGTTTCTTAAAAACTTGAAAACATCTCATCGGGAGCTCATTCCATAACCTAAGCGTGTGCGGAAGGCAATTGCGTTGAAAGAAAAACAAGTACGTGACCAATTTGGCTTGAGGGTATGTAGGGAATTTCCTGAAGATTGGAAAAGGTGTTGATGGTGCAATGTAACTTTACAGTATCAAACAAACAACGTATTTAATTGATTGGCTAAGATTCATAATCAAATCTGTCTGTGAAAATTTGTCAAGTGAGAGCAGTCACGTCAGTAAATGAATAGGCTTGTTTAAAATAAATAAACAAACTAACAATATAACTATAATAGCTTTTATCATGCATTATACTTTTGTTTTTTTAATTAGTTTAGGGACGGTTCATACTGTGAAAAGACTTTAAACCTTTTGGGTAAACGATTCCATTGAATTTCTAGCTAGGCATAGGCAAAAGGTAAATCAGTAAGTAATATTTGTGGAACGTTGATATAATTAGTAATACTATTTTCCATGAACTAAACTTTAGATATTTTGCACCTTAATATAGTAAGTTTATTTTCATTTCTCGTCTATAATTGAAAATATTTAATATTTAATTAAAAAAGTTGTTTTAAATTATTTTATAAATACATTTTTAACTTGATAATGTTAATATATTTATTTACTAAAATCTGAGATTCTCTTTGTGAAATTATATAAAAAAAAATTGTTAAATTATCTTACTCATTAATAATTTTGTATGAGATCAAACGATTATTTGTTGGTACGTATAACAGTATAAACGAAAATACAGTGCTTCTTACAATTCCCGAATGATGCCTCGACTCCGAAAATTAATTACTAAAGCTCTACAGAATTACGGCGGTCGCATAATAGCAGCTTGCAACTCTAATATCCTTTGATCTCTGAAGAGCATAGGACAAGTAAGACCTTTGATATGGTTTGAGTGCTCGGTAATTTCTCATACCTACTCGTATATATGTGTGCGCGCTAATCGCGATTCACGTTTAGTCTGTAATTTTTTTACGTCCAATATAAGAATTTATATAGTTGGCCGAAAATATATTTTCATCCCCGTCTTATACTTGCCCTTCTATTAGGTGACCTTAGTTGTCAATTCCAATCTGCCAATTTGCAATACACTTTATTTTATATTCATTGTTGATATCATGATAATTTTTTTGTCATTTTGTGTTGAAACAGCATATGGATTGCGCAGGAAATAAAGCATTTAAACAAGACAGCTTCAAGATGAGAATTAAAGTTGCCTTATAAAGTAGCTGTAAGTATCTGCAGAAATACAGATTTGGCTGGCATTTACATATAAGGTCATAAAAGTACAAGCGTTCGCGCAATAATTTGTGACAGATAATCCCTACCGAGGGACTCGAGCATTTTTTTGACCTAGAGAAAAAGTTATACATAAAATCAATTGAATTGTAATATAATTTACAAATATACTAGAATAAGTGTCAATATCAATCACTCAAAGTAATATGAAAGCACCACAATACACTTCTATTACCAATACTCTTAAACCAGGCGTTCAGGCGACGAATCGCTTAGATTAAACTCAGATATTGTATTATGTCGTGTCTCCGCCTCGGAGGTTCGGGCAAGCATAAAGTTTTATCATCCAAACCGCTATTTATTATTGTTTTTATTACCAGAGATAAACGGTTTATGGGCGGTTGCATTTGGAAGATTACAGTGCTGGCACTGCCGGTCGTCTGATTAGTGGTTAATAATGGAATAATGGACAAGACTTGGTGTGATATGTGTAAAAATAAATTTAAATGCTTTTGGATTAACTTATTGCATTCCTAAAAACATGTATGCTTTGCCATGCTGGGTCATGTATTGATAAAGTGAAAGCCAAACGAAAGAAAAATAAAGAAGTAATATATTTTCATTTACTAAATAGTCCACTGGTTTACTGACCTGGAAAAATAAAAGATAAAATATTAATTAAGTTGCTTCTCTATGAGTAAATGAGGCCGTTTTTGTACTTAAGTGGGGTTGAGGCTAGTATTCTAATAGTGATAGCTGTGCGAGGTGTAATAATGAGTGAGAGTGCGACCTCTAATATTTCCACTTTATTTGTATAAAAAGGAGGCTGCCACGTTTTCAGTAAGAAGCATTATTGAAATGAGACAATATGAACCAAAACATTAATTTGCGTATCTATTCCTTTGGCACGATTAGGATAAAAAAAGAATATTCTTATTGGATATTCCGCTTATCAAAGACCATCTGAGCATTTTTTACTAATTGCTGTTGGACCAACTCTGAATTAAGTAAAATGAAAAATGTTCCACATAGTTAGGTAAATTTGGAATTTTCTCGGCACTGGTCTCGACTCTAGACAAACCGAGAGGTCCGGAATCGATCCAAGTAGGTATATACCAATTTGCTTCGTTTTTCGGATAACCCTCATATACGAGTAATTAAGGTGCTTCTCGTTGGAGATGGATATAAGTTATAATGATGACGATCTAAGTAAAGTCGTAGAGAAATTGCACAAAGTGGTATATATATAACAAACTTATATAATTGATTTGATTGTACTGTCTGAAAGAGATGTTCTTTTTAACGTCTGACTAGGTTGTTATCGAACATGGAACGTCGGAATCAGACATCGAAAATGTTTATGTAACAAATTTGAATGATATTTTGTTTGATATTTGATTGTACATCATTATCTTCAGCCGAGGAATTGATTTAGGGATAGAAGTATTGTGGTATAAGCAATAGAACGCGCATGGTGACACAACATCCCGCTGAAATTGTAGGAACTCCGAGTTTTGAGTCACAGCTACACCTCACAGGTTACAGAATCATAATCGTCGACACAAAATTTTGTAAATTTGGACATTAGAGATAATCTCCGGTACTAATGAACCGATTTTTATGATATTTGATATTATGGGGTTAGAGACAGGGAAAAAGACTCAGGTCACTTAACTTATTACTGAATATATCTGACCTGTGGGAAAATACTATATAAAACGTGTGAAGTCCGAGCCGAAAAAGTTTGAGTTAAATATAAAGCAAATCCTGAGCATTGGTATCCAAATGTACACAGTAACGTGTAACTTTAAAAATGAAACGGCGATCAGAATTTTAATTGGAAAACTTTGCTTGTTTGTTGTCACGCGATGAAAATAAAATGTTTACGTGTTCGTTTTATGAATTTTTGATATTAAATATATAAACTAAAGAGCGAAAATTATTTGATTCTCTATGTTATTGTGATTTGTAATTAAGTACAATGTACCAATGTAGTATATGGATGAGATAAATAAAGATGATGTAAATATTTTATTTCTAATTATGTTACCTGTACTTCACTGCGGAATCAAATCACAAAGAAAAGACACATATTTACATGACCATATAGATTATATAAATGTAAATTGTAATAGTTAATAGTTGTAGAATTTCTAAATTGTAAATGATAACTAACAGGGCGGAATGCTTGCAAGACACACATATAGAAGAGAGAGTGTACAAGTGCCTGCACTCTGAAAAAATAAATTGAATATACTTATATCGTTGTCTCATCACCTTTTTTTTTTGAGGGGGGGAAATGCGACCTTGTGCACCCTGACACCTCGCTGGCAAGACGCGGCCATGTATGGGGCTCTCCGGTCAAGAGGACCGGCCTACCCACTAAAACCCCCCCCGAGTTCTCTGGGCCCATACGGGGCACATGGCGGGGTGCACTCTCGCGATTCGACCGCCATGTGTCCCGGGGCCGGCTCGACCAAGAGTTGGTCAAGCCACCGCCAAGGGAGGGACTGTCCGAGAACCCCTGGACAGTCCCCCAGACAGAGTGACTTCACCTCGGCGTGCGCGCTTAGCCGGATGCAGCCTCACGGTAGGGTCACTAGACAGGCAACACCGCGCTTGCGTGTGCCCGCCTTCGCCTACCAGTTGTCTTACCACCTACTATTCGACCAACCCCTGCAGATAATACTCGTATTGGGCTATATAGCTAGTGAACGGCAAGCTGCTACGAGTAGTTTAATCATAGATGCAGTTTGTGAATTGTGAATATGTGGGGTACTTATATTCTTACAGGTAACGATTATATATCATATTTATTTGAAAAGTAGACAAGTCTTCTACGTAGTCTTTTACTATTTCCATAGCAAATATCCCGAGATAAATAATATAGCCCACAATTGTCTTTTGTGCTATTATTTATAGTTTTTATTGTCCTGTTCGGTACGTTGCACGTTAATGATGAGAAATAGTACATATCTCGGGATGTAATCTATATTATATCCTACAATGAAACGCCAGCTTATAACCTGAAAGCGTCACCGCGTCTCTAATATTAACCTGATCCGGTATTTGTAAATCTTATTCAATACACGTTTTCAATTCGTTTGTATGTCATTTTCTTTCCTTATTACACTTACAATCTTCTATTAATCGCGTCGAGCTGTAAACAGGGAAACTTATCTGATAGTCTACAATTACGACAGCCCCAGCAGAGTTCTGTTAGAGTGTAGAGATGCGTTATTTAATCAGTCCAAAAGCTGTGCGGGTGTAGAACGGGAAACAATAAAGCTTAAAAACTAGAGTTTAATTTACACACACAATGAATAGTTAAATATGTATTAAATAATATTTTTGTGTGAGTTTGAGTCATACTAAACATCAATTTCCTAAGTCAGTAACCTATATAAATGGTTTTTTTAAAGTCCATCCTAGCTCTTGAACTAGATTCTGTTGAGATTAGTGAATAAATAGTTAATCAGACCTAATAGAATTTAAAATATTTAAATATTTTTCACATCGTGACCTTACTTAAGCACCTGCGCATACTAAGGGGCAATAAAAAGTGTACCCCGCCCTCGTCCCGGTGAGTTATCCGAACCGGAAGCGAGGGGTGGGAGGATTGTCGGCTTCCGGTCGTTTCCGATTAACGTTCAGAATGAGCTCCCGTGAAATTTGATTTTCGAAGGTAAATACCTGACGTTGGGATAAAAGGTAGCATGTGTTTGTGTTAAAATCGTATTTGCTTTATTTGGTTAGGTATCATTGTGATGAATCGGCGTATTCGTTAATTGATATAGCTTTGGAGAGGTCTCCAAAATATGTTGTTTTTCATTGCTGTGCAAAAATGAAATCACATATTTTAATCACTCAACAAAATATACAGGATCTACATCAAAGCACACACCCTAAGAAAAGATTACTTTCAATTTTAAAACAAAGAGCAGATTATTCAGAGATGGTATAAGTACGTCTGAAGCGCTTTGTTGTAATTTTTGCTGTATCAATCAAGAAATCGCTATTCTGACCCTCGAGTGGTTGAAATAGACAGTTTGTTTTATAGCATAAAAAACAAAAACGTTTCCTGGCAAATTGTTAATCGCGTTCAATAGTATCTTATGTAGGTTGCGTCTTATATATTTATGTTAAGCAGGTGTTTTGACGTGAAGCAACTTTGCGTCTTATTCTTCCAATATATTACACTTAATTTTACATTGAACAGTACTTGAAACGTGTGTCACTTGCTACGCCGCTGTGCTACTCCAGTCAGCCTTTAACTACGACGTAAGGATGAAAACGTAGTTTCATTGTATTATGTGCTATATATAATACTAGCTTTCCGCTTGCGGCTTCGCCCGCGTGGAATTCGGTTTGAAAAACAGTTTGTAACGGGAACGCTGTCCAACCTTAAGACTTTCGGCCTATTTTTTTATTACTCTATGACTCAAATCAAAATTCAAAAAATGACATGTCACGCTTTGACAGTGTTCCTGGAAATTATTTATTATGGATTGTCCAAATATATCATACATTATACCAAAATTGGAAAACATCGTTATAATTTTCAAGCTAAATTTTATAAAATTTGAATATTGAAATAAGTCTTCTGAACAACTTTTGGAATAATAACTTGTAAGCTCTCATACCATGTGCAAGTCTTAAAAAGTTTATCAATCGAACAAGTATCTTCAGGTCTGATTAACGATTTATAAGCAGGAAGAAGATTATGAATTAATATGCCTACTTTATTTTGTTCAGTGATAGATGTATTTAATTTTAAAAATAACGCTTGGAGATTAGTAAAATAAACGATAATTTTTTCATTTCTGTTCTTGCTTTCTATTGTTGATTAGCTGTTGAATTTTATAATCATAATCCAAAATATCGAAGTCTTGAAGCAAGTGTATTATGAATGTATGCCAATCGGTAAGAATATGTTTTTTTGAGCGATACCTGTCAAGCGCAGGACCACTTAAAATATCATAAACATTTTTGATAAGGTTTGCTTGTTCCATACCACGAGCAATAGCAAACTCCTCAATGTCCCGAATAAAATCCCTAGGGCAAGTATTTCCCTTGTAATTATTTTTTTTAATTTCTCCAAGATTAAACTTAGGAGTGTTTAAGTTTGCTAAGGATAACTTATTTAAATCGAAGGGAACATTTAAATTGTTTGAGGGATTTTCTATTTCTTCATTAGTCGCTGTTACGACAGAAACCGTGGAATTCGAAGAAGAAGCTGTAATATTAATAAATTGGTTTTGTAATTCCACGATATCTTTCGATAAAGCTACATATATATTTAATATTTCTGTGGAATCTTCAGAGGAAATAGAAATTCTCTGCAACCTATCACTGAGATGTAAGAAGTATGTTCTATCTTGTTATTTTTATTAGTATCTAGTTTCATTGAAAATTGTATAATCTTTGCTTTTAAATCTAAATAAATCCGTTGAATCTGTTGAAGTTCCTCGTCAATAGGCATAGAACTTATGTCTTGAATATGAGCACTATTAGAAATTAATTGGGACAATTGACCTTTTAAAAGATCAACAGTTAGAGAGGGCTCTGCACCTCTTATAGTCACTTCGTAAATAAGCTTGTTTTTATTTAGTAGGTTAATATCCATTATTATAAACAATACGTCACTGTGTGGAAAAAGAATTATAATAAAAAAAAATATTAAATTTTTACTGAATTAGATCAGTAAATAATATATATTTAGCGCAGTAGGTAAATTATTTTTTTATAATCAAAATCGCAATATGAAAATCGCATGTTGCAAACGTGTGTCACTACCCTAAAATTATTTTTATTGAAAATAATTCTGCGATTCTGGTAATTTAGATAAAGTAAACAATATTATACAGTAAAAATTAAGTAGCATGAAATAATTAAAAAACTAAAAACTAAATGTCCAAATCAAGTTGTCACAAAATAGCTCGAAGTAAAATAGGCAAAAATTTTTATAATCTTCAACCAGCTGGGATGCTACATAAAGAAAATACGTAGTAGCGATTATACTTCCGACGTGAGCACGTAAATCTCTAATATTTGAAGGCACTTTGTAGGCAAAATCATCATAGCCTCACAGGAATTAGCACATAACATGAGATCTATACCGCATTGCTATCATCATATTCGTAGTTCTTTAACACGTTGAGGGCGCCATTTGTCACCTTGAGCCAAGGGTGACCTCCGGCTAGCTCCGTATTCCCGACTCCCAGTGAAAAGGGTGTAGGTAGGAAAAGTGACTTACGGTTTTTATAATGTTTGTATTCCAACTTCACAAGTTATTATTCCATATATTTATTCCAAAAGTTGTTTAAAAGACTTATTTAAAGACAAAAGAATATTCAAATTTTATAAAATTTAGCTTGAAAATTATAACGATGTTTTCTAATTTTGGTATTATATATAATATATTTCGACAATCCATAATAAATAATTTTCAGGAACAAGGTTGGACAGCGTTCCCGTTACAAGTTTGGACGATAAAACAAATTGTACGTCATCTCTCGGGAATCCCTCATTTTCGGGGATTCATTATCGTATCATTTAGCTTCTAAAATTACATACTTATATTCGTTTATTATATTTTACCTTGTTTTAAACGACACTCAGCGCCATCTACAATCCATCCATCAAGCGAACAATATTTTTGTTTTTCCTCGGGAAAATCAATTTTTTCCAGGATATAAAGTACCCTATTATTTAATCCGGACTTTTATCTTTCCGTTTGCAAAATTTCACAGCAATCGGTTCAGTAGTTACGATGTGAAAGTGGAACAAACAAACAAACTCACTTTCCGATTTATCATATTAGTAAGGATAAATAGCGGTTTTAGATGTGTTTGATAATGTTTATACGAAGAAAGTCTAAAACAGTTAGCTATCAACATTCTAAAAGTAGAAGTATTCCTAAAAGTAGAAGTCCGTTTGAATGCATTTTTGAATGAAATTGGTCGAACGCAACAGATCCGGTTGCCGCATCAACTTCTTATTATAAGATATAATAGGATACTTGATGAAAATTTGTAAACTGATAATCATAAAAATATCTTAATGCATTTTCTCTGTAAAAGAAGCATTGGTAGAAATTTTATTTTGACATTAATAAATAAAATCAAACATACAAATAAATGAAACAAACAATAATAAATTGCTACACAATGGAAACAATCAATGAATAATAATAATTGTTGGAAACAACGATAGATTGCTTTCAGTGCTATGTCATTGAATTAACGATAGAAAATGTTATATAAATTAAACAAAAACATATTAATATGTTAAATTCGTGTATTCTGGTAAAGCAAAATTCTTAATACAAAACCATAAACCAGCTTTGAAATAAACAAAACTTTTTTATGTTTTTAACATTATCAATATATGTACTGTATTGTCCTCTTAGTAATCTATAGTGATGTGAATTACTCACAACTGGCAAATAAAGGAAAAAAACAAGGCTTTCGAATTTACGAAGTAATCGACAATATTATAGAATTATGTTTAATTGTATACAAATTATAATTCTTTTTTTATTCCTATTACTTAAAATAGTACTTTTTTAAAATTAAAATAAAATTGAATTAATCTATTTTAAAATATAAATAAAAATATGCTTACCTTAAATAATAATAAACTATAATATTATTGTCCAATAAATTTCAACTATACTGTAGTATCACAGTCTGATTTTATTTTTTCGCCAAGTCGACGAGTATCAATACTATCAATATATTTACGCAAGCGATTTAAATTCTATTCAACACAATATGGGTTCTTAAACTACATTGCACTATTTCATACTATCCCTCCTTTTTTATTTGGATTTCCAGATCCTATCAAAACGCTAGCAGCCTCTACGGGTTTCTGCATGCTTCAGGTGCTGGAGAAGTTTTGCCCATACATCGGCCATTCTTCTGTATTCCATAAGGACATGCTGTTAAGTTTTTTCCGCCTCATACATTCTCTGTGTCAAACATAATATTTTGTATTTATTGAAATTTTTAAAAAAAATATTTAGAGACTTGTATTTTCGCTTGATAAAATTGAATAAAATATATTTTTACAAGTAAATACTATTGCAATAACGCTGTACTCGAACTCGTCAGTAGAGTGCGATAGGAACAGTATTTCAGACGAAAAATATTTACAAATTGAAGCTAACATCAAATTTTCATAGCCCCCGGTTTATTTCTCCACAACTAATCCTATTTAAATACTATCAATTTAAATAATTTAAATCAGAAATGAAGAACGTTTTTATCTGTGTCCCTACGGAAATATTGCTGTGCTGTGATTTTTCAGCGAGAAAACAGGAGACTACGTCCGTCTGAATGGAAAACATAGCGCGGTTTATTCTTCAGATAGAAGGATATCTACGTTTGCCTTATTGATCTCCAAGCGATCTGCTCAATTATTATTTTAAACATTAAGTATTATTCATCCATTAAATGTAAATTATCCAATCAATTTTAAACCCTTGAATCAAATTGGATATATTGAAGGACTTAACTTATAGTTGGACAAGGCGTTACGTTCATCGCTTTCCCGATAGTCCTCGGCCATTACACATGTATAGGAGTTCAATACAGGGGAGTCATTATCGTGTCTACCTTCTACCACCCTAAAGCAATTTATGACGAAATATACAATATATCCGTAACTATGTGTGGGAATTAAATTGTTTTCTTTTAATTCTCGAAACGCTGCAATATAATTGCTACATTAAATAATCCGCGTCTACGTATTAGGATTTATTTTTATAAGGTTCATTTGTGCTACATAGAAATAATATTTCTAGAGAAATCTTGTTCTAAATCTAATTATACGGGTTTTTATCATATCATTATTCAGCTGTACGTACTCTTCTAACACCTCGACTTACATTAACTACTGGGTTCGGTCATGTTTTTCGTAGTACTCATTGGCAGAGAAGCTTCACAAAATATAAGATACCAGATAGGGCAGACTTAACTTATTGCTAACATTAATTTCAGTCGAGCCCAAAAGGGAATTTGGTTGTGTTATCTTTCCCAGGAATTCTGCTCGCTTGCTGGTTAACGTATTTTTGGTTAAAGGTCACTCATATGTATTTCGAGAGAAAAATTTTTTGGGCAAATCAACTTTAGTGAAAGATGCATATTGTTTTATTCATTTGGCCTTCGGGGCCTTCGGGGTTCCAAACGTTTTGTTTTCGTTATCCTACTTTAAATTCAAGCACATTGACATATATGCTTACTATTCGTTTTATGGTAAATGTCTATTGTCGCATATAGTATATGTTTCTTTATAAAATTCACAGCAGATTTGTAGTAAACACTCAGTAAAACTTCAATGCATGTTGTCTATTTGTGACATAAATTAATATAAAGTCATTGTCTCCGATTATTCATTGCCAACCATCAAACCGAAATATAAATGTCAAACTGATGCTTTGCGGCAGAAAGGTACCCAAATTGATCAGTCTATCTAGTCCATTTTACAAGATTTTATTTAACCTGCATCGCAGGTCAGAATGATTAGACCTTAGTCAACCACTCTGTTCCAGTGCAGATTGTTCGACTTAATACATCTTTCAATTTCTTCGCAGGTGTATACATGCTGAAACACGAAGTTTTCTTTCGTCGTAGGAGTGTCAAATAAATGCACATAGGTACCAAATCTCCTAATTCTGTCGAAAGCCGAATACCAGTGCCAAGACTACAATGCCACCGATGCCCTATTCATAACATACATAATATGCATTCATAACAATAATTCCTTACAATGTATTCAGATGCTAATCTAAGCAAGTAGTGACAGTATAACGGCATGTGATTGATAATACTGACGTTGTGAGTTTAACATTTGAAATATCTTCTAAAACCAACATAATATAAATGGGCATCAAACGTAATAGTAATGGAAAATTAATTCTTTTCTATTTAAATTACTCATTTTGAAAATCGTGTCATGCACGACGCTCTAATAGGAAATTTTGAAAACGGATATTGCGTAAGGAAGATCATTTCGAAACACTTTATAAAAGGCCTGAAAGTTGGAAATTATCTGCGCAGGAAATTGATATTTGGACCTATATCCGGGAACGTCTAATAAGGATTACGGTGAATACAAATTAATTTAAACTGACAAGCTTTTTGGTAAAAGTTTTACGCTGAGTGATGCAAAAATTTAAATAAAATTATATAATAATAAATATTTAAATAAATAATTATTCTATAAGCTTTATTAATCAAAAGTACTAATGAACTAAGACATGCTACTCCTCTAACATAATCCATAAAATCTAGTTACCATCTATATTCGTTGTATCAATGTGTGATTCCAGCCTACCGCGTATGTGTGAATAAAAAATTTTACATTGTTACTTTTACATTGTTGCATGTGCCGGTCATGAGAACGTACACGTATTGAGGTTAAACATCCCTTGACATAATCATCTCAAGGGTGCTGTATAAGCTAGAAATACGCACGTACCATAGTAATATATAAGCCTTAGTTTTAGTTAAATAAATTAGTTATTTTAATGGAGATCATAATAGACGATATCAGACTACAACCTGAGTCTCATTATGTCCATTGCCTAAACGCTGGCAAATTGGTGACCCCGACAAACGCGACACGAAGAACACAATGGCAAATTGGTGACTCGGACTACAAGGACCCCGACGCACAGAAGATATGGCAAACCCGACCAGAGGAAACGACGCACAGAAGACATTTTAGAACCCTACTGGAACAATGGACCTGACAAACAGAAGACATGATGAAAACGACGTGAGCAATAAAAACCGACGAACAGAAGACATGGCGAAATGGTAACCCAACTCTTTAACAACGGACCCGACGGAAACAAACTATGGCAAAGTGGACTCTCAACTACAATACGGTTCTCACTCTAAAATTAACAACAGGAAGGACTCTACAATTGACTTAAGGAAGAACTATAAGTTAGTGACCTCCACCACCACCACTTGCCTCCACGATCAAAAGTCATCACAACGTTTACGTAAGATGCAAGTTTTTGAAAAAGGAAAAAATTGTGACAAACCTTTTATCACCATCAGTTACCACAGTTTTATCTGTCACAAAAATATGGATTACGACAAGATAAGCCAGAACGCTGACAAAACTGCAACAATTCAAAACTTACATATATTACCAAGGTATCAGCTGTAAACAAAAAATATAAACAAAACCGACCAAGGCGCAACAACATGCATATTAGCACAGTTAGCAAAAATGTAATTGGAACTAAGCGCAATTCAGTCACTGACGACCGACTGAAAAAGTGGTAAGAGATTTTTGATTGACACGGGAGCAAATATTTACAAAAAAACTTGAAACTACGAAGATATTTTATATAGAATTTCGTCATCGCCGATATGACGCAACTAATTATTGAAGCAGATTTTTTGGAGAATATGCTAATTAGTCGAAATAGCAGATCGGAAACTGAGCTGACAACGCCTGCAACCCTGATCAAATTGACCATTACCTCCAGGAGAGAATTTCAAAGTATGATTGAGCTAGGCATTAATCGCCGCTCATCAAATAGCCCATGGGCTAACCTTAAACATGGTCAAAAAAAAAGAATAGTATATGGGGACCATGTTGAGATTTTCAACGGTTACTGGAGAATGGAATAACTCCTAACCTTGAAAAATACAACTTTCTCAAGAGAGAAATAAATTTCTTAGGTTATCATATAACGAGCCAAGGAATACGCCAGACTATGATTAAAACAAGAATTTGTCGTCAACAACGAAGTTAAGATCGTGCCAAATTTTGAAAACAGCCACAGCTATTCAAACACGTACTACATCACAAAGTCAGTCAGGAAGGACAGTAAGCGGTATTCGCGCAGATGCGATCAATATTAATATTTTTCTTAGCAAGGTTAAGATAACACTATTTTTATGGTATTTTGTGTCATAGGATTAAGTATTAATTTATTGAGCTAAACATATAGAACTTAATGTAATATTTTTAAAAAAAGGGGGGAGTACTGTGTCGGTCATGAGAATGTGCATGTATTGAGGTTAAACATCCCTTGAGATAATCATCTCAAGGGTGCTGTATAAGCTAGAAATACGCACGTACCATAATAGTATATAAACCTTAAATTTAGTTAACTAAATTAGTTATTATAATAGACGATATCAGACAACAACCTGAGTCTCATTATGTCATTACATACTACCATGTTCCATTTATGCTCTTAAGATCTCTTTGTGATGTTTATTGTTAATGTGACATACTGTTCTGATGATGTTTATGCCAACGTTAGATAGAAGGAATGATTGCATTTTCAGCTAGTTATTCAAATTCCATATACCAAAACCCCACCAATTAGCTGCCCTTGTATCATACACAACGACGCTCACACGGCGAAAAAACAAGTCAAATTTGTAGTTTTTAAATGAAGGTCTTACGAAAAATATATTGTTATAGAACTATCATTACATAAAAAATTTGCTCGAGGTCGCAGCACCACGTATCGATTGAACACCAAATAGTGACAAATTACAGGGAAACTGAGATTATGGCACAGAAATGGATATATATCAATTGTATTGGTGATGATCACAGGACTGTGGGACTGTTTACCAGCTGAGAAATAAGGTCACATAAGTAGATCGGAATCGCAGTAATAGGAAAGCTGGCTGAAGATGTTAAAGAACACGAGCGCAAGGCACTCACGGTGCACTGGAATTTCTTCTCGGATCATGGACTCAAAACTTTTGGTGTAATTAGTATTTTTATAATCTCAGTACAGCGTGATAATAAGAATGAGATCCTGGCACTTGTTCATGACGATTCAAATTAAATATTTATTTATGCTTGTGATTTAATCTAAATAAAAACTTATTATTATTATTTGAGTAGTCTTTTGGCACTAAGCGGAGTAAGCGTTTGTCAAATAATTATCTAGTTCCGAGAGATGTTCTATGATTTTTTTTTCGTAGTAAACCACACAAAGATATTGGAGAGGAAAAATTTGATGTTTAATTTTATGACTGATACTCGTATAACAGCGCACCTATTTCTTATGCGGTAATTTTCGCCTTGCGTCATAATTCAGGAACACGTGTTATTTCGCATGTTTTGGATAACGCCGCATTTGTGCACACACGGTTTCAAGAAACCGTAAATGATATATTTTATTATATTTGAATTACTATAATATTTGAAGATGAGGATGTTGTTACGTGAGTAATCCACAAAATCCTTTACCTAAGTGACTGATATGCATGATTATATTTGGAGGACAAAGCCAAAATGGCAAGTAAAAAATTGGGTGTTCTCAACAGAGCGAAGCGGTACTTCACGCCCAGTCAGCGTCTGATGCTTTATAAAGCTCAAATACGGCCGCATATGGAGTACTGCTCACACCACTGGGCTGGAGCCCCCAAATATCAACTCGACCGTCTTGACTCCCTGCAAAGGCGTGCTTTCCGTATCATCGGTGATCCCAATATTACGGCCTCCACAGAGACCTTGGAGCAGCAGAGAGACTTTGGCTCTCTGTGTGTTCTTTATAGGCTCTTTAACGGAGAGTGGAGCAGCAGAGAGACTTTGGCTCTCTGTGTGTTCTTTATAGGCTCTTTAACGGAGAGTGCTCTGAGGAACTATTTGCAATGGTGCCTTTGTCACCTTTTTACCATCGCACCACCCGCCACCGCAGTAGAGTTCATCCATATCACCTGGAACCGTTCTTGTCTAGTACAGTTCGGTTTCAGCGTTCATTCCTTCCGTGTACATGCAAACTCTGGAATGAGCTCCCAGCTGCGATGTTTCCTGAGCGCTACGATATGTCTAATTTCAAACGAGGCTTAAAAAGAGTTTTTTTAGATTACATTATATATTTTGATAGATTTATTTGAGAGAGTGAGCTTATAAATAGTCTTTATGTCCACGGTGACTTTTGTCTTTATGACATTAGTCTACATCGAGTCCTTGGAAACTCTTACATAATCCTTTTTTTTAATGTTAGGATAATGCATTACGCATCCATCGCAGCTCGGGAAAACCGCGGGGTTATGTCGACTCTCATATAATCCTGTGATTTCTTTGGAATCGCAAAATAGACGTAAACCATTTAATTCACAAGAAGAAAACTAAAATAATAAATTGGTTGACAGTTGATAGATATTTTACAAGCTCCGAAAAATCCATAACTGCAAGATAATATTTTTATTTAGGTTTTTATATAAGAGATTTGTTAATTTAGTATAATTTGAAGTTGTGTTTTGAATTTTAATATTTTTTGGAAAATTTATTGGTGTTTTAATAAACTACAAAATTTGCACTATGTACAAATCTTGGCGAAACAGTCAAAACGCGCAAGAAAGTATTTTTTTATTTCACATCCGTTAGCGCTGTATGCATCGCCTCAAACAATATGAACGCTTTATAAGCCGACGCGACGCTAAACAAGAGACAAATTGCTAACGGCGTCTTATATTTTCATAATATTTTAAAGAGCTTGATAGACTTACATCAAACATATCTCAATTTGTTTGTTTTTAATACTTAAGATTTTGTTTGTGTGTGAATTAGGCACTCTGTAATGTTTAATATAATCTATACTTATAATAAATCTGTAGAGAAGTCAATTCTGTACATTAAATATATTTAAAAAATTACTAGCAAAGGGTGATAAGGGATCGTTAGTGATCCCAAAAATGCAATCAGTAAAATTTTTGTCTGTCTGTCTGTCTGTCTGTATGTTCAGGCATCACGTAAAAACTAACGGTTTCGATTTCGATGAAACTTGGTATAATTATACCTTATTATCCTGGGCATAAAATAGGATACTTTTTATCCTGGAAAAATACGTAGAAAAAAAAAATCTTAATTTTTCAGTTTTATTCATTGACGTTATTCTGTAGAACCGCGAACACACAGTGGATTCAGCGCCGTAGCCTGTAGCGCCGAAAGTCGGATTTGGCTTGAACCGTTTGCGACACAAGCGGGCTGCACGACGTCCCGCCTCCCCGACTCCTATATAATCTATACTAATATTATAAAGCTGAAGAGTTTGTTTGTTTGAATGTTTGTTTGAACGCGCTGATCTCTGGAACTCCTGGTTCGAATTGAAAAATTCTTTTCTTTATTGAATAGCCCCTTTATTGAGGAAGGCTTTAGGCTACATAACATCACGCTGCGACTAATAGGAGTGAAAAAATAATTAGAAAAATGTGGAAAAAACGGGGAAAATTATTCATCTTTGAGGGCTTCCGTTGCGTGCGCTGCGAAAACGGTTCTCGATACCAAAAAAATATGTATGAAAGAATTATTCCTCTTAAAATTATCTAAAAAAATATCCGCGGCAGTATGTCTATATGTTAACTCACTAGAATCGTTTTTATGGTAATCAAATTTGGATATGTCGCATTGTGAAGATCAGGTAACAACTGAGGTGGTTTGCAAAAATAAATATGATGCTCAAAATAACTATTCCACGCGGATGAAGTCGCTGGCACAGCTAGTACGGTAATAAATCCTTTTTTGTTTACCTTACCCTGGCTGTGGCGAGCCGGTGGTTATGTGGGGCTCTCCTCCCCAAAAGGGGGAGGCCTACCCACTAAAAACCTCTGGGATGGCCTTCCTCAGACATGTAGGGAGCCCCCGGGAACGCCAAGCGACTTCCGGGAACCCCCAGCCTTTGCTCCCCTACATGGTAATGAATCCTACCAAAACATTTAAGAAATATGTTTATGTATTTTTCGTAAGACATCGTAAAAGTTTGGATGGCTCAAAGAATTACTGTCGTACTAATAAGGAGGTCAATATCTCTAATATGTTTCTTGAATTCCTCAACGTTTAATTAACCAACGCTGTTATGGTGAAGTAAAACATTCAATAGACCCGTTAAGAACGTAAAAGTCAATCAACCCGCGCTGGGATAGAGTGGTTGGCTATCACCTATCAAAATAACTTTATTCAGGGTAGACCCGAGCTTGAGTAGGAATGTATACGAATTTGTTTTAATCAAATATTAATGACTTGACATATCATGTTAACTCGCAACTTTGTTACAGTGACAAAGACTCGTTAGTATGTGTATTTATTCTTTAGTTGTATCTAAAATTATTCCTTACCAAAACTACCTCTGCAACACAATTTAATACATGTTCTATTTACCTGGAAGGCCGTTATTTAGAATTTGCTAAGCACACGTACGGACACTAACGCTCCATCTGCGGCCTAATGAGCCCGGTCCCACTTCCCTTTGTGGCCTACAGAAGGCATTTTGCGACCGCGTACGTACCTATCTGAATATTTTAAACGCTTCCATGTAACGCTGAGAGGCAGTTGTGAAATAATGAAATAACGCGTGAATTTTCAACAGCACTTTTTTGTTAATGATAAGATTGTTAATATGTAGCTTTATCAAGGTTTCTGTGTACTTATAACAATTGAGTAGACGTCTTTCTATATTTATCATCTTTATCAATACTATACAGGCTGCATATATCGTTGGTATATAAGCACACCCCTTTTTTATTATTATCTAACTTGCAAGTAAGATAAAATAAGGTATTCTTGTCGATACTACTTACTCTCGACGATATTACTCAACTCAACAACAATGTAAAAGTGCGTATCATTCAACCAATTTCAAAAGTCAACGGGCTTCGATTTTGAACATAAAGTTATACGGTGGTCAATTATTTGAATGTAAGGAAATTCTCGTGATAGACATTTTTAAGCACATATGTACTTGCGCGTATCAACTTACTGAAAGTTTTTAATAATACATAAAATGAATGAAAGTAAAAATAAAAAAAACGTAAATGATATTTTTATGACACGAAAAGATTTTAAAATGTAAATTTATGATTGGAAATAAATGTTTAAAACAGGTTATAGAGTTTGTATATCTGGAACCCGTGTTTACAGGAGATAGTAAGTATGTGTCAGAAGAATGTAAGCAAGATTAATGCATTGAATTGAGTGCTTCGAGAGAACAGTGTATAATTATAATGAATGATAAATTGCGAAATAGTGCGATAAATTTATGATGTAGTATCAAAAATCGAGTTGGTAATGCTTAGATGGTTTAGTTGGATTCACGAAAGACGACTGACGAATGAAATGTATAAGGCAATATGAATGGCTAGGAAATGAGCTAGACGAACATACTTAGATCCAACAGGTGATATTGAAAGAAGATCAGAGGGCCTAGACAAGATGCCTTTCTATTTTCGCATCGCTAACATAAAAAATGTATGGTATTGACATAACCGATCACTTGATTTTTCGAGTGGTTATGTCAATACCATATAATGCGATTACAATTATTGAAAGGTATCTTGTCTAGGCCCTCAGGTCAATGATAACCGTAATCGACAAACGTACATGTAAGTATTAATGAACGTCGAAAAAACTAGGGAAGTCTGTTTGGATCGTAGCAAGTGAAAAACTGGATCTCTGCCACCCCCATGGGAAAGAGGTCTGAGTATTATTGAGTGTGAATATGTATATAAAATCGAATGTGAAAAATATCCATACGTATCTGTCTGTTTGTCCGTCTTTCTATCCCGGAAAAATCGACAGATCCCGTAGGATGCGTTATAAAGACTATTCAAAAACTACTGTTTGGATTTTCCTGCAGTTTTCATCAATTGACAGTAATTCTCCCGGAAATCCCGGAAAAAACCGATAAATCCCAGGGGAGGCGCAATAAAGGCATCGCTCAAAAACTACTGCACAGATTTTCATGCGGTTTTCATCAATAGATAGAGTGATTCTTGAGCAAGGTTTTGCGGTATTTTTTATCTCGGAAAAATGGATAGTCCCACGGGAAGCGCGATAAAACCTTTGCGCCATAAACCGACTTCTGCGCATATGTAGCCGTGGGCAGATAGCTAGTTATTGATATTTGAAAAACATACCTGTTTCCTTTAATTATTGATCTATTTTATTTTTAATTGTTTAAGGTAAGGTCTCTTATTGATCAAGTTGCTGTATTTTTATTTACAAAAACTTAAAATCTTCTTACTTTTTTATTGCTGTTGATAGCAGATGAGAAAATAGCCCAGCTGATGGTAAATGGTAACCATCATTCAAGGACATCTCCAATGCCAGGACATAGCTTCGTCACAACTTGTCTGTAGAGAAACTCTCTCGTCTCAATGTTTTTAAGCCTCGTTTGAACTAGCACATATATTACTTCACACGCTACTACTACTACTACGGCGTACTATTGTATTTTACACGTTAACACAAGGGTAGGATGTTCTAATGATATCGGTAATAAAAAGATCACGGCCTAAAATTCTCGTCTTGTTAAAATTCTATCTGTAAACTTGACTCAAGCGAAATACAAATAAAAGATAATCCTATTCAAACAGGAATTGGTACTCTGTGGGTGCCCCGAAAATAACAAAACATTCCGAATTATGAAAAAGAGTACAGAACTTTTATATGCAAAGCAGGCATACATAGGAAAAATAATTTGGATGCGTGCTTTCCGGAGAGGAGCGGAAACCACGATTTTCGTGTTTTTCCCAGGCAATAAAAACTCGCGTTGAGAGCGTATTGTAGATATTTTGATGCTTTGGAGTGTTATTTTGGAATTTTACCGTGGGAGAGCCATGCTTCGGCACGAATTGGGCCGGCTCGACCGGAGTGATACCACGGCCTCACAGAAAACCGGCGTGAAATAGCGCTTGCGCTGTGTTTCGCCGAGTGAGTGAGGGTACCGGAGGCCCATCCCCCTTCCCCCCTTATTCCCTTTTTAAAGGCCAGCAACGCATCTGTGACTCCTCTGGTGTTGCGGGTGTCCATGGGCAACGGTTATCACTTACCATCAGGTATCCGTTTGCTCGTTTGCTGCCCTATCCTATAAAAAAAAAAAAAAAAAAAAAAAACAATATTCGTGCGTCGAATCTTCTTAATTTTTGTTTTCTTATTTATAACGTCTTATTTTTAATTGATGGATAGAAACTACCAATGATGAATAAGGTTTTAAATATAGGTATAGGTAAATTTTGAGTAGAATGTACTAATTGCATAACTTTTTTTAACCATATGTGGTTGTGAAATCAAGCACTAATCAAGTAACTGCACCTGGGTGTTTGGAGATTTTATTGAATAAAAACTACTGTATTAGTCTACTGTATATTTACAATTTATATATTTACATACATACAAACAACATATGTACCTATAAACAATCGGCATTAACATTAATGTAAGTACAATGTCTGATACGTATATAAATAAGTTATATTGCAATAGTTGGTGCCCGCGACTTCGTTTGCGCAGGATTAGTATTTCGACTAACTTATATTTTCACACAATATCTTTATAAATTGTAGCATGTGTTATTCTCATGTATAAGCTATATCATTGTAGTTTCATTACAATCCATTCAGTAGTTTTTTTTTACGTAAAAAAGTAACAAACATCCATAGACATCCATTTGACATAGTTATTGCTCTTAATACAATCACATATTTGATTTGTCGATCAAAATCCTATTTTCTATAATACACACATATGAAATAATATGACGAAAGTAAAATACATACACCGTACATACAAACATTTTTTTATAGTCGCATTAGGATATTGTTAACTACTAAAGAAAATACAGTATAGTGCTACTGAGAAGATGACGGTGACGGCATGCGATTTAAAGCAAATGATTCTTAAACATGCTACTGCTGTACAACCAAGGCATTCGAGAAATAAGGTTATGTTTAGAATTATAATTCAAAAACAAACTGTTTTAACAGGAATACACAAACTCATGTTTGAGACTAATTTCAAATATCATTTGGTTTTTGTGAGATACGTCGGTTAATTTTTAGAGTTAGAGTACCCACGAATATTATATATTATGTTATTTTATAACTAAAAGTGGTTACGAGTACCTTAATATAACAACCAATGGTATTGTAGTCAATTACAATACAACTGCTTGTTGTACGGTAAACATATTGCTATTTTGCGACTGTCTTATGTAAAGAAGAATTGTTTGCGCTCTATATATTTACAAGCAAGTTAGGCAAGATAGAGCAAACATAGGGCAACACGACACAAGAACATAGTAATCTCATTGTAATTAGACAGTATATGAAATCACTCCAAAATCGCATACCTAGCAATAATGTCTGATTTTATAGTGAAATAAGTGTTTTAGTTTAGTCCGATGGCGACCGCTAAATGAATTACATGCTTGCATTTTGTTTAATTAAATCAAAATTGCCATGAATTTATTATACCTATTCTAAAATGAATGTTAAGTTAAAAAGATTATAGAACTGTTTTTCACAATAATATATTTTTATATATACATACTTACAGTTTTACTTCTCCTAATTGTTAATATGTATTTAAACATGTAAAATATTTACTTATAATTAAATATAATAATTTTAATATTTTAGTTTTCTGTTGAACGAAAAGTTTAATCTATAGCAGTCCTTAGACCTTTTCACTGAAATTGCATGTATTAGAATTTACATATTGTAAACTACCAAATTGTAGACGTCAAAGAAACTAACCCGTTGATTTACTAGTCTACGGCGGGAAACCTTTACGAGAGAGAAAGCATTTGCATCGTTAAGATTGGGGTAAGTATCTAATAACTAACGATTAAATTTTGGGTTGTCCTTGCCAGTTTTACGAGTTCGTGACCTAGCGGCTAATAATGGTAGTCAGAACATCTACGTGAGACATAAATTAAAGTTATAGTTACGGAGAGACGAGTTCTTTAAAGATATTTTATCAAGGTCGTATACATTTTATTCCTTAGTAGGAACATTTATTTCCTCATTTAGTTTTAATCAAGTTAAAGACCCTAAACGTCCTTAGTCGAGGCGATTTATAAGAAACCTTATGTCTGCGGCCTGCCTCTGAACCATCCAGTCAGATACAAGCAGCATTTTACTCTGTGGTTTTAGTAACTGTGATTTTACTAACCTTTATCTATATAAACCGCAAAGGACACCTAGAACAGTTATGAAAGACAGTGTGCATTGCACTTGCAATTGCAAATCTCGTAAAACTTCCTTCTACGATATTCATTAATACTTTCATACACGCCCGTGTCTACAGTTGTGGTGAGTATCTAACACTGGTTTCTATAAGTTCTGAAATGCACAGTCAATTTATGTACTAAAAGAACCCTAAAATAACAATTCACAACGTTCTTTATACTAAAGTCAGAAGCAACATAATAAAATCAGTTAAAAAAAAGTTTCTGTTTGTACTCTTGTACAAATTTGACACTTTGTAAAAAATATGAAATATCTCGTTTCACAGTAGTGACTCTATGCCTAAAGTTTTGTCTACTGTGGCAGGAAAACTTTTTTGTAAAATTTTAACTTCATCGACGTGAACTTCAATCGAATTTATAATTCTACATTCTAAGCCGAATTAGCTTTACACATCATTCCACTATATGTGGAAAGGTCTTTGAATCTACCAACGTGATACTTTATTATAGTCTGTACTGTAGTAAGATTGTGTAATCAGTATCAATACTTAATTATTTTTCTACGTTGGATGAATCAATAATACATTATTTTTAATTTGTTATGTGCTGAAGATACTCACAAGCTTTATCATATTAGTAGAGGGATGAATTTTTGTGGTTCGGTTATACTATCTCATGTTCCCCGTCCAAACCGTACTAACTGGCTTCAACTATCGGTTAAATATATCGTGCTCTAAATCCTTATAAATAATGTTCTCTTAGTCGGATGACCCTGTAGTTAGTGTATAGTCTTAACAGATGAACAATCTATCACATTCCCCTTTTTTTGAGGCGTAGGAAATGCCTATCCCGGGGAAGTTCTTGATCCCCGGCGCACTATCCCTCCTCCAGGGCAGGGGAGGGGAGGGGGAGTGTGGGGCTCGCATCGACTAAAATCTCCGTCGTGTTCCTTCTCTTTATTTCGCCGGAAATCGGGCCCCGGCCTACTGAATGGTATGACTTCGACGCGACTCCGGCGATGCTGGCCAGTGAGGGTAATCGTCTCTCTCTTTGTGAAAGATGCGTGGGAACACCGCGCGCGCCTTTACAAGCCGTCAATGGCACTGAATTTTATCACATCCTCCTGTGTAAGCCAATTTATACATCTCATAAGTCAGTTAAAAAATTATTTAATTAAAGAGTAATCGATAAAGGGGACTGAAAACTGCTTTCTTCATAATCATATCACATCACATAATCTTTGCATAATATGTATAATAAATCAATAAATTTAATATTGTTAAAAGAATCAGACCCAGATTTCATTCAGGTCTTTCTACCCACTAGAAAAGCTTAACTTCAAATTTATAGGTATTTAACTCAACCCCTGGGAGTTGTAGAGAGAATACTTCCTAAAGCAATTTGGCCAACATTTTCCATATTTTCATAAGATACGTTATATGAAACCTTCGGAATTGATGCCTGATGTCAATTAAAGTTCTATTTTGATTTCTACATAAAATATGTAGCATCATGTTATTGTGAGAATCAAATGTTGTGTGTACTTACATTTGCTTTTTGATCGACGTCCATGATTAGTCTTTTGACGTCTGTGCAGGTGAAAGTAGTATACACCAATTGGAATTCTTGAAAAAAGCTTAAACAGTAATGACCACGAGATGGCATGTTATAATGTGTTTAAATTTAACATTTATGCTTCAATGTTACTTAATGCAAATATTGCTAACGAATTGGAAATGAAGAGCAGCAGACGAATTTAAAACCTTTCATGTCAATTTCAACTCAAATAATCGAGGCATCAGTCGAAAATATTCCCAATGCGTATTTACCGAACGGCCGAAACAAACAAACAATGGGAGGAAATTTACATAATAACTTACGAAGTCGGCAATGGAAGCGACGCGACGTCCCGATTATTTCGCGACCTGAATACTTAAATGGGAACAATTAAGTCCCGCTCAGTGCGTCTGAGTCGAGGGATCCCAAGGGATAGGATGGGAAATCCCTGGAAGCGGTGAATGACAATGATACTAAATTCCAATATTTAATGGGGTAAGAATTGATATTCTGGTAAATTACTCCGGAGTCATTGTTTTATGGTTAAGATATGACCCAGCATCAGTGGTACTGTGGTCTCAGAACCGGTCATCGAGTCGAAGGCCTAATCTTGTCACTACCAATGTGCTTTTCATTCACATTTATCGGAAATTTCTACTGCGACGACTGACACAACATATTCTTTTGAACTTTTACTTTTTTTAATTGTAATCAAGAAATAAAATATTTGGTTGAAAGTCTAGCAAAGAAGAATGTTTGTGATTGGAATGAATAAATACATGTGAATGTTTGACTTGGATATCATTTACTTGATGTGCTTGTTAGCGACTGATGTAATATGCCGAAGATTCTTCGTGAAAATAATAAACAAAGTCTTTAAATCAATGTTGTTTACTCCCAAAACCAACAAACAAAACCTTAGAAAAAACTGACACTTAAAATCAAAAGGATTACAATATAACAAGTCAGTCCAGCTGCCGCTCTTAAACAGTGCAGTCAGATTGCTTAATGTGCCGCACATAATTTTCCAACAAATTATAAGACATACGAGTATAAACCTTAGAGTCGATGTTATGTCGTTTTTATACAACGCTGTAGAAGCAGGTGCTCCTAGATGATGTTAGGTTAGCGTATAGTAATGTACGTCGAGACTCGGAATTTCAGTATTCCATTATGAGGCATATAAATATAAAACTGCATATAAATGATCTGGCTTTACTGCCCAGCTAATGCATACATTAGAGAGAATGTCTGTTATCGGCGACCAGCAGGCAGGTAGTATAACTACAAAATTTTACTATCAAAATCCAAATTCAGTTCGGGCGTCAAACTGATATGTAGTAAAGAAGTATCCATAATTGATTTCACGAACAATGCAATGGTTCAACTGAACTACTGGAGATAAATATTTTATTCTTTTTGTGAATCGGCATTGGTTATTTTTTTCCTAACTTCCAGGCACGTTATTCTGACATGTTTATTATTTGTTTTTTTTTTTTAGCTTTATTGGGAAGTTATTAATTACACCCGATGGTAAGTACCGGTGAGGGTGAAAGTGCCGTGCATTACCTGAATTCCTTAACAACTGAGAAAGTGGGTCGTCATATATATATATATATACATATTTCATAATACCTATAATAAATAACAATTATGTTTAATTTTTAAATATGGATTCATTCCTCTTATTGACATTTTTTTCCTGCGGAAGACTAAGTTCACCTATTTTTATCTTTTTATGTATACATATCATCAAATAATCTATTCTCTCATCAAATCGTCTCTTTGGTTGGAACAGCCAAGATCAAGTCAGGTTTGAAACATAGGGTAGGGATGTGGTAGATAGCCAGATTTTCTCAGAAACCCTACTAAAAATACAAGCAGGATATCTTTCGATTATTCGGTGGCTACATTTATAGCTAAGTAACAAGTAAATAATGAGTAAGTATAATTCCGAAACATGTGGTAAATATTTTTTATGAATCTCTGTAAAGTAGATTTTATCACGTCATTTTAAAAAACAGATTATTTCTCACTTCATTGTTCTAAGCGAAACAACCAAAGTAACAAACAACCTATAGGCGCCCTTAAAGTTATTTCTCGTGTTACCGCGGAATTTACGACGACATGTTGTTAAGGCTATGAACTTTTCCAAAACGATTCCCAACTCTAGCGTACTGTGTTTAAAGCTCAAAATTGTTAAAAACATTCTGAAATATATGCAAAATGATGTGTCGTTGGGTGTACATAGGTTAATATTATTATTGTTATCCCAGCATCTTTTTGAAAAATGGCTGAATTAACTTTTATACCAAATATGTATCCACGCGTGAGCTGACAAAATAAAGAGATAAAATTAATTGGGTTTTCACAAACTTATAACATATTATGGTACAGATTTCACCATACTTACAAAGTAAATGATTTGATTAAAGAAAACAAAATTATATTGTAAGGACAAAATATTAAAATAACACAAAAATAATCTATTGAAATCATCTATCTATTAGAATAAGTAACCGTTTTAAAGCTCTCGACGAATTAGATTTATTTGCTATGGATATGGGTATAAATTTTCACATAGTAATAATATAGTTTCCCAAAGTGAAAGTCGGATTCGTAGTTTATAAATACATTCAAATTCGCGCATTTCCTACTAGCTAACCGTACTACTTCAATCGATAAATAAAAGACCTTACCTTTTTTTTTTCATAACAAGAATCCCCAGAACAAAAGAAAGTTTACTACAAGCGACCCAGTTTTGTTGATCGAAAATTGTTGTTTTTATTTATTTCCGAGCATTTTCATATTTATTCATCTTTTAAACTTTCTCTGGACTTTCACAGATAATTCAAGAACAAAATAGCCAAATCGGTCCAGTCGTTCTCGAGTTCTAGGGAGATTAACGAACAGCAATTCATTTTTATATACGAGTATATAGAAAGATTTAACGCCTGGCGTAATTATATTTTAAAGCTTCACTTATAAAATACTACAAGAAGATCCTCTTATACTATTTGTCTTATACTCAAGGAAAATGGGTCACAATTATTCATATTATTTTACAAGAAATCAATTGATAACCAGTGAACTGGTGTTTAGGACTTATGAGTTTCGGACCGCGGAAAAAGGAAATTTAAAAAAGTAATAAAAAAAAAGATTTTGACATTACGGTTTCGGTACTTGACTGTCACTTCGGATTTTTTTCACGGCATTTTTATTGAGTTTATTTTAAATATATTCTTTGGTTTATTTACGGCGGATATTAATAATTGATCATTTACGGAAGTGTATTTAAAATATACCATTGGATTAATATTTGCATATTACGGTTTCGACGGGATTAGATTGGAAAAGTGGTCGGGCACGCGTTCTCCTATTTTTTATACACTACAAGTATTGTAGTATATGATATATATTTATAACCACATACGGTAGGGCACATTAGTACACACACACACTTTCAAGCCAAGCCAGAACTACGGACCGGTAAGCAATATTATATATAATTAAATAATATAAGCAAATAAGGGCGTTCGGGAAAACGCAAACACCATCTGGTAGCAGAGCGTGGTTTACTTTTTCGTTACGGACCTGTTATTTGTGTAAATTCTTTGTTTTGTATTTACTTTAATTATTAAAATGTCGGACGGTTACAACGAAATTCGTCCGCATATTACAATGGTTGGTAAGCGCATTTTCTCTGGTGAGTAGACCAGACAGGGTTGAGGCCTTGAAAGAGCGGGCTTCAAATGCAAACAGATACATGGCGGACCTGGATCAAGCTTTACAAATGTGTTATGATAGGGCTGACATGAATCCAGACAATGAAACTTTGCAGGCAAGGTTGATTCAAGCTCAGGCAGACTACAAGCAATGCTTAGAATATTATGACAGCATTATTCAGGCGGTAAGGACACTGGATCTGGCCAGTAGTCCCACGGTTAAGGGTCAGTCAAGTAGTAATGCCTCAATTTATACTAGATTGCCGGATTTAAATTTGCCCAAGTATTCTGGTGGGTATGAAACTTGGATGTCATTTATTAACATTTTTGATTCTTTGGTACATTGTCGGATGGATATATCACTCTCACAAAAATTAAGTTATCTGTTGAGTTGTCTATCGGGAGACGCTCACCAGGTTATTTCACATTTAACCATAACAGATAAAATTATGAGACTGCAAGGGCGCTATTGATGGGCAGATATCAAAATATTAGGTTAATTGGCGATGCCCATGTGGCAAAGATATTAAATTTTGCCTTATTTAAGGAATATCATGTTTATAAGGATGATTTTTTAAATCCATTAAAGGTGGCCTATAATTGTTTGGAGAAATTAAATTTACCAGTAACGGAGTGGTCATTCTTGTTGCTCCATATTGTTATTGATAAGTTTTACCCTCTGATTTAAAATTAAGATTTGAACAAAAATATGGAAGCGGAGATTGTAACGGTGTATTTTTATTACATACGTGTATATAAAAATATATATATAAAGTATCTACCTACTTTTATGTATTTAATCTTACTTATTATATTAGACATATTCTTATTGTATTTATAAATAAATATAGTCAATAAACCATACCTATATACATTTATCAAATAGGCGCATAGTAATTAAACACGTCAATACTTCTACTGATTAAAACCTCCTTATAGGTTTTAATCAATATTTTTAGACACATACGCGGTGACAGCGTTTCCCGGCGCTGGTGAAAATATTTCGATCTTCTTTGTTTTTTTTGGCTTGGATTTGGCGTTTTTACAGCGGCTTGCTGAGATATGTTATAAATGATAAATATTCAATAAAACGTTATTAATACAATAAAAATATAGCATTTTATAGTTAATAAGATAAATGCAATATTAATTATATAAAAATTAATACTCAAAACAAGTTATAACTTGTCGATCGGTACGTACCACCAATTTGTATACGAAGATCTAAGCTGGATGTTTGTATTATTATTACTTGTTTTATTGGGCGAGGCTGAGGAGGGATTATTTTGATATTGATAGGTATTATGGTCTTTTGAAGTACGTAAGAACTGCTGGTATTCCTGGAATTTCTACGTTACACCTTTAAGAACAAGTTAGTAGA